>VFFE01007013.1:1358836-1472845 GCA_008921705.1 Burhinus oedicnemus
TTTCAAAAAAAAAAAAAAGAGAGAGAGAGAGAGATTTGAAGGGATTATTAACAATACCAATTCTCATCCATTTTGGAAAAGAGCAGGAAACTTCCCCTGCCATGTTATTTCTTAAATTATTAATTGTTAATTACTGGTTAAGTTAGAGAGATACTTATCTTTGTAGGGACAATTTCTGTGGTAAATACAATTCCTTAGAGTTTTTATTAAAGAAGTTAACAGAGAAGGCTCCAGAGTGCAGAAATGTCTTGCTATGAAGCAAACATTATTTTTTTTTTTAAATTCGTTCTACCCTTTTCCTTACTTTATTCCATTTACATTGACACTATGGCATTTTAGAGCTCTGGATAGTCATTACTTGACATAAAAACCTAGGCTGTCACAAGGAGACTTGGATAAATCACAATCTGAGTTATAAATTTTCTCACTGTTTCAGCTAAATTTAAAAATGGACAATATATTTTTTCAGATTTTTAATATATATAAGGTTGTATACTAGCTGGTTTGTATCTCATATGTTACAATGAGCTGTTCTTTTCAAAGTTTCAAACAGCAATTTTTCTACAAGTAAGAGATTTTTCTTTCTTATTGTTAAACGAGCAATGAGATAGAAATTACTGTATGTGCAAATAATGTTAAGGAGAAGAGTAGTAATTGCTTTTCTTGAAGTTTACGCTTACTTTGCATGCTTTTGAATATTCTGTATATATGGAATATGAAGAATATGGAATATCTGTTCCATTTATGCAAGTATGATGGGTTTAGTTTCTGAACATCAAATATGCCAAAGAATGAATTTGACATAATTTCAGCTGTAAAGCCAAATTCAAATTCTACAGCTCTGAAGTTCACAATCAGTCATCTTCTAATGATAATTAATTCACATATCATCCTTGCTGTGATTTAATATAATTTCATCTTACAAAAAAAAAAAATCTTCTGTGAGATGATTAGCCACATGATGTTTGAGTTACGCTCCATATGAATAAAGTTTTTATTGGGTTTTTTCTTTTTTTTTTTTTTCTTTCTTCCTCCAAAGACACCACTATGGCTGCTACAGTGAACTTGGAGCTTGACCCCATTTTTTTGAAAGCCCTGGGCTTCTTGCATTCGAAAAGTAAGGACTCTGCTGAAAAGCTGAAAGCGCTTCTTGATGAGTCTTTGGCCAGAGGGACTGACTCAAGCTATCGTCCATCTCAGAAGGTATTGGTATTAGAGAGCATGGGTCATTTTTATATGCCTTTTTAAAGCTCCTGCTATTCCTAATTTGTCTTTTATAGCTGAGAAGTTAAGATAATCACAAATTGAGGAAAAAGAATAAGTAATTATGGAATGTTCATATGCATCATTCCTCTTTTATACAACATAATCCATTCAATTAATTGAAGTTAATGAAAAGAAAATATCTTGTTGATGTACCAAGATCTGTAAAAGAGATATTCAACACTATATTGCAAGTGTCGTGACTTTGTAATAGTACTTTTTATATTCACTTTTATATTGGTTTTGGCATTTTTGTTAGTAAGCTATCATACGTGCTATTTAAGATGAGCCCGAAATTGTGGATTTCTCCAGTTACAATCAGAGCTAAAAGGTCTTTAAAATGCACATTATTTTTGCCACAGAAAAATATGAAACAAAACTAGCTATTTACTCATAAATCTCAATCTCTTGAAATTCTGTTGATGAATTCATATGAGAATGAAAAGCACCAAATGGTTCGAAGCAGAAATGATTTGCAGGCTGAAACCATCACCATCCAATGGACAAACATTATTTTTCATCTACTGAAAATCACTAAACACCTGCTAGAGAGGATATTTGAATCTGAGATTAGTGTACAGAAATAACCAAGTGGGGACATCCTCATATTGCTATGTATTGCCATATGGATAATGAGGTAGTTCTCCCCTAGGATGCCTAGCAGTCAGCCTGGTATGTTCTAATGATGGTCCGTATGCTGATAGATTAGTAATGTTTCATTTCTATGTGTATGTGGTTCCGAATAATGAAAAGGCATTATTACTGCTACCATCTACATGATGCTTGTAATGTCTTTTCTATTCAAATTGTTAACTCCGTCAAACCTAAACTGCAGTTCCCTCTAACACAGGTCTCAAAACTCTCAGGAGCCCTCTGTGTCAGAGCTCAAAGAAGCATTGGTTTGTAGTTTAAAGAAGAAGCAGGGAGCCAAATAATAGTATAAAGGGGCTTGGGAAGCCAATTCTAATAACGGCTTGGCTGGTAGTCATCTGCCCTCAGGTGAGACTGAGGCTGGGGCGAGAGGAAGAAATCTTTTGTTCCACTCTTTTCAGTGTGTCTCCATTATCAGCTGGACTGCAAAGCTCAGAAATGGAAAAAGTACAAGAATTCCTTTACTTGCATTCTCAGGCTGCAGGATTAATTTGTGCTTGACCATGAAATCCAAGAACAGTGTAAGGAGCACAGGATTACCACAGTTGGGCAGATGAGAAAATCCATTTCTGACTCTGGATGCAACAGGAAGTCTGCAAACTTGGCAGGGGCCAAAGCTCGGGACCCATCCCAGTATACAGCAGAGAATTACTCCCTTCTTACCAAGCTGGGTGGGGGTACCTTGCTGCTGCACATTGCTGTGATTAATCACTCATTTACAGACTCGCTTATTATCCATTGCTGACACTAATGCATCGTTAGTAAGAACTATTGATTTCTCTTGAGATCTAAATTTATTAATCTGATAGCTGAATATGGACTGAGATTAAGCGGAAGTCAATATTTTCCTCAATGAGGGAATGAAGTAATGATGTCTGGTGACATCAGATGTCAACTTATGTTTTCAGCTTATATTGAATTTTGTCCTCAGAACTATCTGAAAACTTGTGTTCCCTATCTCTTTGAGTTTTAAAAGCAGAAAAGTTTTCCTTTTTTATTAATGTTCCAAAGAGGATGTGTCTTTGGAAAAAGAGCACCTTCTCCTCTGGAAAGTGAGTGATAAGGGGAGATTTTAATAATTGACTTCAGCTTAAACATGCTAATTTGTTGATGTGATATGAAAATATTTAAGAAACATTAAAAAAAGAAGTGTATATATAGGTAATCAATGCTGTATGACATGTTGTTTGCCTAACCTCTTATCTAACTAATTGCAAACTAGGAGGTAACTCAAGTGTAGGGTTTGCCTTCAATTTTTGTTTCTGTTTTTAGGAAGTAGAGCAACCAAAAGTATCCGTTACCAAACCTGTTTCCAGTAAGCAAGAGCCTAAAGCTTCTTCTAGTTTGCCTTCTGGCAACAACAATGGCAAGCCCACTGCATCAGAAAAGGTGAAAAAAGAAACAGAAAAGAGATCTGCTGATAAAGTACGTCATTTTTGTTCTCTAATGAAGTAACTTGGTTAATAAACTTGAAGATGTTTTAGACAAAAGCTCTCCTTTTTAACCTGTGTGAGTCAACTCATTTAATTGGGCATAGCCTGTGAGCTGCATTATCCAATCACGATGCCATTTAAGCAATCCAGTGGAAGTCCTGTTATAATTATTCTGTGAATGTTTTCCCCCCTCATTGCAGAGGGGTTGGACTAGGTGACCTTTAAAGGTGCCTTCCAACCCAAACCATTCTATGATTCTATGTTTTAAATATCCTGATAATAAGAGGTTACTAAAATGTAGCAAGCTGAAATGTAGGATTCCCAAAGCTTTTTCCAGGATTTTGAGGTGAAGTACAAAAAGTGGACTTGAGCTACTAGTTCATGAATATTTTGAAGAAAATACGTATCTAAGGAAAATATGTTGTGTGTATGCTATGTAAAGTATGCTTTCTTATACTGCTAACCTAATTGTTCCAGTCATTTTCTCATTTCAATAATATTCATTAGCTTTTTGCATTTTCCCATTCTCTGTGTGTGTGTGTAATAGATAAAAGGCGATACTGCTGAAGGAGCCGATACACCAAAGAAACCTAGGCTAGAGAAGCAAGAGGCTCGTTCCTCTCCTATTACAGTTCAGACAAGCAAGGATTTATCCATGCCTGATTTATCTAGCTTTGAGGAAACCAGTGCTGATGACTTTGCTATGGAAATGGGATTAGCCTGTGTAGTTTGCAGGTAAGTCAACATTGCTTCGTTGCAATTGTGTAGTTACCTTTGGTTTTTTTCTGTGTACTATTGAGTTAATGCTTGCTGTAGTTTTTATTCTGGAAATCACTTAAGCACATATCCAAAATTAATAATAAATTTAAGGATCTTTCATGAATAAGAATGGCTTCTTGAAAATGGAACATTTAATGAGAAAACCAGCATTCCTTTAGGAAAGGTCAAGTGAAAAGTAATAAAACTAGACGAGATGCAAAACCTGTCATGACAAATACTGATTTTTAACTTTCGGAAAACAGGTTAAAAATCTTTGAACAGCCAGGCCTAGTGGGAGGTCTCCTTGCCCATGAAAGCGGGGTTGGAACTAGATTATCTTTAAGGTCCATTTCAACCTAAACCATTCTATATTTCTGTGAAAATATTAATGGCTAATGGTAAGCATTTTAAAAAATTAGTTCTCTTCTGAAGACGTCTTTTTAGTGCCATTATTTTGAGATCTGTATGTGTTGTTCCTCTTTTCGTAATAGTTCGACAGTTTACACGTAACCATGTTTTTTCAGTTAACAGCATAAATCATAGAATCATTTAGGTTGGAAAAGACCTTTAAGATCATCCAGTCCAACCATTGACCCTACTCTACCAGGTCTGCCACTAAACCATGTCTCTAAGCACCACATCTACACGACTTTTAAACACATCTGGGGATGGTGACTCAACCACCTCCCTGGGCAGCCTGTTCCAATGGTTGATCACTCTTTCAGTGAAAAATTTTTTCCTAATGCCCAGCCTAAACCTGCCCTGGTGCAACTTGAGGCCATTCCCTCTTGTCCTGTCACTAGTTACTTGGGAGAAGAGACCAGCTCCCATCTCACTAGAACCTCCTTTCAGGTAGTTGTCAAGAGCAATAAGGTCTCCCCTCAGTCTTCTCTTCTCCAGACTAAACAATCCTAATTCCTTCAGCTGCTCCTCATAAGACATGTTCTCCAGACCCCTCACCAGCTTTGTTGCCCTTCTCTGGACACGCTCCAGCAGCTCAATGTGCCTCCTAGACTGTGGCGCCCAAAACTGAACACAGGACTCAAGCTGCGGCCTCACCAGCACTGAGTACAGGGCACGATCACTTCCCTACTCCTGCTGGCCACGCTGTTCTTGATACAGGCCAAGATGCTGTTGGCTGCCTTGGCTACCTGGGCACACTGCTGGCTCATGTTCAGCCGGCTGTCCACCAGGACCCCCAGGTCCTTTTCTGCCGGGCAGCTTTCCAGCCACTCCTCCCCAAGCCTGTAGCGTTGCCTGGGGTTGTTGTGACCCAAGTGCAGGACCCGGCACTTGGCCTTGTTAAACCTCATGCAGTTGGCCTCAGCCCATCGATCCAGCCTGTCCAGATCCCTCTGCAGAGCCTTCCTACCCTCAAGCAGATCAACACTGCTGCTGAATTTGGTGTCATCTGCAAACTTGCTGAGGGTGCACTCAATCCCCTCGTCCAGATCATCAATAAAGATATTAAACAAGGCTGGCCCCAAAACTGAGCCCTGAGGAACACCGCTTGAGACCTGCTGCCAGCAGGATTTAACGCCATCCACCACAACTCTCTGGGCTCGGCCATCCAGCCAGTTTTTAATCCAGTGAAGAGTACACCTGTCAAAGCCATGGGCTGCCAGCTTCTCTAGCAGAATGCTGTGGGAGTCAAGACAGGTTCTTTTTACTTTTCAATAAGGGCTCAAAAATTGGTTCTTAGTAACACTCTCCTAACAATACATTTAGTGTTAACAAAAGTATAAAATACTGTTCTGAGTATCCTGGGATCAAGTCACTCAAATCAGGATTTGATTTCACAGGTAATTTATATCCTTGTAAGTCCACGCTGCTGCCAAAGGCAACAGTGTGGCTCTCCCAGTAGTAGCTCCTTCCCTGTCCTGTTTAGGAGGTATATTGCCCACACAGGCATGTGAGCAGCTGAATCAGCTTCTGGATCAACTCTCCACTTGAGTTTTTCAGTAAGTTTAGGTTTCAGGCAACTTAGTGTGTGTAAATACTTATGCTGGCACATGTGTGGATGCAGAGATGTAGAGCCAGGACAGAGAGGAAGGTGGGCCTTTTGGTAGCAGTATGTATTGTAACTCGGCTTAAGTCAGTTGCGAAACTGTGCTTTATAACTTTTGTCATTTCTATGGTCATTCCTGTTGTGCAGGTAAAGAGGTGTCTTCAGTCCTTGGAGGATAAATTTCCATTGTTACAGCTAATTATACTGTTAACCAGTTGTGGACTGATGAGATTTCATGTCGCATTATTCCTGTGTGTAAGCTCAAATGTTTAGTTTCTTATTATAGACATGGAAAAGGAAGAAGAGTTAAAACATTTGAAATATGAAGTAAATATTTCAATTTTACCTTTCTTCCTGCAAATTTCATTTTTTGGTGTCTCCTAAAGGGGCAAAGCCCCTCAGTAGTATGTTAAAATGCTAGTAAAAACAGTGTGGTGTTAACTTATTTGGCAGGAGGAGATAAAGAAAAGTTTTGTTTAGACAGCCTTGAGCTGCTGTGGATTATTAATTCTGCATCTTCCCTGGGAAAGGAATACACATACAGGCATAATGAGAAATGCCTGCAAAGTAAAGAAGGAAAATGCAACTACAGTGCCTAGCATGGCCAAGACTTTGCTTTGAAAAGCACAGGCCAGGTATGTGGTTCCTTTAGCTGTTCCACAACCTATCTTTAATCTGGCTGCTGAAGGTGTTGTTCCTAGCTAATTGCGATCACAAATTCGTAGTGCTCTCACAAAAGGTGCATCTGTCCTGGCTAACTAACAAGATTGGTGGATAAGGGGAGAACAACTGATGTCATCTACCTGGACTTACGCAAAGCATTTGACACTGCCCTGCACGACATCCTTGTCTAAATTGGAGAGATACAGATTTGATGGATGGACCACTCAGTGGATAAGGAACTGGCTGGATGGCCGCACTCAAAGAGCTGCAGTCAACAACTCAATGCCCAAGCGGTGACCAGTGACGAGTGGTGTTCCTCAGGGGTCGGTACTGGGACTGGTGCTGTTTAACATCTTTGTTGGTGACATGGACAGTGGGATTGAGTGCACCCTGACCAGGTTTGCCAATGACACCAAGCTGTGTGGTGCGGTCAACACGCTGGAGGGAAGGGATGCCACCCAGAGGGACCTGGACAGGCTTGAGTGGTGGGCCCATGCAAACCTTGTGAAGTTCAGCAAGGCTAAGTGCAAGGTCCTGCACGTGGGTTGGGGCAATCCCAAGCACAAATACAGGTTGGGTGGAGAATGGATTGAGAGCAGCCCTGAGGAGAAGGACTTGGGGTTGTTGGTCGATGAGAAGCTTAACATGAGCTGGCAATGTGTGCTTGCAGCCCAGAAGGCAAGCTGCATCCTGGGCTTCATCAAAAGTGTGGCCAGCAGGTCAAGGGAGGTGATTCTGCCCCTCTACTCTGCTCTGGTGAGATCCCACCTGGAATACTGTGTCCAGCTCTGCAACTCCCAACAGAAGAAGGACGTGGACCTGTTGGAATGGGTCCAGAGGAGGGCCACAAAGATAATCAGAGGACTGGAGCACCTCTCCTCTGAAGACAGACTGAGAGAGTTGAGGTTGTTCAGCCTGGAGAAGAGAAGGCTCTGGGGAGACCTTATAGTGGCCTTCCAGTACTTAAAGGGGGCCTACAAGAAAGCTGGAGAGGGACTTTTTACAAGGTCATGTAGTGATAGGACAAGGGGTAACAGCTTCAAACTGGAAGAGGGTAGATTTAGATTCAGTCTCGGGAAGAAATTTTTCTTTATGAAGGTGGTGAGGCACTGGAACAGGTTGCCCAGGGAGGTTGTGGAGGCCCCATTCCTGGAAGTGTTCAAGGCCAGGTTGGATGGGGCTTTGAGCAACCATGTCTAGTGGGAGGTGTCCCTGCCCATGGCAGGGAGGTGGAACTAGATGATCTTTAAGGTCCCTTCCAGCCTAAACCATTCTATGATTCTATAACTAAAATAGCTGTCATTAAGCTGGTGCTAGAGGGAAGGAGAAGCATGGCAGGGAAAGAAACAACCCATGAGAGGGGATGAAAGCAGTCACCCAATGCTCAGGATTTGTTTTCATTTTACATGAAACCTGCTGAAACTGATGTCATGTGGTTCTTGATCTCCAGCCCAAGTTGGACAAGATGTTTTTCAGAGTACTCGTGCTTCAGACTTTCTGAATCCAACACATTGGTTAGACAGTATTCCACTATTTACTGCTCAGCTCTTAACACGTGGGCCCTTTTTGGAGTCGGCCATCTTGAGCCAAAATAATAACATATGAAATATAAAAGCACTGGATACTCTGTAAAGTAACTCAAGTATGAATAGTATTTAGAAAATGACATCTTTTAATTACTCAATTAATTATTCAATCAATTGTGAATGAAAACATCATGTCCTATTGCAGAGTAGGTGGGGTTCATAGCCAAAGATTTTATATTTATATTGCTTAAGAAAACAAGTTACTGAGAACCCAGCTGTGGGTTCACAAATGGAAAAGAGTGCGTTTGAATATTAACTATTCATTTTTTATAGATGTAAAATCTAAAGTAGAGACACTAAAAGTTTCTTCAAGATTTGCCAAGTGTCAAATGTATTTTCATAGTGATTAGGAGTATTGAACATTGATGCCTGTCGTGTTTTTCTTCTTGTTCTTTTATACTAAGTTAGGCATAAGGAGGGAGGGGGTATTAAAATAACTTCACCCTCTCCAATACCTGCAGATCTTAGAAAAATAAGACTCACCAGTTATATGGCTCCTCGGTTATATGAAGAAGAAATACTACATGCAGTTTGCAGATGACAGTGAATTGTCTCTCAAAAAAAACCCCAAAATAGATGTCTTTAAAAAAGCCTGGTTTTGAAAGAATAACCTTATTTTTTATGAGTACTTGTTTGTTTGTTTTCTGAAGGTAAAAAAATCATTAGGTTTGTTTCTTGGTTATCGTATCATCTAAAAATAACTCCAGTTTAACTTGTTTCTGGGCATGAAGAGTTCATGGCTTTTTTTAATCAGTCTGGGATTGTTCTTTGTAATTTTGAAGTAGGCTGAGTCTCCTCCCTTGAGACATGGCATTGAAACATCACTGCTTTGTTCTGACCCAGTTTATTTAGGAATAACAAACAAACAAAACGGCATTTGAAGTGTCCTGCATCTAAAATAATGGGCCCTGGAATTTCAGAAAGGTTTCTCCCTCTGTTCTTATATAGCCCATTTAAAAGAGAAATATTTCTTAGAAAATGTTCTAGTGTCCATATGGACGATACCTTCAGACTTCATTTTCCTGTTATATAAAGAAATAAGGTATTACCTTTCCCCACCCATCTACAAATAGAGTTTCCATGGTTACCTGGGTACCTGCTCCTCAGGGATATGAGCAGAAGCAGCTTAGCAATTAAATAGCCTGATTTGTCATCTGAAAGAAGAAATCATTAGGAAAATGGTATTTGGCTAATTCACAGACATACTCCCAGTCATGTGTATATCACTAATTTGTCATTTATACAGCGTGATTACTTTCACCAGAGGCCCACGCAAAATTAAGTCCTCATCACCAGCTTACATGTTTGCTTCCAGGCAGGACTGCACAGTTAATCCTTTCTATTCCATCTTTCCATGATTCTGGTATTATCTCGAACTCCAAGTGTCTGTTTTTGTAGTAGGGACCAAAAGGATGGCTAATGAAACATCTTTAAAGTAGTATACAGCTTGAATGATTTAAATCCTGTAGCAGAAAGCACTTTTACAGGCTTGTCATTGAGAAATTATTTGTTCTTGAACTGTATTGCTTTACAGCCTACAGCAAAATTGTCCAAATGTAGACTAGGCCTTCATATGCTAATATAATGAGGAAGTCATAACTGGTATACAGTGAGGTACCCATGAATGCCCAGGTGAAGCAAAGCAGGTGAGACTGACATTTCCAATATAAAAATCAAACAGGGAAATCAAAACTGTCATATACACGTTTAATAGTATAGAAGTTTTAGATTTTCTTGAAAGAAATTAAAAAATACAAAATTTCTAAGATATTTGTTAGGAGGAACTTGTACAGGAAGAAAAGGAATACATTTCATTTGCCACAGGTAGGAAATACATGTGAAAGCAAAAATACTCTGAGTTTTTATCTTAAGCCTTGCAAAATTTCCAACAATTGGATAATCCTTTAAGTGCTTTCTCCCATAATCTGTTCTTAACTATTTGCTCTGCAGGCAAATGACAGTTACTTCTGGGAATCAGTTAGTGGAGTGTCAGGAGTGCCATAATCTCTACCACCAGGATTGCCATAAACCTCAGGTGACAGACAAGGAAGTGAATGATCCTCGCCTTGTATGGTATTGTGCCCGCTGTACCAGGCAGATGAAGAGAATGGTAGGAGTCAGTTTTTTGTCTCATATGAGCACTATTTGAATACAGCAGGCTATTTCTAATACATCAGAGTATTTTACGGGTTGCAGAAATCTTTAGAAGCATGTTGGAGAACCATTTTTCCCAGCAGTGCTTCTCTTGCTGCAGCTGTGGCTTTTAATGTAGCATCTCAAAGAGTATTCTGTAATGTGCTGCTTAAACAAAGCTTTTTAAAAAGGAGTTGAGTGAGGAAGAGTGAAATAGGATTATTTTCTACTTGGTAAGCAGCAGTTGAAAACTTTTTTTTATTTCAGGTGATACTCGGTTTTCAGTACATATCTACCAAATAGCCCTACAGTTTTCATTTTCTTCTCGTCTTAGGATGTGAATGGATGTTTTCCTGTAAGACAAGACTGCAAATTTCGGTCCAGATCTTGAGTGTTGAGTGTTCTCCGGCTCAACAATAAGCTGAGGGTAGCACATTCCAGGAAAAAAATCCCTTTATTTTGATTGATCTGCATGTTAATTTCTTGACTAAACGGACTACTTATTCCTGATCCCACAGGAATTCCACTCCTCTCATTATGAGAAACAAATAACAGAGTACGAAAGCATTGTTGGATGCATGAAACATTAACCATTAGTTTGCATGACTTTAATTCTGACGTTTTAAAATCAAACCCTTTTATACAGCAGAAAAACGTGTTCTGTTTTGGAATTGTTCTATGATGACTTAGTAAATTGTTATCTGTTGAAACGGCTCTACTAAGAAACAAGAGAAGAAGGCAATGTAAGATCCTGGCCTAGGAGTTATCATCACTGACTGAAATACATGATTATTCTGATGATCATCAGGCTTTTGAACTCAGGAGTGTTTGCTTGAGGCCTGTTTTTGCACGGGATAGCCATTGCACCCATTCAATGATTGCCTTCAATATACCCTTTCATTTTTTTGTTTCGGTGTAAATTCTACAATTGACCTGCTGCTTCTTAGCAGACTATTGTAGCCTGCATCCCAGTACTGCTGAGTTATGTCCCTGTCTTCCTTAAGTTCACCTGTCTTTGCCTTATTTCTGTGAAGGCCCAGTGCTTTCCTGTTCCCTGAGTGTCAACACTGCCGCTCTTTCCAAGCTAAGAGAGCAAGTCCTATTCAGTATGCTGAATGGGGGGCACTCTGTCCCCGGTACCATACTCAGCACTACCTCCACCTCCCCTATTACCTTATTTCTCAGGCACCATTCAGCTTCAAATTGTAAAGGCTAGATTGCAGTCTGATAATCCTCATGCTTTTTTGTTAACAGTCAAAACAGTCAATGTTATGGGGCCCATAACTAATTTGATGTGTTTTTCCTACCACTTATACAGGCTCAGAAGACACAAAAACCACCTCAAAAACCAGCTCCTGCAGTGGTTTCAGTTGCACCAGCTGTGAAGGACCCATTGGTCAAGAAGCCAGAAATTAAGTTAAAACCTGAGACCCCACCAACTTTTCTAGCATTCAAGAGAACAGAAGTCAAGGTAATGTGGTTTAAATTTTTCAGAGGAAGAGTTTACATTTCACTGCACAGATTATATATTAGTCTGACTAAAAAAAAAATTTTATTACAAGAACCATGCAGGAAAATAGTCTGCTATACTATGTGTACTGAGTAATACCATGGCATAGTGATTTTGCATTAACACTAAAAGAGTGGGGGGAAAAAAACCCTCGATTCAACTATAAGGCCCTAAAGCATCCAGTTCTTAACTGTGTTTTCATCTTACAAGGCAGAGAACAGAATTTACTCTACGGATTTTTTTTTTATGATATTTTATACAAATAGAAATCCTCATGAATGTGCACTAGCAGCCCAGAAGGCCAACTGCATCCTGGGCTGCATCAAAAGAAGCGTGGCCAGCAGGTCGAGGGAGGTGATTCTGCTCCGTTCTGGTGAGACCCCACCTGGAATACTGTGTCCAGCTCTGGAACCCCCAACATATGAAGGACATGGACCTGTTGGAGCGAGTCCAGAGGAGGGCCACAAAGATGATCAGAGGGTTAGAGCACCTCTCCTCTGAAGACAGGCTGAGAGAGTTGGGGTTGTTCAGCCTGGAGAAGAGAAGGCGCTGGGAAGACCTTATAGTGGCCTTCCAGTACTTAAAGGGGGCCTACAAGAAAGCTGGAGAGGGACTTTTTACAAGGGCATGTAGTGATAGGATGAGGGGCAATGGTTTAAACTGGAAGAGCGGAGATTTAGAATCAATACGAAGAAGAAATTCTTTACTGTGAGGGTGGTGAGGCACTGGAACAGGTTGCCCAGGGAAGTTGCGGGTGCCCCATTCCTGGAAGTATTCAAGGCCAGGCTGAATAAGGTTTTGAGCAACCTGGTCTAGTGGGAGGTGTCCTTGCCCACGGCAAGGGGTTTGCAACTAGATGATCTTCAAGGTCTCTTCCAACCCAAACCATTCTATGGTTCTATGAATTGCGTAAAAGATATGATGTGTTCTCTGTTGCCAAGTAACATATGCATATTTTGATAGTTAGAAGGCTTCTCCTCATGATAATAGGGCAACTCTAGCTGACTTAGACCTAATTTAGGAGGTGGCTGCTTTTTATGTATGTTGCCTCATGTTTCTGTTTCTCTAAGTTATTTAATAAATATTGACACAAGTTGGTCAAAGGTGGTAAACCAGAAGCAGCATAGTAGTCTGACAAAGCAGTCTAGGAAAACACACCTTTAACTCGGAATCAAAGCAGTTATTCAAGTGCTTAAAGTTATGTTTGCCATTGCTCTATCTGGATGCAAACCGTTGTGAATAATGTGATGGGTGTTGCTCAAGCACTTACGCTTGTGAATAACTTTTTTCACCTCAGCAGTTATTTTATGTGCCTGAACGGGTTGTAAGAGTGAGGCTGGGTTTAATCCATCATCTTCACTGTTTAGAAACTATCTGTGTATGTTACAGAGGGGGTATTACTTGAACAGAGGGGTTTTCATTTCCCTGTTGATTCTGCTGTTTGGTATAACTGTGGTTTAATAATTCAATGTGTCTATTATCTCCATCTGAAAACTGGGGATTATAGAGTTTAAGGTGTGGGAGCTGGAGTTAATGTGTATAGCACTTTGCAGGCAAGGAAAACTTTGTTTGCAGGAAGTTTGTCTTTTGCAGTACCTGAATGGGAAGACTACAGGAAAGAAGTTCAGTGACTTTTTTTTTTTTTTAATGTATATATGGTACAGGCTGCTAAGAACCAAGAGGAGGGAAGGGAAGGAGAGGAAAAAGTTTAGACACTGCTAGTTTGACCGAAAGACTGTAATAAATGCAACAATTAATTGCTCAGTGTCCGATTTTTGCCTGAGCATCTGTCATCTTGTTAAAAAGTGACACCAGGTAACAACAGTAAAGATTAAAATGTGGTGGCTTGCCTCCCTTTTTTTATACTTCACAAATTTGGGCTTTTTGTAGTTAAACCATCTTTTAGAGTTTATGGAGGGATCACAATGCCATATGATAGCCTGCTAGCTGTATAGAAGAAAAGGAAGAAAAGGTTAATATTGGTTTTATGTGGCTGGAAAATTAAAAGTTGGCTGCACCTGGCATCCTTTCCTTCTCTTGTTAATACTTATAACTGCAGTGACCAGAGATGAAATAGTGTCCACTGGGTGTTCCTGGGAAAAGATCTGAAACAGAGGCTCAACCTATTCCTGCTGTGGTGTGTTACACAAATAGATGCTACTATAATAAGAATGCTTTATTTATTTTAGACCTCAGCAGCAACTTCGGGGAACTCAGCCAGTACAAGTGTTTCCTCTTCAGCAACCAGTGGCCTTACAGGATGGGCTGCTTTTGCAGCCAAAACCTCCTCTGCCAACCCATCAGCTGCCAAACTGGGATCAACAGCACAGAGCACCAGTGGGAAACCTGCAGCTTCTTCAAATAACCAGAAACCTGTGGGTTTGTCAGGGTTGGCAACTTCCAAAACAGGACTAGGGTCAAAAATAGCTTCTGCCAACAACAGCACAAACCCTGTTCAGCTGAAACCTCCTCCGCCTTTGACACTGGGGAAAACCACTCTTAGCCGTTCGGTAAGCAGTGACAATGTCAGCAAAGTAGGTCTTCCTAGTCCCAGCAGTACTGCGCCGAGCACCAGCAGCCAGGTGAGCAGTGGGAATGGCAACAGCGGGACTGCGGCTAACAGTGGGGGCAACGCAAGCAAAACCACGACAGATACTGGTAATCAGTCAGCCTCACTAAAAGGCCCAACTTCTCAGGAATCTCAGCTCAATGCTATGAAAAGGTTACAAATGGTCAAGAAGAAGGCTGCTCAAAAGAAACTCAAGAAGTAGTATGGCTGCTTGCTAATTTTGTTGGTTGTGTTCTGTGAAACAGCTGCACTGGTGTTTTTCTTTAAGAAAATCACCCAGTTACTGGACTGAAAGAGCAGTTAAATCAGGGAAGCCCAAAATCTATGTTATACAGGACGTCAAACTTTGCTAATCCTAGTATTCCTTTTGACTTTGCAAATCTATGAATTGAATATGTTGGAGGAATTCACTATTATATGCTCCTGTTTTTTAGCTCAAAGCACTGAAACTTGAAATGGTAAAAGTTGGGTATTTTTGAGTATTAAAAAAAAAACCCAACAGATTTATGTGGACACTTAATAAATTGAAATTACTGAAACTGTCATTCTTAAACATTGTTAATAAAAGTATTATTAATCTGGGAAATCATTGCTGCTTTTCTTTCACCCCATTTTCTACTACTTAAAATGCCTTAGTTGTTCAGAGTTGTCTGTATTGTGCAGAGTTAATGAAGTTTGTCCCAAATTATACAGTTCCTTAGGGAAAAAATGTGTTTTATTTTAAACAATTAAAAAAATTAACTGTTAAACAACTGTTCTATTTAAAGTAAGAATTTTAAGTGGCCTATTTTGGTTTTATACAGTGAGAAACTTCATGGGTTGTTTTGTGTAATTCTTTGAGGGAGGAGAAAAGAGTGTTGGCAGAAGATAAATGGCCCCTAAACTGTAAAAAGAGCAGAAGAGAGCCAAGACAGTATGTTAAATCTTTCTTAGTCTGTAGAGAACCTTAGTATTGTCCTGTTGAATAGAAATGGAAAATAAGTGGTAGGCAATGTGTATTTTACTTAAAACACAGTCCAACTGAACACCGTTGTTTTGATGATGTGGGAGAGGGAAAAATAGAAGAAAATGAAGAGAATTGACTTAGGTGTCAATAAGTTAGCTTCCTTTCTGGCACACCTGAAACACAGAAGACTTTTTGATTTCCTAAGTATTCCATGCTGTTAAGTATTGCTATAAAATTCACAAGCCTTGCATGTGTCACAGTAGTATTGCCTGCCAACCTATCTTGGAAAATGAAGCGTCTAGTGTCTTTACTGTTCTACCATAGCCTATATGATTATTATCTAAAATTACTGCTTTCTCATACAAGGAAGGACTAAAGGCAGAAATCTCTTTAGGAGTTAGTGACAGTGTTGGTCACTGTTGAACACTTCGGATACATAAAAACCCTTTTCTAGCCCTGTCAGCTAGTTTCTAAGGGGAGAGAGTTGTTTTGTTGTTTGTTTTTTGGGTTTTTTTTAAATGTCTATTACAGAGTTTTGAAATCAGTTGGAAAACCTTTTCCAGCAATTTCTGCAGGAGATAGAAACAGAAGTAGATGCATACAAGTGCATGTCTTCCTTCACGATGCTCAAAGTAGGAAATGGATTCTGTATATTCTAAAAGTTCAGTTTCTTTCCCCTTCCCCTCGGTGATTTGTATTTTAGAGGGAACACTCTGTTCATGCATACTTTCCCAAATCTGCTGGAAGACCCTGTATTTGAATTTACTAGCAAGTGTTGCAGGACTTCTTCTAACTGGATATTGACATTGGATCTTTCAAGGCTTGTATGTAGATGGGTTTAAGCCTGGGGAGAAGGGGTTGTATTTTCAGATGGGAAGGGCCAGGACATGTTGGAGATTTAGAAGAGTCTTAAGCTTATAGGAAGCTGATTCCAATCTCCTGGTTGCAAAAACACATTCACAAAGAAATGCTAGGACACAGATGTTACCCAGCTGTTTTATGGCACTTGTTCTATCCCTTGAGTTGTAATTATAGGAATAACTATGAACCAGGCCACCAGTTCTGATGTTGCACAGGGTTTCAGGTTGGGTAGCCTGCCAACAGTGTCTGAAAGTGCAAAGGCCAGGGTCTGGAACTTGGGAGGCTAGGTATTAGGATCCATGTAACGCAGAAACGGGATCCTAATATGCCACTGTCTCTCCCATAGCATTCATGGAACAAGGGGTTTATTTGATTTGGGCAGGGGCAGATTCTCCTCAACTCACAGGCTTCCTTTTTGGGTAGATTTGGGCAGATTCTCCTCAACTCGGACTTCCTTTTTTTCCCCTCTACTAGTTCCTTTGTGGATGTGCAGGTGTCTGAAATAGTGATATAAGGTATGTTAGCTGTTAAAATAGGCAAAAAATATTTGTAATAGCATAGATTTTCAAATCAAAAAGATTGCTGACATCTGAATATATTCCTTTAGCCATTTGTGAAAACGAGGGTTCATATTTTGCTTAAATAAAGAATAATAAAAAAATGAGGTTTTTTAACACTGCATAGGAAAAGTTTTGTTATACTGAGGGACATATTCCACAATTTTTACGGGAACTGTCATATCTGTGTTTCATTGTTAATTAGTGTGTCAGTGCCAGGAGCAAATGAAGCAGATGCCATGGGATTACTGCAAGAGAGAACCTGTGCCAGGGCAGTTGCATCAGTAGCATCCAAGGTGACTTGTATCCTACCAGCACCTTGGGTCCTCTGCCTAACTGCTAATAATATCACAAACTTGAAGGAGAGGGAGGAAGAGGAAGAGGTCTCTATGTGTGCGTATTGTTCAAGCTGAATACATTAAATTCCCACTTCCAGGGCCTTGGGTGGGATCAGCTTTGTTTTCTTCATTTTGCCTAACGTAATCCTCCTCCACCCCCTAGCCCCAGCACAGTGTTGCGCTGAGTCCAGCTGCTGTTGCAAAGGAGGTTTGTAGGTGCTGCGACTGCCTCTCGGGAGCTTCCTGTGGAGTCTTTCATGTCTTTTTCCTGATTAGACCTAGCTCTTACACCCACAAACCTCCCTTCAGCTATTTCCATGTATCCTGCTGGATTCTGTTACATTCCTTTAAACCTGTCCCAGCCATGTGTGCGTTACACTTAATGCTTTACTGCCACAACTAAGACAGGTAGTTGAAAAGTATCAGGTCTTCCAGTTCTCCACTCACAGCCTTGAGCTGTTCTTCACAGCTTGTGCTCCCTCTCTTTGTCCCAGCTGCTCCAGGCTTTGTTTGGCTCTCAAGAACTGGCTCAGGCTGAGCACTGGAAAAGGATCTCAAGTCTTGCTGTCGGTGACCAGCACTCAGCAATCCTCTTTCCATTCCTTCTGTGATGAGGGGAGCATCTCTAAACATGAAAACATCTCAGACTTTCATAGGTAGATAAAAGCTACAGCTTTTCTTAGCCATCCTTGTATTTTAAGTACGTGTAAAGCTGATACGTGCAGCTATTTCCCATACCTCTTTTCTCCACAATTAAGATTCAGGCTAAGGTTGCTTAAATATCCAAAGGAATAGTTTCATTTACTCAGGATTGCCTTAGCTACCTGGAGAATTTGCATACTTTTTCAATTATTATTTCCTGTGGAGTAAAAAAAGAAAGGCTTTGTAGTGCCTGCGGCTTCCAGGGTGATTTAAAAATAAGAGCAAGAGGAGGAGGAATCCAGAACTCTTAGTGCTTTTCGATCAGCCCATCCTTTTTCCTCTCTAGCATGGAAGGTTTTTAGTGGTGGTATAGTGGGAAAAGACACTGAAGCAGTTTCCATTAGCAAACAGAAGGCATATTTTCTTCCTCAATGTTAATCAGAAGAATGTTGCCTACACTATGAAGTAGAGTGTGAAGACACATTCTTTTAATGGCTGGAGTGCTATATAAAGAGTTCACTCTAGTAGTAAAATCTGCTCACACAGGAAGGTTCAAGGTGCTAGCTGCCTCTGTCTTGCCTCTGAATATACATATAGTTTTGCTTGCAAGAGTTCAGGAGCTTACATCTGAACTGTGCAGATTACTTTAGGTACCACGTATGGGGTGAACAAAGGCAGAAAAAATTGACCTTTGTTTTTAAATTGTGGTAGCTAGTGCCCAGGGAGGTGGTCAGGTCACAATCCCTAGATATGTTTAAAAGTCGTGTAGATGTGGTACTTAGAGACATGGTTTAGTGGCGGACCTGGTAGAGTAGGGTCAATAGTTGGACTAGATGATCTTAAAGGTCTTTTCCAACCTAAATGATTCTATGATTTAAAATACCTCTGAGACCTGATTCAAGCGTATCCTGTTGTTGTGTATCTATAACTCTGGCGTGGCTTATAGGTTATCTCCTATTCATTTACAATAAAATAACTTATGCTATACCTTTTATACATGCTTGTCTTTTCCCTCTAATAAGGCCAAGTCTAGCTGGACTTGCTGATACCACTGTATTAGCAAAATCTGCAATAGAGCTACAATTTGTATCAGCAGAAGACTTTCTTCCACTGTAACTTTCCCAGCTTCCTAAATGAAATATAAAGTCTCTTTCTGTTGGTATAAAAATGTCAGTTAGGATTGTGATTCTTTGAAGTATTATATCAGGAGGGATTTATAGCGTAGACCTGGTCTTTTAAATCAAATGTTTAGCTTGAATATGTAAGATAGGCACTGCTGAAAAACAGAATAGATTGAAGGGAACAGTTGCTGTCTGCTTTGAAGTTATACTTAAGATGGAATTAACAACTGTATTTTCAGGAAAGGAGTCTGTTCTACAGGATTGTTTGACTGAATTTGCACATCAGGTTGAGAAATCTAGTGTAGGGCAGAAAGAAGGAAGGCCCTTCTGAATTTTGAAAAGCGTACCTCATATTTAGGAAAAAATAACTGTAAAATAGTCCTGTGATTTTTATATCCCTAGACCAAATTGCTCTGTGATTTACTATAAAAATAGTTACTTGACTTTCCTTATCTATTTTATACATTGGTATGGTAATATTTTACTTCCACTTAAATATGATGCTTTTTTCATAGATGCCCTAATTCTGATACTCTTAGTAATGTGAAATGATAGGTTACTCTGGTTCCATGAGTGTTCCTTCTGGCCACACTAGGGGATGCTGGTGATATCTGGGTCTAAGAGGAAAGATCTAGCACAAAGTTCTGTGATCTGTTCTAGTAACGCAGGCTTTTATCTGTTACAACTCATGACAGACCTCTGGCTGGATGCAGCAGTAAATAATGGTCATGACCTCAGGAGCAGCTAGAAAAGAACAGAACTAAGCTGACATTTGGAAACTTGAAGTGTATTTTGAAACTTGCTCGGTATTTTGATAGTGTTTGATGAGTTCTAATATATTGATAGATAATCTAGGATGCATACTAGAAATGCAGCATTTTATCTGAGGCAACTCTGTTTTCTCTGCTCTGCTAATTTTGCAGTGATGCTTTTAATAGTTCACAACAGAAGGCAGATCTTGGATAGCATAGAAAGCTCTTTGCTTCTGGAAAAAGTCTTGTTTAAAAAAAAAAAAGAAACATATCTTTACAAAAATAGATTTTTATTATTACAATAATTTAAATGAAGATTTTTTTTCCACCATTTCTGAACAAACAATATTATAAGAGGAATTATCAGTAACAGATCTACAAGCACAAGGATTGTCATGGCTGTGTTTCCTATTGCAGGTGTTAGGTCTGCTTCACATATCTGCGTTTTTACAAGCTATCTTAAAATGACAGCAGAAATATACTTTAGTGTTGGAAGGATGTAATTATTCAGTGAAGCTTCCCAAGACAAAAAGTCAGAAAGAATAATTTTTCAATCTGTGTTTGCATTGAAAAGGTGAATCCTTACTTAAGGTTCACAAGCACCGTCCAAGCGAAGGGAAGATGGTGAAGCACACAGGTGCCAGAGGTGAGAGCCAGAGACTCTCTGCTATTCATTGGCTTGGACGTTTTCTGGGTTCCAGGTTATCAATGGCAACACTTAAAAATATTCCCTGAATGGAGAAACACGTCAGTTTGAGCGGACTCAATCTTGGAAGTACTTGTACATGCTTATTGTCACAGTGGTTCAAGTAAGTAAAATGCACATTTGAATAAATGCAAGATCGGTCCACTGCAGCCTGTCCCTGCTTCAATCAAAATAAATTAGTTTTGTCATTAATCAGAATAAGAAAACTCTTAGAATACTGTAACCTTCTCTACATTAAAGAAACAGCTGCAAAAACATTGCATATTCTTAGAAATTTTTGGAGTCCTAACATAGCTCAGTTTCTAGTATTTAAAGCACTATCTTAACAAAAATGTGTCTAAGCAAGTCTAACATGAATTGTAAATCTCCTTAATGTAGGAAGGCTTTAGATTCAAAGAGCGTCTCTTAATTTTTTGCAATTGTAGTTTGCATTCATCTATTTTAAAAAGAAAAGTTTGCAATATATTTGTAATATCAAATGATAACAGCTAAAACTTCGAATTTCTGAAATGAAGTAAACCAATCCACCTGGGCACCTAATAAAGTACTTTTTCTGGATCCCAACTTACAAGGCTATAATAAAGTCATATAAATTATCCCACAAAATAAAAATTCGTATGGGTCCTAACCATACACTGGGATTTCATATGGCCTACTAGGAGTTTCCAAGTCTCACAGAAGTTCAACAAAATTTAGGTGGCCAGCTCCGGTACATTTCATCCTTCATTCCTTGTTACTTCAGGATACCTAGTGAGTATTTTGGAGAGCAGCATTTGAGTAGACTTTGAGACACCTTCACAGAGCCTGATTTTTCATGGGGAATGTCCCTAACACTCAAAATCAGAGCTCTCCCTATGACTCAAGCTGAGTTCTCAGAGCTAAGACTCCAGAAATCTTTTTTTCCTGACTCTCACCCTTAATTAATTTCACTGTCTGAAATACAAAACTTCATCATTGTGCTTACATGACTGCATTAAGCCTATTAAGTACAATTCAGTCATTTCTAAAACTGTTTCAGCTATTGCAAAGTATAGATCATCTCCAAATAAAATATTCTAAATTTTAAGACATACTGAAAAGCTTCTTGTGTGCATCTTCCCCATAATCTTAAAATATAAAAGCCAAAGCAGTGCAAGCTTAGTAGGGGAGAGTCTTTCAGTCCATTCTTCCAAGTGGATTGAACTAAAGGGAAAGTTTTCTGTAAAAACAGCTACCTCCATTAATAAAATGAACGAGAATCTTTTTTGCTTGCTATGGAAGACCACACTTTAAGCGCATCAGATCATGTAGAGTTAGGCAAAATAATGCATTATCTATTATTACTGCTCATTGGATTGCAGTAGTTCACAGAGTTTCACATACCAGTTTCTGGATGTCCATCTCGGAGAACTCAAAAAGTTTCTCTATCATATAATGTAATCCAGCACAAATTTCAGGTTCTCATCTCTGTGATCCACTGCATTCATCTTCCAAGCAAGATTAAGAACTTTCTTTACCTTTTTAGGAAAATAATACGAAAATTTGGGACACTAAAGAAAGTGAAACTAGGTTCATTAGTGTAGCAAAAACTATTGTTTGCATCAACTGCCCCAACTTTTCTCATCCTTTTTTTGCTGACAGGTTATTTCCTATTACATCTCAGTAATGATTTAGAATCATTTCGTCTTCATACCCCACACTTCAACTATAGGAAGTAGAAACTTAAATAAAAGCTTTAGAACAATTTCTGTATACCCTTGATCAGCAACACATAGCCCCTTAATTTTAATTGTGTTACCATTTTAATGGTCAGTCAGTAATAAGCAATTATGCAGCAATACAGATAACACCTGACAGGACCTTACCTTCAATTACACTATTTGCTGCAGGCATAGTCACTTTTTTGTTTCCTTTTTGCAATGCTTAGCACAACAAGGTCCTCAGTTGTCACTAGAGGACCCAGGCATTGCTGTATCGAAATAAATTGTGATGAATGCTCAGTTATCAATGGTAATAGCAACAAGATGTTGTTATATCACTGTTCAGTCTAGCTCAAGTGCAGGGCACCAGCCTGACCTAAGGATCGCTGTAGTCAGTGAACCTGCAGAAGTACTACTTGACTTTCAGATTGTTCCTTGGGATGTTTTTGTTTTCTATGCCCACTGAGGATGCGATGTGAACTATATTAACTTGTTAAAATTGCCTTGACCATTTTGAAGATAATTTAGCAAAATACAGGGCTTTTGACTCTTAATCCTGCAAACAGTGAATCAGCTCATTGATACATTCTTCACTGTTCAATCTAACATCAGACACTTTGAGAATGATGATTTTTTTTTTTTCTCGAAGAGAAATTTTGAAAATTTCCCAAGTCTAATAACACAGGTTTCATTTCACTACACAGATCTTGGACTATAAAGCAGTTAGTGTGGAGATATATGTGGAATTTCAAACCTGGGGCGCTTTCATATTGCTACAAACTGTTTCCTACCTTATGAAGTAGTTATGTAATTCTTTTGAAAATTATAACTTCTCCATTTCACAGTACCTGTTTCTTGTGCCCCCTCTTCTTTCCCTCCCCTATTTCCATATTTAACTAAACACACCTTCTTCCCTGGGACCAGCCACTGGGACCACCACATTTGGTATGTTTTAAGTTGAAATGTTTCGTACAAAAATGAAACCCTTTTTCTTTTCCCACTCCAATAATCTCCACCGAGAAAAAGGTTCATTACAAAAGTGGCCGAGGATAAAAACAGACAGCCAAAAACACAAGTTTTAAGATGTGTCTATGTTCATTGAGATAGTAGTTCAGGAACAATTCAGCCTGAACTACAGCATCCCTGAAGATTATTTGTCCTTTTGCAAGGCTAATTCTCTTCATCTTGAATATTATTTGCTAAATGCCATGGAAGAAAAACATAATTTTAGCTGTGATTTGTACTTGTAGGTTGACTTTTGACGTAGAATGCTTTGACAAAGGAGAAAATTACGGGGTAATAGAAAAGCAAGCTCTTCAGGACGTTAATCAGAATCAGTCTTCCTGTTAAATGTTTCCTCCCTCAGGTCTTGACAAGGTGATGGCTTTTGGAGGATGGAGGTTCTCAATATCATCTGTGTGCTGTAGCAGATACCATGACTTCTGTCAATCACTTGTGAGTTTGCCTTGCTTGCTGCAAACTGTAATAGATGATTATTCTGTCTACTTCAGAGAAACTGGCTCAATGGGCCTTTCTCTTCCTAAGCGTATGTCATCTTCCCGAGATAATTAGATGGTACATATCCTTTCTGACCTTTTGCTTCTGCTAGCCACCATTCTTTATTGCCACTCAGGTCAGAAAACCGAAGTATCCTAACCTTCTGGTACTCCTGAAGACTGAGTTCCTGATCATTTCTTGCTTGAAATGCGTAAACAGCATAGAAGGTCTGAAAAAGGAAAGCCACAAAAACCAAAATCTGAATTCAGAAACGTAGCTATATCTTACCCTGTCATTGTGTATTAGTATGAATTCTGTATACAGAAAACGTGTAATAATGTATACAAACCAGTACGCAACTATATGGTCTGCAACTGCTAGACAGACTACAATGAACAGGGCCAAAATAAAAAGTAAAATTGAAGGATCTGGGGAATTCTGCATGGGGAGGAACAAACCAAGCTCCAAGACCTCATCACCTTACACTAGTAAGGTTTTCAGCTCACAGCAAGTGCCTGTTTCTGTCACACCAAGCAGCCTTGGATTGGACGGAGAATTTTCCAGCAAGGTTTCTTCAGGGAGAATCACCTTTCCTAAAGCTCCTGTACTCAAATGTGGCACACAGGTCACTTCTGTGCCTTGCTGACTTTGCCACAGTTTCCTTGTCAACACTAAGTGGAAAAATCCCCGAAACTGAGCTATTTTGCAGGTTTCTGCTCCATAGGAGGACCTTTAGGTGTTGTATGTGGAGTAATGCAACAGTGTGTCTTCTGTGAGACAGGACTATGATTCACAGTTTAATTGATTATCTTTTCCTACCTCGTAGCTATTTAAGAAAGGCAAAAGAACAGAGGGTAACAAATTTCCATGCCATACTGACAGATTAGTGGCAGTCTTTTCCGGCGTAAGAGGAAACCATTTAAATTATAAGCGGTATAACTCTAGATTTGAAATAGGAACCACAAGAAGCCAAGCACAGTGTGTATCATGCTTACATGGTGATCATCCATATCCTGAAAAGCATCAGTCCCTGTGCCATTAATTGCGGGATTTTCGCAGAAGTGAAGAGATGAGCTGCTGTCACTCTTCTTGTGCCCCGGATTTCTTGTGCTGCTGTCAGTAGAGGGCCGTGAAGAGACAAAGAGGCTGATATTGTCAAAATCCTCATCACCAAAGCTGTGTTCTGCTACGTCCTTCTGCGCTTTGGCTGGATTGTAAGGCCTCAGGAAGGAGGAATACACATACCCTTTAAGGACTAGACACCAGGATCAAAAGAGAGAAAATAAACAGCAAAATACTGCTAAAGCCATTTCAAAACCAACCATTTTACACAGCTGTCAGTATAACAGAGGCAAACAGATGGGGCCAGAATGAAATCAATATCCCAAAGGGAAGCTGTTATTGGGATGTTTGTGCAAAGAACTTACTTCCTGTGTCAACAAGCCATCTGCTCGTACTTCCGAAGGGGTCCTTTTGCTCCACAACAGCCACCAGTTCTCCTTCATGTAAATCAATATCATATTCCTGCGTGGCATTGCACTTGCGCTTAGCTTGGTATAGCAATTCTGTGCTGTATGTAGTCAACAGCTTGGTCCTGTGGCCTTCTGTTTGACGTGGGGATTCAAGCTGAAAAGCAAAAAATTATTCACTGGGAATAATGCTGACGCCATTTCTAGAGCAACACAGATGCAGAAAAAGCAGCGTATGGTGCCTGTGGCAACTGACCCTACATTTTTACACACAGATCAAGGAGTTACTTACACAGCTATATGTAACCAAATCTCCTTTGCATATGCAGCAAGGACCTGTCCAACTGCTATATTAATAGGTGAGCAATAAAGGGCAGATTTTAAAGAAATGTAGGACTTTCACTAATTAAAGACCTCTTAGTCTGTCCTCTGCTCTCAAAGAGCCAGCGTTCTGTATGCGAACTGTCATTTGCGTAATTGTTTTTCTGTGGCAATCATCTTTGAATTCCTGTGTAGTATCACAGAAAAAGCATAATCCAAAAATCAGCTGAGGTGAGCTAAGGTCATACAACAACTTGCATGATAAGGCATTAGGCAAAAAAAAAATATCAGCGGTACCCAGACAGACTGCTTTTGGTGTGAAATTACCTTGCTAAATAAGGGCAAGGTGCTATTAACTGCTGGAAGCATACTCACTCTGAGGTTGGTTAGAGGGCAGGGAGGGAGGTGCGGCACAACAACGTGATCTTAACGTACCACAGAAGCAAGAGCACATGTGCCTTACTGATGCTAAATAGAATCCCACAGCTTCCTCAGCTTCTCCTGTAAATCTTTAGTTGATTTTTTATTTTTCTGTAAACCGGACTCCTAGAAGCTCTGGAAATGCCTGATAAGATCGGGAACCAGGGAGACACAGATTTCCTGGTGCATTTTCTCAATCTTCTTCTGTGGGGGTGTATGTGTGTGCATAAGTGTGTAAACACCAGTACGCATAACCACAGCTGAGACGCACTGTAAGGGTATTTAACAAAAGAAGTAATCAGAGTTTACATATACAACCTTAGATTTAACATGTGCACAGATAATTTCAAGTGGATTTTCAAGATAATAACATGAAAACAGAGTGAAAAATCTTCAGAAGTTACTGGTCGATGGAACAGCTTCATTCCAACAAACTGATTCAGAGTCACAGTGAAGAGACCAAGCCCAAACCTCTAGGTGGCATAAAAATGTTTTTTTTTTCAAAAGCAATCCAAAGAGGATGCTTCATCCACAATTCAGATGTATGGTACTCACCGGAGAAGGGACAGATTTCTTTTTTTCCAAGCTCCATTTTCTCTCAATAAAGGTCGCACTGCTGTTTTCTTTTACAAAATTCAGCTTGTGAACCTCCTCCATCAACTGATTCTGCACTTGGCAGATGCTTGAGGAAGACAGCTGCAAACACAAAGGTGGGTTAGATCTCATGAACAAAACGGTAAGGAGATTTGAGAGAGCAGATTTGCTTTAATGGGCTGAACGCTAGGAATCAGGAAGTCTGACAAGTCACTGCTATTTTCTGCAGAGTCCATAGTGTGCTAGGTACGAGATGGAAAGAAAAGAAAGGTCCTTGCTTAAAGAAAGTTTCTAATAATTGCTATTAGATTGAAAAGACATACTAATTCAAGTTAAATCATTAAAAAATATTCTAAACAGTGATGAAAATGAACAGCCTTGCACTTACTCTACTGAGCCACCTGCTTTCAGATGCAAATGTGCCTCTCAGCAGCTATCAGAGTGGTCAGTGTGCTGTGGGGCTTGGAGTAATTTACTCTACAACCCTGTGTTTGTGCAACCAGATGCTGCCACCAGGTTAAAAATCTTTGGGTAAGCTGAAGCTCTGCCTGTGGCACTGGGTAAACGCTTTTGGTCTATGCCTAACACCAAACGTATTTGCTGATAGAAAAAAGAAAAAGAAGGTAATTTTGTAGGCAGAGCCTCCCAGAAAACAATGCTGTCAATACAACAGCTTTCAAAACATGAAATGGTCAAATTACAGGGATGCAATTTCTTCAGGCGGGAAAGGCCTTCATTTTCCCATTAAACATCACAGCTCTATGTTTTGATCCTGACCTTGGTTTCTTAAATTTTTCAGCTGCCCCTGACTATAAAGCACTGTGTTCAAGGCTTCATGGAAAGGAATAATCTAGAACTGCCTCACTACAATATGTTTCCTATCTAGAGTCTTGCTCCGGTTCAGGTGAGTGGATTTGGATGTGTGGAAGCATTGTTGCAGCTGTGCTTCTTGGGGGGGTTCAAGTCCTCTAGGCAAAAGTACAAGAAAACTGAAACACTAGGATTTTCACACAAATTAAGAATAATTTCTCAGCTTCAGTCTTCGTGTAATGATCATACAGCCCAGAAAAAGTAGAGTGGGCTGGAGGAACTGATGCCCTTCTGTGTAGCTCAGACAGGCATCTTTGCTACTTTTCGCTACATAAGTGAAATTACTTGAACTTTCTAAAAATGCCAACGTAGACAAAGCTATCCCTTACTGCCTACAAATGTCTGCAGGATCTTCTGCGGCATATTTGGGTTTAAAAGCAACTTGCTTTTTACAGAAATTATTTCATCAGATCCCCTAACATGCTGCTTTTCTGCCGTCACCTGTGACTCTGCAGGTCTAGCAGCAACAGGTCGTGTACTTTCTTAGAATTTCTCTTCTTGTGTTTTCAGGGCTACTCAGGGTAGATGCTAAGAACCAAAGACTGAAATGCTAGCAGCTGCCTCCTTTTTGCCGTAGTGTAATGTTCTTGCCATTACTATCCCTGTAGCAGCTGGAACAGCTGAAACCTGACTGTGCTTAGCAGAACAAACAAAATCAGTGTAGCTTATAGATATGTGTCCTGCATAACTCTAGCCAAATCATACAGAAAGAAAAAAGACAAATAAAGGCAGAGCTATACCTGTTTCCAACATACTTACCGGAACAGACACCACCACAGCAGAGTTTGATTGAAGCGCTGCAGATATAATATTCCTGAGGAGGGCGATGAAGCAATGCAGGCAGTTCAACACAATCTTTTTGGCTGCTCTGTTGAATACCTGAAGTTCTTCCACTAACTGTGCGTTTAGAGCCTCATAGTCTTTCTTTGCCAGATCCAGCTCTTCTCCCGTTGGCCTCTGAAGGTAGCTGTTGTAGTCCAACAACTTGTCATAGCGCTTCTGGATGAGCTTCTGTGGGGCTGAAAACAAGGCTTGTAGTGCTGAGAGAGGAGACAAAACAAGCTTGTCCAGCTGAGCCATCTGGAAAGGTAACAAAAAAGACCTACTTACTGCCTTATTCATACGGTTCTTCAGACTCAGGAACAGGTTAAGCCTTATGGCAGCCTATCAAGCAATCTGTTAATTACTCTTCACAAAGCATTGCTGTCAGAGGCAGCTCCAAGCAGGGTCTAGCATGAGTTAGAATCTCCTCCATAACATTGCAAATGAGAGGTAACAGTTTTGCAGCGAAACGCGTCTGGTAGTGGTCCCCTGGAGCATGCAGCCTGCGGTACTGCCCTCAGTCTGTTACCACTGAGGAAAAACTGGGCAGGGGTTGGTGAAGTGGTCCAATGAAACTGGATTTCCATTATTGGAAGGCCCATGCCAATATACAGTCTAGAGGCAATGAGGTCTTGTTAAATGGCAGTCTCGCAGTCTTAAACGCTATCAAAGCTTTTTTTTTTTTTTTTTCCTGGAAACAGCTGTAACTCAATTCCTGTTTAAGCAAACACAAACAATCACTTGATTTGATTAAATTATGTTATGCTTGTTGGTTTTATCTCTAGTAATCAACAAAATTAGGCACCTGGTAAAAAAACAAAGTCTTTCTCAGACTTTTCTATTAGTCTCTAATTGTCTCAAGGGATTAATATTGCATGAAATAAAATTTAGTTTTGTAAGTCACTTGTTCAAACACAGCACAGGCTTGTAGTGACTGAAATGCATCATCATATTAAAGTTCTTGGACGTTCTATATGAATTAAGTTGTTGGGTTGAATGTGAGAATAAAAGAGCAGCTGTCTCTCTACCCTCCGTAACACCAAAGTTGAGGACAGATCCAGTTTAGCACCAGAATTGCTCTCCCAAGACCAAGATGATGTACACGGGCTAGATAGTTTCTACTTTACTTCCACCTGAAAAACTGGGCTGTTTAGCGAACCCATTTTTGATATATTAAGAAAACATTTTTTTCAAACTGCTGGACCTCATTTCTGGAAGAGAAGAGGCTATTGTGGATTTCTGGCCTAAAATATGAGAGAGGAAAGTATTCATTATTGACAAATGCACAAAAGAAAAAGAAATTAACTTGAGCCCATTGCTGAAATCTCCATTGATAAACACCTTTCAGGAAACCATGTGAGGAACACTATGTGTTGTTCAGTGAGAACATCTGCTCATCATGCAATGTCAGGACAAAAGTTTTTCTAAAAAAACCCATATACATAGGATAGAGAATCCTTTTAATCTTGTAAATCCAGACACAAATAAATTGATAATAAGTAAAAATTAACATTTTTAATAGCAATGTCCACAGTTAAACCAAATAAGGTTAAGATTTTTTTTTTTTAAATTACATAGACCTTCAGAATAGCTGGGTCATGAGCCAATAGGAGTTACAAATTTTTTCTGGAAAAAAAAGTTTTCTGTTTCATCTATTGTGGAATTGCTTTTGCTTTTCTTTGATGTATCTGAATATGGGGGCATCTTCCATACTGGACACACGCACCATTGCAGTGATGGAGGGGTACTCTTCTGTACTTACTCATTCATTGTAAAGACATTGAAAATATCTTTCTGATTATTGAGATTAATTTTTGAGATTCTTTTCAAATGCAGGAACTTCAAAGGAAAGGAAATACAACATCTTAGTTCCCTGTCATTATCTGGGAGGATGTGGTCTGTCAAAGATCCTTCTGTTTCTTGGCAGGCTGTTTTCAGTGTTTTGGAAAGGATTGAATGGCTATATTTTAGTCGGCACAAACCTGGGAAACTATAAGAAAACCTCCACCTCTGAATTTTTCCAGCTTTAGTAGCTGTTTGAAAAAGCAGCCTGCCCCATTTTGAAGAGACATTTTAGTCTATCTTAGTAAAGCCAAGCATTAGAGTTCATTTGGACCCTGAAAGCAAGAGACTACTTGAAAAAGTATCCTTTTTTTTTTCTTAAATTGCTTTTTAATTCCTATGGGCTGTATTCAGATTTTTCATGGTTTCCCTATATGAAGGATAGTAACTTACTTGAGAAAAGGCAATAAAGCTGAGATTTTCACAGATCTATGATTCCAGGAGCTAATAATTCATGAGCACAGCAAAGATGACAACAGTCACTCTAAAACTGCAAGTGTTGGTAACAAAAGTAGCAAAGATCTGCTGCTCTTGTCTGAAGCTCAGGTGAAACGTGCAAATCTAGCACAAAGATTTTAGTTTAAACCCAGGAATTTAGCTTGAGAAGCTTTCTTTAGGTCTTCTAGGGAAAACACAGTGAACTTACACTGAATTTTATCTTATTTCTTACAGAAACTCAAACAAAAAAACCACTCATGTTTCCCAATGGATTCCTAAGGTTTTTTGCTGTTTTCTGTCCTAGTCTTCCTCACATACAGCTGTTTTCTCACACATGCAGATAGCTGTGTAACACCAGACATTTTATAAACTTACAAGGTCTTCACAGAGATTTGCAGTGTTGTTCCTTTTTTTCAAATGGTCATTGACTTCGTCGTCTTTGTCTTGCAAGATTTCCTGAAGCCCAATTATATTCTGTGCAGCCAGACGTATAGAATCCTAAATGAGAAGATGGTAGGAAGGTGAAACTGTATTATGACCTGGTTTAATATACTGCATTCACTCATGCACATACTGCAATAATACTGATGGAATCAGAAATATTTTCCATCTCTGACACCTGTGTTGTTTCTGTGCAGTTTCCAGCCATTGTGGGATTGTTTACTTTGATAATATTTGCCTGTGTTTTGTCTGTTTTCAATGTAAATATTTAAGAATCAAGTGGTTAATCTTCAACTGAAAAAATTATGCCCCAACCTAATGAACGTCCCACTGGAAGTTAGCTACTCCTCAGCAAGAAGCCAGCTCAAGACCCCATACCTCAAAGGCCTCTTTTGGAGGACTAAGTAGGACTACAGTGGTGCATTTCACTTACTCTGAATTTTAATCTTAATGAAGTGTGCATCCGTTTGCATAAGGAACTGTCAACACCATTCCAGGTAACAAGCCATGTCGGCTGAGCTCACTGGCCTTCCCCTGTTTGCCGAACCAAACGAGGTGCGTTTGCGATAAGCTCTGGCCAGCTGGCTATTGATCTTACCTACTTCTCAAACAACCTTCGTGTCCGGTTTGGTCACACTTACACTTTGAAGGGCCTCATGCCATCTGCAAAGTTGGCAAATTGTCCATGAGAGGGAAGAGTTGATAAGTTACAAGCCAACCCACATCTTCGGAGAGGAGGATTAAAGCAATGACATTTACAGCAGTTGAGCGTTCTGTACATCTAATGCTAGCCCTCAACACAACCTAGCAACAGGAGAAAGGAAGGCGTCCTCGCAGCCAAAATATGTATTTTAGGACATTTTAATTCATGTGGCTGCAACTCATTTCTTCCATTTTTAATGAGAAGCAGTTGGTGCTCTACTGTGGCGGGTGTGCACGACCCATATGACAGCTTCACACAGTCATTGAAAGTCATAATTGTGCCACCAGACAGCACCTTATTTTCTGCACTCCATGGAGTCTGCTTGCGTAAGGGGAAAAACGCAGAAGTGCGGGCTTCAAAACTTCTTTGCCATGGGCTCAGTAATGCAGCAGCAGCAAAGCTCATTTATTTAATTTTTGGATGTAGACAGGCCTGCCTATAAATAATTTAGTGTTGTCTAACCAGCGACAGAAATGCGTGTTAAACTGGTTATGGACATGGTTTATGGCCACAGATTTCAAAAAGGCCTGTACCCACCTGTAGATGTTGCGAGGAGAGTGAAATGTTCTTCACACACAATTTCACAGTCTTCTCTAAACTTCGAAACAACTTTTCTTCCTTATTAAAAGTTTGATCTTTCACCTAAAATAGATGTTTGCACTGTTATTTTGGCAGCCTAAAAGAGCCTGGCTAATGAAAGAAACGTCCAGAGCACTGCTGGAAAAATCCCAAACCTTCCCTGAACTCCTCCCTTTGAAAACAGAACAGATTGGCCCCTAATTGTCCCAAGCTCCAGTTTTAATCCAAGGGAAGTCAAAGGCACAGGGCAACATGACAGAGAATTTAATTTTTAATCCTTATGAAAGCAGAGAGTTGCTTTATTACAAGCACACCTACGTGTGCCAATAAAACTCTTCATTTTCTGTATATTGTTGCTTCATTTGAGGAAACAGTGGTGAAAATTTTAAGATATTTCTATGTCATAGCATTACTTCCCTGGGTGCTTCTTTGTGGGTGATGGGGAGATTTCCCCCAGGCAGGCTGTAGGTGGAGCTGTTACCTCTAGAGCAATGCCAGCTCTTCAGCTAGAAACCTCAGCAGCTGGAAATAGGCTTGTACTACTTTTTTATGCTAACTGGAAAAACCTTGAAAATACATTTATTTCTGCCTACATTCTACTTGAGGAATTTGAGAAATCTCACGTGTCGCTTTCAGTGGTCTTGCTGTAAGGGTCACAGCGTGTTTCTGAGGTGTGAATTGGGAACGTTCTTAGTCTAATTAAGCAGGAGAGAGGGCTGAATCTTTAACAGATGTATCCTGACTCTAAAATGATTCTGAAATGTTTTAGGCTTAATTAAAAAACAAACCCAAAAATACATAAACGAGAAGCTTCTAAAGAAAAAAAATAAAAATCCCATCTCCTCTTAATCAAATTTAACTCCCATCTCCTCTTAATCAAATTTAACTGCCTGGTTTTCTCTGATTTTATAGCCTTGCTGGTGTCCCATTCTAAATACAAAAATTTCCACTGTACAAATAAATGAACAGAAAAAAGAAATGTGGGTAGTTTGCGTCAGAGAAAGGGGGAAACCACTGATAAAAAACAAAATAGGAAAAACCGGCACGTATCTTGTAAAGTCACATCGAGAAAGGCAAGTGACCTTGTATAATCAGCCATCTCATGCAGTGAGGTGCACTGGATATAACTTTCAAGGTCAGTTGTAATTGATTTTCGTTGAGATTTAGATTTAAACTTTCCTGAAAATGTTTATCCTGCTAGGTCTTGAATTAAAACCTCGTAATTATGAAAGAGTGTTTTATTTTTGGCTACCTAACACCCATCGGACTTATCACAGGGTTCTTTGCCTCTGGTAGTTTTGACTACTAAGGTTCCAGGTCCTTACACATGTAGAGGCAAACGCCATGGCCTCTCCTGATCAGAAGAATTGTTCATCTTCCTTGGTAGGTTCAGAACCTGAATGTTACGATGCAGAACGAGATGGACTGAACGCATTGTCAGCACCGACAATAACTATTGCCAGTCTATCCGCAAAGCGCCGATCTCAGGCTGAGTTTCACAAAACTACCAGTCACTTCCTCTCTGCTGCAGATCAGAAGTTTGAGAAACTCTTAGATAAAAAAGGAAAAGGTGGAGAACACATTACGTTATTTTCTATTTCAATCACAAAGATCTTTCCTGTCTTCTGTGACAGTCAGAAAATGACTTTATAAATGATGCAGAAAAAAAGCAACACCACAAACTCCATTTCCAACATGTTTTAAAAAATGCCCAGTGCAAAAGCAGAACTGAAGCTGTCAATGCAAATCTGCAGTGGGATGAGTAAGTACCTGAGGTTCTCCCCCCGTCAGTATTTTCAGATGGCTGGTGACCCTCTTGGATTTCTTGCTAATGGAGTGGATATTCAGTCGGGAAAACTTTTCTTTAAGGGTTTCATCATCATCATTCCTCTTATACTTCAGCACTGCAGACAGAGAATTTCATGACACTAATAATGTGTATTCGCAGGGCTTTTCACAGGGACAGGCACACAAATATGAAACCATTTGAGAGCAGACACTTTGATGTCACTTGCTGTAATCTTGTGTGAAAATGCTTGAGATGATGAAAACCCTGTTATCAACACTAGCCTTGGGAAGAGTGAGGGCTTCAATGTGGCAAGTCTATGAGAAATATTGCTATCACTGCATCTTAATTATTATCGGTGTTTGCAATTGCATTACAGACAATGAACATGGATATAACATGAATTCTTTCATCATTTTCATATTTCTGGAGTTACCAGTCAGATAACGTAGCTGGCTGAGGACGAGTGACATTAAGGAATCTGTGACCTTCTTGAAACCCAGCGTAGTACACAACTTGAGTAGCAGCAGCCAAAACTGTTGTAGCGATACGACTGGAGTTGAAACCTCTCTTGTAATTGCCAGCCCAAATGCTACAGAGTCAGAATAATTTACTGTGCCTTTTTCTTACCTAAATCTTTCCTCCTTTTAAGTTCATTGATGTTCACATTAATGCTTTTCATAGCAAAAAGGGCGTCTTGTAGCGCCTTGTGGTCAGGGTGAGAAGCAGGAGTTGAATTCAAGAGTTCACAAAGTAACAAGGGATATTTCATCACCCGTTGCACTGGTTTGATCATCAGGGATCCCATGTCCATTAGATTTGGCTTTCCTCTATAATTTATACAAAAAAAATTCATCACATAAGTAGAAACTCCTTGAAGACAAAAACTTCTTTTTATATTTGTCTAGTCATTGAAGCTGCTGCCTTTTATATCCTTCAGCTGAGCTTTCAACTACAGAAAATACCAAAACCAGAGCAGTGCTTTGCACTGAGTCATAGAAGTGCAATTACCACTTAAGTAAAAAAATAAGATACGTCTGTCAGGGAACACAGGCCATTGTAAACGAAACCCTCCTCTCGCCCCCTCTATGAGAAATACACACCGGGTCTGAGCTTTCTGTATTGTCATCAATCTGCCAGACTATTGCTTAGACATTACCACCGAAACGGTCCCACTCAGTCTGAGGGTGCGTGTGGTACAATTAACACACCACAACACCCAGGAAGGGAGATGTAGGTGGAAGAACAAATAACAGGAAGTTTGAGAAACGCATGTGAGCGGGGTTATTACATCCTGCTTTGGCCCCTCAGGCTTAAAATTGCAGTATTTCCCTGCTGCGAGTAACCAGGATGCCTGTTACTGGCTGCATCCCTTCTCTCGACATCTCTCGACTCGCCACACTGACCCTTAAGCTCTACTCTCTTTTACCTGTGGTTTTGCTTTGCTGGCTGCCAGCAGGTTATTTCTAAGAATGCCTGAGCTTCCAAAGGGTACCAGATCTGGCCTGGGGAAACACTGAGCATGCAGGATGTTCACCCGGGCGTGATCCAACCTGCTGGAAGTCACTTTACACGAAGGCAAAGCAGGCAGCTGCCTGGGGTGGCAGAAGGATGAGGGTAGGAAAGTCGCAGCTGCCAGCGCGGGCACAGGGACGCTCTGCGGCTCCAGGCTCAATCCCCGCTGGCTCGGCAAGGGCAGCAGAGCACCTTCCCCAGGCACCCGAGCTGCTCAGGCCATCAAGGCCACCCGAGCTCTCTGGCCCCCATGCAAGGGAGTTACCAGCCAGCTGAATTCATGCTCCAGCCCCACTCTGGACAAAAGCCTTTGCTCACTCTCTAGGTTTGAAGGGGAGAGGCTGTGCAGTTTGCAGGCCATCACAACAGCCTGGGAGAACACCGGGGAAGGGCAGGACCAAGCCACCCGTGCCTTCATTACCTTCCACGTGGCTGGTAGAAACATGGGGTTTCCTGGGAGTAGGTAACACCAGGTGTCCAAGCTCTATGGCCAGGGCCAGCCACCAGCGAGGCTCCAGCAGCAGGACAGACATGTCCATTTTCTCTCCTCGTTACAGCACACTCCTGAGCAAACCAGGCAACGCTCTAGCAGCAGCGCTGGTACGAACTGCCTGTGACTCACAGACCTCCCCTTTGAAACCGGGCATCAGCTGTTGGTAACAGTGTGAAGGGCAGTAAAACAGAGCAAGCTTTCCATCTGCATGCCCGAAAAGGCTGCTTTGGAGGGGAAAAGGTTGTTTGACGTTAACTATGCAAGAGTTAATGCTAGGCGAAGGATTTCTGCATATGGAAAGATGCAATAGCACAATGTAGAAGGAAAGTACAGAAAACAGGGAACAGCCACTTGGTTTTGCAGGCTGACATCTATTGTTTTGTGCAGCAGGAAAAGAGAGAAAAAAAGCTTTCATTCCCACTTTTATATGTATAAAAAGTACAAGAGCCAATCCTTACTGCTGACTAATTAACTAACAATTTGAATGCCTTTGAGAAGAGACATCTGCATATTTAAACCATCTCTCTCGCACAGGCATTATCTGTAAAAAAGTTCTGCATGAAAAAAAATTAACAGTAGATGCCTTTTGCGGCTTCTTGATGTCCCCAAACCTTCTCATCATTTCAATCCCCCTCATTTCCCCTGTATCCTACATTAGAGAGCTATTTTCCCTTCTTTCAGCTTCTGGCAGCAATAATGAAAAAAAAAATCTTAAATTGTTATTGTTTTCTCTGAAAAGCCCCATGAATGCAAATCTATAAAAGCTGCCTCATGAATGGAAAAATCTTCAAGTGTCTTCTCTTTATATAGTTGCACTTTGGACAGCTGCCCAAGTGATAAACAGCCCTCTGTTCGCATATCTGCATGACACAGTCTTGCAATATGGTTCGAGAGATAGTAGGTTTGTTATAAGATAATGACTCCCCGGGGCACTAAATGCCACAAAGTTCAACTCATCTAATTCTCCCCAGCAAGATTAGCTGATGATAGCCACTCTCCCTGGACCAGTCCCGCTTGCAACGTGCCCCGTTAGGATGCACCCGGCCGCAGGGCAGGACATGGCCTTGCCACGCGACCGAAACAGGCGAGTAACGGCTTGTGACATCTATTGTGCAGAAAATTAAGTTGATAATTCATTTGTGATGCTACTTCAGCCTTCCCCCCCGTGTTACTGTGAATTTAACAAGTATTCTAGGTCATATGTAGCCGTACTAATCTCATGGCAAATTATTACCATAGCTCTGCAGTAAATGCAGCTGGCTTAACTGCAGTGGGTTTCACAGCATACCCTTCCTCCCTCTTCCCAAAAAAACAAAGTCACAAATGCAGAAAGATTCCTGCCTCTTTAAAAAACGCACGGTGGTGAGCTATGCAAAGGAAGGTGATTGAGGATTTAGTTTCATTAGTTGCTCTCATTACCCAGCAACTAGGTCCAGTGGCAAACACGATAGCCGGTATGGTACAGCAGGGCTGAGGCCAGTGTCATACTCAGCTTGGCAGTTTTGAAATGGTGTGCAGCCATCACAGGCTGCAGCGCAACTTAAAGTCTTGGGCTTCATGGTTTACCGTGCGTGAGCTCATTTTACTACGAGACATGCAGGGCAAATAACTCCCTGTGCCGTAAGACCCTCGTGCAAACCCAGGGAATTCACTGAGGCTGCACAGTTGTTAAGCCAAGCAGAATTTAACGTATCGAGCTGCGAGCAAAGGGCAGCACTGTCTGGTATTTATGTAATTGTTTTCTTGATCATGCTTGAATGAAAAGCAATCTGGGAGCAGCAACATCACAGACCGTTTGGGGTGAGTTACGCTGTTTCACGTTAACCAGATCTTTGGGCAGGGTCCTGCCCAAGGGCTGCTGAGACTCTGCAACCTCTAAGCTGAGTTGCAGGTGATGGCATTTCTGAGTGCCCTGCCGGTCAGCGGGGAAGGCAAACGCCACCACACCGTGGGAGGTACCCAAGCTCAGGGAGGGTCCCGCACTCTGCACAGCTTTATAAGAGCAAGTTTAAACTCTGAAAGCGAGTTGTATCCTACACTCCACTGGAAACTGAAGGAGAAAAACTAGGCATTCTTTTCTGGTAGGGTTACACAGGGCAGAGCAGCCAGTCTTGCACTATTTCTATATGCGTTGCTGTCTCACATGATCTTACTGTGACTCTCTGGGTATTTTGTTCCTCTTGGAGCCCCACTCCTTGGGAGACAGGAGTATACAAGAATATCCCTTATCAAAACAAAATGCAGAAAAACTATTTCCTGTCATAGACTAAAGCTTAAAAACCCCAACTGGAGAATTTCAACATGCAAATCCTTCAAAGTCTATTTTACGCTGATCTCCTTTATGACATGCGATTGACTGACCGATTAACAAATTCTCTGACTTTACAGGTGCTCCTCTCCTACCAATGTAGAGCACGCTTGCTCCTCTTTTCTCTCTTAATATTTCTGTCTGGGGTTGTAATAATTTTCTTCCATTCAGCTAACCCCTCCTCTGACCTCTCCCTGCAGGTGACTTCAGGAGATGCTGCATTTCAATGATCCCAACCTGCTGGATGTCCAGAAACTGCAGTTGTGATAAACTCTCCTTTATAGCTTTTCAAAGACATCACATTTGGCACAGAAGTCCCTTAACCGCAAGTTATCAGTGGCTGGGTTGGTATTTTGGCAAAGTGTTGCAATGAGCTTGTTCTTTTCTGATGTTCTTCCAGCCACTGTCAGAGGGAAGATCCTAAGGTGGACTTCTCATATAGGGCTACCAAAGGGGTTGTCACCTTAGAAATAGCTTTACCTGTGAACCTAAGGTGTATTGTAGCAGAGGCCTATGCAAAATGATTTCAGAGTGTCTGGATTTCAGAGACTGACACTATGTTGTTGTCAAGCACTCTTGCGGACCTCAATGCTCTCTAAGCACATTTATAAGACAGCGAGGTGATAATAAAGGGCTCCAAATGAATTGGCAACCAAATTAAGTAACTTCATAAACCACAAGTTTTGAAAGATACTGCAAGGCTAGTGCAGTGGTAATTAGAAAACTAGACAGGCTTAGGGAAATTAAAACTGAGAGTCTTTATCACATATGTCCTGGAAAAAATATATGGGTTATATTGACACAAAAGGCTTGTGTTCTTAAAATTTCCACATGTACAGTTTGAAGCATATTGAAGATAAATTAAAGATATTTTAAAGATTATTTTACATGTAAGAAAGGCATAGTACTTACTCTTCCTCATATATCTTTCTGCAAAAGAGAAGAAAACAAAACATATATTAGATTCATCCTAAAAGGATTTATACAGAAGAGGGGCCAGATTCTCAGATACACTTCAGTGACACAGAGCAGCCGTAACTGACCAGTTAACTTAGGTTTATGGCTGCTATGTGTCAGCAGAACTGCATAAAACAGCCAGAGGGTACTGGTGAATCTGGCCCTGTATCTTTTTGAAAGGACAGCCCCAAATGAGAAAGGATTGTCAGAAACCTGGCTTTGGCTATAAGACCCAACCTTGTCTTAACACTGTTAGAGAAGGAAGTTTGGGTCACTGTGCTAACAACAGTAAGTAAGATTAAGTCCTTAATAAAATTAAACCTGTCATTCTTACACTTTACATACATTCCCATCTACTCTCTTTAATTAGAAATGTATTTCTAAATGAGAAAGCATACATTTCAGCCTTTTAGGATATAAAATGCATGAAGCTGTTAAGTTTTTTGTAGGCTACGCATCAACTGAAACCTCTTCAGAGTAGGATGGTGTTGATACATGTACTGAAAGCAGCAGGGACATACAAGTGTAGTTTGGAAACACGCAAACACGTGCAGAGAGTATTTTCCTTATGGTATGAATTCACTCAAATGCAAGGGAACCAAAATGTTGCTCCATCTCTGCCTTAGGCTTTCCTGACATCACATCATCAGGCACTGCTTTTTGGCTGCCTGCACTCTTATCTCCTTGCCCACCGGTGCCTAACTGAGCATCTGGGAGCTGGTGCTTTCATTCCTTCTGCACTGTCAGCACTTTGCATGCTTATGATGTCCCTCTGCCCCTGTAATAGTTGACCAAGCTACTTCAGGCTGAAAGCAGAGCAGGTAGTTGCCAGCATCCTTTCATTTTTACCAGCTGCATTTCTTTGGCTCAGCTAGCAAACAACATCCCCAGTTTGCATAATCGCTGCTGAAACACGGGACTCTACAGAATTTGGATTTGCACATGTCTCCAAGGCAGACACCTACATTTTGGGATGGAATTTCTCCTCTTCAGTCAACAGGAGGAATGGGAATCTCAGCATGGCTAATTAAATCTGATTTGTCTGTACAGATGTGCAGAGTGCCACTCTCAAATTGCTCCTGATACAGAAGTTGTTTTTCACATGGCCGATATTACTCAGCTGAGGAACAGAAGCCCCTAGTAACATTAGCCTGTTTTAATTTTAAAAAAAATGGAACAATATTCTTAGAAGGAAAAAAAGATTATTTAAGAAGTAAACATTTTTCAAGAATAGTTGTCACCAGCCCCTGCGTTTATTATGTCTCACAATGGAAAACAGCCTATAACTTGTTTGGTAGAAATGCTGCATAATTTTCTTCCCAGGACAAGCATTCTCCAATCAGAAGTAACAGGCTTAGGTGACCACGGCTCTGCATTTGAGTGTGCACTTTCAGGTCTTGATATTTGAATTGGCTGCAATCTTCAGGCACTGGGGAAAAAACACAATGTAGTATACATGCACCAGTGCTTTTTTCGTTGGTTCCTGTTTAAAGGCTAATCAGGAAAGAACAAGACAAAACAAGGCTTCATTGTGAGGAAGGCTTTGTCGCTTCCTGCTAGCGAAGGCTGCAGTGGCTCAGCAGAAAATATCCTTTCTCTTCACAAATCCCAGCTGTGATGTTGGAACAGGAGATCCTCTTGCTGGCTCTGGAATTCAAGTGGCAGCATCTACCTTAGCATGTATGTGGACGCTGTATTTTGTCTTTATTTCCTTCCATGTCCCCTTGTCTCAGCAGCAGGGATGAATGAATGACAGTAGCAGCTTCTCTTGATTAGCCAGAAAAGAGTATTGTAGGCATCAGCAACTAAAACACCCCCTTAGGGGAGATACCTGGCCATCCATTAGCCTGAAAGCCTGAGTTTATATGAAAATCTATTTCTTTCAACTTCCAGGGTAGCTAAAGCCTAAGTACCCTGCACATATACTTTATTATGTATTTAATAGCTGGACATGTTGCACAAAATAAGCCTTATTTTCAACATAACCTGTCTTCAAAGTGAACATTTCTCTTTTAATGTTTTTAATATTTTTCTCCACCACTCTTTCCATATTTCACTTGGACATACTTCCCATCTCCTAAGTCTTAACACATCTCCGCAGACTGATTGCTAACTGGGGTGTGGTTGAACTACTGGTTGCTGATGTACACTCCACAATTTGTGGTAGCTTCACATCCTTCAAGCATGCAGCGCGGGCCTTTCCTGGAGCTGGAGCTAGACCTCTGATCTGAAAGACTGTGGTGCGTTCCCTCCTGACAGCTCTGTGTGATGCTTTTGGGAAAGTGAGGGGGCAGGGGGATTTATGGGTGGGAAGAGAAGCACTCTCCATGGAGTGGATGAGGTGCTTCCTGCGACTGGCTGCAGGTGGAAGCCGTGCTGAGGTAGGATGGATCCACTATTCTGCAGCATCCCCAGTTCTCAACACATTTCGTCGAGGGGCTGGCACTGGAGCCAACAGCACAAAGCACCTTCCACTGCGGGACCTGGCAGCTTGCTCCAACGCTGATTGCTCCTAAATATCCCCATCATGAGGGGTCCTGCACCACACAGCCACTCCAGATCCCTGGGGCCTTGCAACAGGGGCCCAGAAACACCAATGCATGTGAATAGCTCCGTTACAGGCTATTTTAATTCAAGCAGTAGAATTGCTGAAGATGGGGGCAGCATGTTTCCTGGGAGCTGGGCAAGGTGTTCCCGATAGCCCATGATATGATGCAGCATTTTTTTGCCAGTACGGGGCACTGAAGCTAAGGGAAGAACAACCTTTCTTGCGCTATTTTTGGCCATCTTAGAGAGAAAGAAATCTAATCATGGCCCCTGGCTTGTCATCTTTTCATGAAAGCGGCATAAGCCAGAGCTCCCAGCAAGCCTCATAAAACTCCGGATTTACAGGGGACCTTTCATCTACATCCATTTAAAATGTTCCCTGCCAGGCAACTGACTATGGACGGAAATCATCATTTGAAAAGATCTTACTTTAAGGACTGTACACAGTGTCTTAAATGCTGCTTCAGTTCTTCATCCTTTTCATAGGATTCCAGCATGGTGTGTGCATCATCGTGGCGATAGCAGTAGATTTTATATGTGTCTTCTAGTGGGCCTTTAATCTGCAAGAACACTTCCCCTGTTAAGGAGAAAAACAAAGCGTGTCAAGCCAGACAACAGCATCTCAGAAGGAGTTTTATTATTCCACCGCATTAGCCGTGAGCTAAAAAGGCTGGCTTCCACTTTACTTCCCTTAGAAACGATCTTGCATGTTTATGTGCATTATTTATTACATGTATTTCTCAGCTGCTCATCTTTGTCATAGCCAGGCACCATTATATCAGCGTTAATGCACAAAAATTCCCTCAGGAAAAGGCATGAAATCTCTACGCCCTGCACCCCTTCATACACAACCCCCCTAATTCACTGCCCCACCTTAATGTCCCTTCAGTGGAAACCACACAGGAGAGCTTAACTGTTAAGGGGAGACCATTTTTGTGTCATGGGCTGGCAGGAGGGATGAATGGAAGCCTATTAATTTTCCTTTTGACTTTTTTTTCAACTGAATATGAACTTAAATGGGTTGTAACAGGAATAATGACTCCATCTTCCATTAGCCATTTCACTTTTATCTGTTTTGCAAAATCCTGAAATGGCAATTGTTATGGCCTAGAATAGAGATTTTTCTTCACATGACAGAGGAACAACCTCCACCCCTCTCCTAATTAAATAAAACCACTGTAGATTACAGCCATTTTTATACAGTATTTATGTTTATATGCAACTGAAAGGGGAAAACATTTCCATTTCCAGTCCTCTACACCACCATTTTCCTTCAAAGAACAGTTGGGAATTTTAAAGGCACTAAAGTAGTCCTGCACCCATTTCCCATTTAATTCTGGTACCTAATTCTCTCAGCCTAAAACTCCTGTGTCGGTTTCTGTGTATGTAAGAAATATTATCCAAGCAGAGAAGGCATGCTTCATGTCTTCTGCAGAGATATTCATTTGGTTCTTACACCCTTACGTAGCAGCTCCCTGATCTGCATCCTTGGAAATGCGAATAATAAACAGCAGCAATGGTGAAAACTCCTGTCTGGGGCATTTACTGAAAATTACATCTATGTGGCAACCAGTCCAATGTTTTATAAACATTCCTGTTGAGTTATAGCAATGATTATTAAAGTGAAAAGCCGAACACCACATTAATTGAGAGCTCTCTATTCATTCACAGAGTGAGCGCCAAGCTGTCAGGCATACTGCATGTTTCATCCTGACCGGAGTGGGCTGTTTCATAATACATCGCATTGAACTGCTCCGTCTTAAAGTGAAAAATGATTCAGTTACCACAGTAACACAGCTCTGGGTTTTTCCCCTAGCAGTGAAGGTTAACTGGGCTGCCTAATGCATGTTGGTTTCAAGGTGCAAATAAGGGAACAACAATGACGGAGGTAAGACCACACGAGTTCATTTTAGTTACTGTAAGGCCACGGTCAGAAAAGCACCAGCATCCCATAGTTAAATGCTCTTTAGCTGTCTGTCTTCTCTCTCTTATGCTTAATGCTAATGCTGATGGCTACCAATGCACACTGCATCCTGACTTTCCCATGAACTCTCTATACAGGCCTTTATTAGCCAACAGCGTAAAGGGAAACCTTAACAAGCCTTGTCTTGATCCTGCTCCCTTGGCACCTGATTCTCAGAGATGCTGAGCTCTCACAGTTTTCACTAACTTTAAGTGGAGCTCCAAGTGCTTAGCACGGCCCATACTATGCTAAGCCCTCAAGAGAGGTTATGTTTTCAGTTGCAAAAATGCAAGCTATAGACTTACAGCTTATTTCAGCATATACTAGAGGCTGGGTATTATCATTCTCTTCTCCAGAGTGAAAGAGATGAGCAAGACCCGTTTACTGATGTATTGTGCCACAATGACAGATACTTTCATTGATGCTCAATGATGAGAAAAATTATGTACAGATAGGGCCTTTAAAAAGCAGATGGATTTCTTAAGCCTAAGTCCTTCTTGGTTCTGAGCCATATGGACCAAATCAGATGAGCTTCGGGCATATCACTGTGGGAGCTTGCTTTATGGCCCAAAGCCACATTGTATTTGGGCACAGCTTTAAAAATATGGAGTCTTTTGTGTACTCTGACAGATGCAAACCTGCCTGATGCCTCTTCTTAAGTGTGGTGGTCATCAGTCTCAAAGAGAAAATCCTAGCAGGAAGGCTTGAGCAACAGAAACAGTGTTTCCCTGTGGCTTTCAGTGGTGCTTCCTGTCTTGACAGGAGTGGGAGAGGGAGGAAGAAGGGGTCTAATGGCTGAAGCCAGGGTAAGGCTAGTAAGTCTTCATATTCCTCCGTATACAGTATCCAGAACAGAGAGGAGAAAAAATACAGGAGAGAACTCGAAAGGGTATTTAACCTCAGCGGCATGTAGCATCAGAAAGACCAAGCACCACAAAAGGTCTGTCTACATTAGCATTTTAGCTCAGATTAGGAGAGGGCTTTTGAAGCCAATCTCTCGGTAGTCCTCATCTCCCATGCCTTGGCTGTGTGGTGGAGCGGTCACAGGCACACAAACTGGATCCCTCTGAGGAAGGTAATTATCAGAAGACGCACCCCGAGGGCACATCTTATGCAATCCAACCATAAAGTGCATCTCTCGATCCACAGGAACAGGCTACAGCCAATCTGAAGTAAGACCTCTTGAAATGTGTAGTATGGATACCAGGTCCTTAGCAGCAACTGTACAAGTCTGCTCCTCTTGGACATTACTACTCATCAATGTGGACATAGCATAAGGTGTGGAGAACATAGACTAAAATAAGAGATGAATACAAGCAATTACATTGCTTTGGTTTCAAACCAGTGAGTTAGCAGTTCTCCTCAACCTCACCATGACTGGGTTGCCTTCCAAAGTAAGAAATTTCAATGCAAGATGTTTAAATACCATAAACATGACAGAATATGATGGGTTTGTTAAACATTCTCAGCCTGCTTGTTCTATAGGCTGGCTTTAACAACTTTTACACTGATTATGAAGATCTTGAAAACAAAATTATCACCTTGCTGTACTTCTACAGGATGACAAACTTACTAACTTATTGCTTAGAGTGATGCAATTATTCTCCCTGCTTTTGTCTCAGCCTTTGGAAGAATGTCTCACACCTTACTTGCCATTTTTTCCCTGCCATAAGCTAGCCAACTCTGTGATCCACAATCCCATACATTTTCACGGTTCTTTGTCTGATTCTGGAGAAATACACCCTAATAGATGGATGAAATTGTTTGTCTTTACACTGGATGTGGCAGGGAACTAAAAGGATGATTCTCTTGGCTGTGAGAAAGGCACTTCCTGCTAGAATAGAACATTGCTTATTAAGGGTATGACTCATCATGATGCACTTTTATTGAAATACCGCCAAACAACAGTCGCATCAAACTGTGTTAAGCTGTTGCCTTGGCAAACCAGATTGAGACGTGCTAGGATTAATATTTTTCCCAAGCCTCATATGCTTTAATATCATGTTTCTTAGTCAAACGGCAACTGATAATTTTTTACCCCATTATTGGCGAGAAGAGGGGTCCTTTCTCTGAAATGTTACCTGCGGTAGGTGATCAGTTCAGGGAAGAAAGAACAACTCTGACCTCTGAATCATGGCTGGAAGTTTTTTAAACAAAACTAGTTGACTTTGCACTGAAGCAAATTAAGAATTCTCACCTGATCCCTGAAGGTGGATGACCTACTGCCTCTGCACTGAAGAAGCAGTTATGGGAGAGCTGATGAGCGGTGACTTCTTAAATCTCTCCAGCTGTGCCAGAATGTCAAGTGAATATATCACAGCCTCAACATTCATGGCCTGACCTGCAGAACGTGTGACTGTTGTGACATATCCAGGGCCATCCCGTTTCCTGAAAATATCCATGATCCCTACAGACATTCCTGCACAGATTCCCACAAACTTCATATCAATTACAGCTTTCTTGCCTTTACTGACCACGTCCCTGTTAAGCACACTTAAACACCTTTCACATGAATTGTATCGCCAGTAGATATGTTCACAATGTTTGGGGGGAGGTGGAGGGTGGGGTTGTGACATGTTTATTATTCCAATCATTTTTAATGCTTTTTTTGAATGGGACAATTATGACTGCGCAATACAAGAGCTGGTGTAGGCATGAGCAGAGTTAGGTAGGCAATATCAAACTAGGTGAAAAGGGTATTATCAGTATGTGGCATAACTCAGTGCTGCAGTTTTTACTCATGCTAAACTCACTCTCTCCTTCCTTCCTTCCCCTCAACATCCAGATGGATGGACAAAGAACATCATGATCATACGAGTACAGTAGAGCAACTGGACAGGTTTCACATGTCGTTTTTCCTGTGCCATTATGGACAGCTTGTAGCATGTTAGCCTCTGGGAGTGGTACTGGTTAAGTCTGATGAGGGCAGAGGACAGGAGAGTGTTATGTTTATTCTTTCACGTAGCTTTGTAGAACTCAAGAGGACAGTAAACATACCGATTATTTGCATGGGTGGTTCCACATCTGTCGTGGCTTCTTCCAACAATGACAGTAGTTTGGCTGATACTTGATGAACCAATTCAATGTTGCTAAACAAGCCATCCACGTCAAAGCGAGCAATCTAATGGAATACAAATATTAAGCAGATACTGACAAAGGATAAAGAAGGACATTGTGTATTACAGACCTTCTCTTACTGTGCCCTGAGTGTTCAACACTCCAGGAAGCACCACTTCTGCGAAACCTCATATAAACATCCTCCTTGTGACTTCAAGGACACATATACAGTTTTCAGATTAGTATAATATGGTTGACGCAGTTAACAAAGGGCATGTTATCAAGTGCTTTTAACCTTATTTTGAACTATTCCTAATCTGAAAGTGTTTACCTAGGAAGGAAATAAATATTATAATCTCAATAAAGAAAAGATCCTCAGCTGGCTTCAAAATGTTTGTTTACTTTCCCACTGAGGAAAAGAATAGTTGACAGTGGGTTTGATTCCCTAATTACCAGTTGCTAACAGAGGCTGCTACATAAACTGAGACCTTGGTACTTTGGTGGCAGCTACCATGTACAAAGACTTTCAGATGGTGGTACCATTTTAAGTTAGTTGTCCTATAAATCCAAAAATACAGTCAAGATCACATACTTTCCACTAATGCAAACACATTTACAATTCTGGGTATTAATATAACCTAAAGAGCTTCCTACAGAGCCTAGGCGCACAATATTGACTTCAGTGAACTGCATCAGTTTACACCAACAGAAAACTTGGTTCCGTGTCCCTACTCATTTTAGATCAAGTAAAAAAATTCCAGGACACATACTTTTCATGCAGTAGTTATTTATTTCTTCGCACAGCAGGGCAATAGTTAATATTTGGGGACAATTGGAGATAGCCAGTGGTAATGTGCTAAGACTGAGAACAAAGGCAAGACTGATTTTGACATCCCTCGCTCCATTAGAAACAGAATTGCTGACTTATGTAGCAGCTTACCAGATGCCAGGAGGATCAAATTGCATGCTATTGTAACAGAATCAGAAATATACTTTCAGTGCTAATGCAGTTAATTTCTTTATAAGTATTATAGGGCTGAAACATGTTTTAGCCATTTGGAAATATGAAACAGATTCATTGCTAGGTCAATTTTCTAAATGCTATCCTTCTCTAAACACATTACAAACTTTCAATACGGTCATTTATCCAAGAACTAGCCTTAAAACCATATAACATTCTTGAAAGCCTTTCCAAAATGCAGAGATTATTAAATTAAGACAGTTATAATCACTAAATTACTTTTCCTGTATACATCTAGCACAAGACGACTGACCTCTGCTCCAGCACAACGCCTACATAGTATTTGGAACTACGTTGTGCATAGACACACACGTTAATACAGTGACAAAGGACAGAATCGAAACGTATGTTTTCAGTTGGCTGGAAAAGAGCAAAGGAATACAGCACGCTTGTAAAAAATCTCAGTGAGTTCAACCAGGGAATACCCTTGCTTCGTGCTGGCCAGACTAGGGAGGGAGTCAAGTGGAGACTACTTCTAAGCAGATGAACAAGTGAGGAGGAGGAAGTCAAGAACTCCTTAAAGTTATGCCAGCAGATGCCAGCTCTTCTGAAAACAGGTTGGAACAAACTCTAACAGAGTTTTAAGAAAGAAAAAAGATCCTGCAGGAGTTTAAACGGCACAGGCTTCAGCTGGCCAGTGTTTCTCAAAGAGGCAGTGCCAATGTCATCTGAAGACACTGGCATGTGTATTTTGTCACCAATTTAATAAGAAATCCTATATACAGAACACTTGTTTTAAGGTCTGTTTGAAATTATTTTTATTCTGTATTAGCAGCAGGTATCATTTGTGCAGCCCCTGTGAACGCTATGTTGCAGGCCCCACAAATACAAATCTTTCTCTGGACAACCTCTTCTATTCCCGGCTTTTGGCTGCACCATTTTTCTACAAATGGAAATACTGTTGAGGAAAAGGTGCTCTTTGAAGTCTCAGCTGAAAAAGAAAATGGATATCATTGGCCTAATAAGATCTTTCGCCTGACAGATAGTTTATGACCCTTCCTTCTTAAATGTACCTTTTCTGTGTAGAATGCAAATTTCTGAAGTGCTCACTGGTCTGTCAGGCATGGTATTTCTCCACCACAGCTGTCTGAAAGGCTGGATAAAGTTATCTTTACGACTGAATGTAACCTTGACGGGGAGGTTCATGCCATTCCAGGTTGTTATCATGGAAAATACTTGGTTTTATTGGGTTTTACTGCTTTTGGAGGTGCCAGTAAAGGTCTGCCAGGGCATGTACCAGGGTTATAATTACGGAGCAGTATGGAGAGGTGGAAGCTGCTATTGCAGCCCACGAGCAGGGCTGTAGCATTCGAGCAGCCCTCTGGGCAAGTACCTTCGTGCAGGCTTTATGCAAGTGCAGCACAAGTGTCAGGAGCATATCTGACTTCCCGCTCTCCTCGCTAGAGCCCTGGCACCTCCCTTTCTGGAAAGCTAGCTCTGGACCTGCTCCCGGCACCGTGTCACTCTCGCGCTGGCACTTGTGCTTGCATTAACACTCTGCAAGCAGAACGGGGGCGAGTTGAGACCTTGACGTCACCGTCTTGTCCTCCGCCCCCGGCACTCACCTGCTTGTTTCTCAGGGGCTGAATCACTTCCTTGATGCAGAGATCCAGGTCGCTGATATAGTCTTTCTCTGTCTGCATCAGTTCTGTGATGATTTTCACCCTCTTGGCCATCATGCGTCTGCTAACATGTTCTTCGTCCTCCTGCAGCGAAGTGGCAGGGGTTGAGGACCCCATCTGTGGGGCCATTTTTTCTGTATAAAAGAGAGATTTGTGAGGAGCATCATAATACCGCATGCTCACCCAGCTTGCCCTGCGTGACCGCAGGGGAACGTAACCGTTGCCTGTTGGAATCTCCCAAATCGCCATGGGGAGTAGGAAAAGAAGCGTAAGAAATGGCAATCCCAGATCAGACCGAGTGTTGCCCCATCTCCCTCCTCTAAAAGCAGACGGAGGTTTGGGTAAGGAAACCATCCGTTTGGCAGTAAGGGGGTAATCCATCACCAGCTCCCCTGGCTTTGATGTTATGCATATGGGCAGAAATTTTCCATGGAGCACAGGAGAGTCTGATCCTTGTCACACTGAAATTCAAGGACAGCTGATGGCCTTCTATTGAAAATACAGTCTTGGTCCGACATCTATTATGATGGGAAAAAATGTGTTGCTGTGGAAGAAGGCGGCTGTGTTTACCATAAATGAGCTTCACTGGAATAACCTTTGCTCTGTACGATGCAATGTTGAGTCTGTTCATGGGAGGCTGAGGGCTGTAGGTACTACAAGACAAACTTTGAAGTGAAGACAATGTTACTAACAATGACGATGAAACCTGTAATTCTGTTTAAAAATATTTCTTTGAAAGGGGAAAAGAAATTACAGGAGAATATGGGAAAACCTTTAATGATCAATAAGAAACATATCCTGGAACAACAGAGATCATTGGGATCAGGACATTCTGAACTATTTTTCCATACTTAGACTTAGAATATCTGATTTGTTCCAAATGCATGGAAATGCAAGCGAGTCTTCCACAGGTAAGTAATTTATGTATGCTACAGGACCTGCACACAACCTACTCATCTGTAATGATGGTCTTCCCTTTGCTGGTTCGTAAGCCATCCTGCAGACATCCACGTCAGCTGTAAAAAGGGCACCGAATTTTATCTGTGTACACTGACAATCTGTATTTTTCATTAGGAGAAACACACACACACAAAAGTGAAAGATTTCAGAGGCTATTCTGGTGTTTTTCTGCTAGCCACAAGATGGTGCAGAGCACCAACAAAGATGGACACATCATTACCGAACTCATCTCTGCATTACCCAGGTCGCGCTTTGACAGCATGGGCTTTTATTGCTGAGCGGAAAAGGACGGGAAGCTGTGCTGAGGATCAGACTGCTACGCCTTCGTGTCAACTTCTTGTAGGAAGCGTACTGCATAATGAGGCGATAAGCAAGCAGTATCTGATGCTTTGCTCGCTGATAGCCAATATTGAATACATTGCAGTTGTTTGAACTGATTGTCAAGGGTGAGGTCAGGAGCGCTCAAGTGAACGTCGAACAGCACGCAGCTCACCAGTACACCACCAGCCAAGGCTGTAGATGATAACCTGGAGCTGGACTGGTGGGAAAACCAAGCAGCTTTCAGGAGAGGGGGCTTTGAGCCATCTTCCAGCACGAGCTGTAAAATGTTGTAAATCCAATGTATCATCATCCCCAACCCCTTCTACAATTATGCTGACCACTGATATTCAGAAAGGATGGTGGTGTTATTAATCCTTCTCCCATCAGGTCTCCTAGTGACACTGATGTGAACACAGCTATTGTTTTAAATAGCTGCTTTTGGGACTGTACCTCTGCCTCTGTACTGATAGTTTTAAACAGTGAGGACAAGGAATCCAAACAAACCGTGGAGGAGGGGCTGTTTTTTCAGACTTTTTTGTATTTAGATGTACTTTTTACCTTTGAGTTTGCAGCCTTGAAGTCTGTCTATAAAAAAGGCATGAACATTTTGTCCTCAAGCTTGTACACAGACAATAAAACAGAAACATGATGAGAATGTCTCCTCTCCGTAAGGCTCGGGCTATTGAAAGAATTTTACACTGAATCTTGCCCTAGTGAGTCCGTGCTGGTGCGAGTGCACGGACTGCACAGGAGCTCGCCCTGCCGCAGAGCTCATCCACCAAAGGTGCTGTGTGCTAGAAGAAACAGACTCTGCCCTTACTTTAGCGAGGAGGAGAGCAAAATTGGTACCAGTATCACTCCACAGCTCCCTCTGAGCAATTTTCTGCTAGGGTTGCAGAAATGAGACCACTTTGCCTGCTGCTTATGTGCTAAAATAGCAGATACTTTTTCCTCTAAAAACTTAGTATATAACCACACTTATAAAGTCACAAGGAACCACATGAACAATCCATTTCCGTTCCAGTTCTGCACCAAAATCAGCATTTTTCTTGAGATTGGGTGTGAAAATGTTTGCCTGTGTGAGAGTTCAGGGCGACTCCTGAGAAAGCGCAGAGAGGAGCAGACGCCCTGGAAGATCTCAGAAGCGTCGTTTCGTCTCAGATGCAGCAGCACTGTTACGATATCAGATGGAATCTGGAGGTAAACACAAGATGCTGTGCAAAAGAACTTTCTAATCTTTTATACTAGTGGCAGGGGAGGGCATTATACGAGCAAAATAAAGCCACTGTATCCCACTTCAGGCTTCAAGTCGCAATCCCTCGAGAGGCTGTTCTTCCAGTTTATGTCATTAGATCACCCTGATCAAATCTGATTCTTGAATTATGTCAGGGCTCATCTATTACCCTTATTGCAGGATAGATAATAATGCCAGGAAAGAAAAACTATTCTCAACAGGAAGAAATAACCACGAGAAATATCAGGTAGATGCTGTTTCCTTATAGAAAACATGTTTTTTAATAAATATATCCTTTTGTTAAAAGTAATATAATTTTCCATTTTCACTCAATACATTCACTTTTTCACTTCAGGAATGTCTGTCTCCATAGAATGAAACAGCAAGATCCTGAAGTGATGATTACAGGCAAAACCTGTGATTTCATGTTCAGCTGATTGCTTTTGACCAGTCTGAGAACATTAGTAGCTTGCTGAAATCCTTGTGGAGTAAGTGAAACTTTAATGAATGCACAAACAGCAAGTGCATATCTGGAATATAAGCAGACTTGTTACTACCTGGTAACGTGTACCAGCCCCGGAACAGTTCAAGAGAGAGGATGAGCAACAAGAGACATTGCTGAGGATTAACTGTTACAGTAAGAATTTGGTTGTCTGTCCTCAGAGAGGCCAGGTTTAGAAAAAAGAAAAAACTGGCTGTTGAATGGTTTATTAGACAGCTATGTCTTAAGACCAGTTCACAAAAAAGTAATTGGTACTTTTAGTAGGCATAAAAATGTAAAGTAGAAGGTAGTGTTTGCAATTGTTGCTTTGCAACGTCAGTTATCTGCAGGAGTCACCATTCTGGAGGACTTTGATTTGGAGAGGAAGGTGATGGCTTTGGTTTTCCAGCTGTGTATTGAAGCACACGTCTCTAGTTGCATGAAACAAGAGGTTCACTATGTGATGACATGGACAAAGCAGCCACACATCTTACAAAAAGTTTCTTGCAAGTGTGAAGTCTAAATATAGCCCCCAGATGGAGACATCCAGCGATGCAGTGAGAGTGTGGAGGAACAGAGCCTGCAATGTGCAAATCAGCAGCTCTCTTCTAGGCCCAGGGGAGGTATTGGGGGATCCACAGCAAGCAACTGGAAGACCAGCCAGAGCAGGTCTGCAAGATCTATGCATGAAAATTTCCCTGGCTTTCCCACCTAGAGAGTGAGAAGCTCCCAGAGGTCTGCTCTATCCATCCATCCTCCCAGGTAACATGCTCAGGTTGGGCATTAGGTTTGCCGTTGGGGACAGAACCCAGGTTTCTCCCCATCTAATGCTTTCCATCTGGAAGTGAAGGTACGGGCACAGAATATAGCAACAAGTACAGTGATGTTGGTGCATGGAGAGAGTAACAGGCCTTTCCATTACTCAGGCAGCATTTGGAGGACACCAAAGGAACGCGAGTTCTGCACTCACGCTGTGCAGCTACAGGGATTTTGCCTGGCACAAGGGAGCAGCGAAGGCATAAGTTATCAAGGTATAACAAACAAATTACAGCATTACTGTGTTTTCACGTGTGAAACCTAAGTCTCACACCACCCTAGATAAAATTATTCCCCTGTGAAAGCAAGTCCTCAGATAGCCTGTACCCTCAGATAACCTAGCGATTACACACGGGAATGTACACCGGCTTTTATCAGCTGGATTTGGGAATGAAACGCAGGCAGCCAAGTTTGGAGACTGCTGCTGTGGCAGCTTTCTACTCCCTCCTCGCATCTCCCCTCACACCATGGCCCCGACTCTGCCCCTTACACCCCTGCTTCCACTGCGGGGGCTGGGAAGGCTGCAGGGCACAGGGACACTGGGATCCTCGGAAGTGAGGGAGCCTGAAATGGGACAAGCAGTGGGAAAGGATGGAATGTCCCACCGAGTGCAGGAGAAGTGCATCACATGAGCTGACACACAAAGAGTTTTACTGCAGATCCCCCTCCCCTTGTGAGCGACCACTTCATAGGGGGGTCGTTACGGTTTTGCACCAGAGTCATTACAGTGCAAGAATATGGTGCAAATTAGATTTGCTGAACTCCAAGTTGGGCACTGAAATACAAACGGATTGTGAGAGGGTTGCGGAAAATGCCCTTTTTTCTTTTCCTCACAGATGCACATAACAGCAGCGGTGCTGAGGAGCGGGTTTGTCGCACACGAGCTGCGAGTTACACCTGCAAAAAGCCCCTTTTCCGAACCCAGGAGGAGAACACGGCAGGACCAGAATGACCTTGCGCCAGTCTTCCTGGGCAACAGGTTCACTCATAAAATCTGCATCAGAGACTTCCTTGCAATTAGGTCGTTCAATCTTTGATCATTTTTCTGTTCCATAAGGTACAGAAAATATTTACATTCAACACGCAAGTTCTTTCTTCAATTCCTTGACAGCAGACTGCTTTAATTATATGTGTGCTGACAGGACTACAGAGAGATCCCATGTGACCGCAGTGGAAAGGAAGAAAGCTTATCATCAGGTGACAGAAGAATGCCCTTATTGTTAGCGCCAATACTTACTAATAAACCTTTCCAGTGTGTCATATACCGGTATAAATATACTGCTCCTGTGGCATTGAACTAATATGTTAATAAAGTAAGAAGCAAGGAAGGGCTGCATCTGAACCGCTTCCCCTGGGACACACGCGCCTCAAGATCTGGCATGGATTAGCTGTACAAACTGTGAGCTGTGTGACCCACAACGCAAAGTATCCCAATTAATAAAATGTTTGCTACTATGCTCAGAGAGGGATTCGTAAACCTCCTCGGGTCCTAGCCTTCACTCCTTTACCCTGGTTGCTGTTACTGGTTATGTCGCAGTAGCTCCGAAGAGTCCGAAGCCACACGGCAGGACTCGATTGTGCCAAGCGCTGTGCAAACACAGCAGCACAAAATGGATTCTGTTCTGAACAAGATGAGCTCTCTTCCCAGCCTGGCTGCCGCCGCAATAAGTTCAAGGAGTAACTCCAGCTTTCTTGCAGTGCAAGTTAACAGAATTAGATCCTCCAAGCTTACATTTGCACAGGAGAAAACAAAAGTACTTGTTAGATTGTGATTTCTCATCAGAGGGCACAAGGGGGGATTTTCATCAAGCCATCTCCTCCACTTCAGGAAATAATCCGGACTTTTACTCCTTACTGTACTTCAGCAAACCAGCCGCTCCAAAGATCAATACATTTTGCAGTGAAATAGGATATTATCTGCATTGTAGTCCATAGAAAGTTAATCAGTAAGTACAGTGCAAAGCAAATAAGGAACTGGGGAGAGGCGTGGAGGATCTTTACTCCTGGCGGGAGGTGCCGAGAAGCTGCGTGCATGGGCAGCCCGCGCAGGAAGAAGCGGTGTGCTCTGCAGGCAGGGAGGAGGATGGGGTGGAGGAAGGTGCCCTGCTTGGGACGGAGCGAAGGGGAACGAGTTGCCTCTCTGACTGGGCTTTTGTGTATCAAGGGGTAGCAGCTGTCCAGGAATTTGTACAATTTTGCGGGTTTCTGCATCATTTCTAGTGTCGGTTATTTCTCGTAACTACATCAGACACAGGCAAAATGTGAAATTTGGGGTTCGGATACAAGCTCTGAGGCAATATATTGTGGTATCTGTCTGATTTGAATCACTGTATCTATTACAGGCATGTCACTGATGCATTTTAAATTGAAGCACACGCAAATCATTTAACAGTGCAGTTGACCCATTCACAGCTAAAGTTATAAGGAGTTAATAGGTAATAGATTTGTAAGACAAGGAGTATTTTCAAAACATGTATTGTCTCACTGAACACTGCAAATGCGATCTCTGATCCCTTCTGGAAATCCACCATTTTCTATAGCTCATTTTTCTCACCAAGCACAAGTTTGGTTTATGATTATTAACAAAACCCAACAATCTGTCCAAAACCTGATAGACAGTGAACTATGTTTTAATTTCCTTTTCATGGTCTGTCCTTTTTGGTTGATAGCATCTATCCCCATGAAACACTGTATCTTAATCTGCCCTGATCTTGCAAACATTTATGTGCCAATAACTACATGAAGCAAACTCCTCTTACCGAAACACTTAGGTACTCACAGAATGGTAGCTTTAGTTTAATTTAAAGACTGCTCCCAACATTCATGCAATACATAGATATTAATGAAGTTACTTTTACAGCTGCTACTGAGGGATTTTCACTGTAGAAGAGACCATCTCCCACCAGCTAAACAGGTACGGATAATACATTTGAAGACAGAGCTGCTATTTAGCATGTTGTGCCATTGCTTAAGGATAGTAGCAAGTTCTTCATTCCTCTTGAATGTGCAGGATTTTCTAGTGAACGTAGAGCATAGAAATGTCACAGGAGCTGTGTCTTAGCTCTTATAATGACCCTTGATATTATTTCTGCATCCACCACAAATGCTAGTGAATACATCTTCCTTAACCCCATTCTTCCTTCTTTTAGAAAAGTGATGCTTCTGTCCAGTTGATGGAGAACTATGGAAGAAAAACATATATATGGCTTGATCGAGGTATTTCTGGACTCATCCAAGAATGCAACTGCAACTGAGTTCTGGAAAACTGGGTGGTTGTATCACAAACCTGACATTTGATAGCAATCGCCTTATTTTCCCCTATCTAAAATGGGGCTGCAGGCATCTGGTTATCTCACAGGATGACTTGAAATAGATGCACTAGTGCTTGCCAAGCTCTTTGCGAACATAATGGTTACTTTGCATCTTGTTTCCTCTTTAAAAAGAGTAAAGCCAGGAAGTGTTGCACGGCCATTCACACCAGATAAGGTACTGAATGGATGTGTCTAGTGTAATAATTAACAATGAAAATGCTTTCTTGTGTTTTCAATGAATCCTTAATTTTGAAGCGAAAAACACTTGCAGAGGTTTGCACCTTTGACAGTGCTATTGTGCTCATGTTTGTAGACTTACAGAGCAAACCACCTCGATTACCCTGGAGATCTGGGTGGTAGGCTCCCTTTCTCACTCACTCTTTATAGCAAACATTTTGGATTCTTTATAAAACAGCAAATCTTAAGAGAAATCCAAGAGCAGAAACTGAATTCTCAGTTTCTGAGAAACTCTCAGGAGTTTCTATGCCTGACTGCTTGCTCACTTGTTTTAGGGTTGGGGTTTTTTTGTTCGTTTATAGGCTTTTATTTGGGGACCTATATTTCTAGCACACTGAGCTGCACTTTGAGCACATACTTCAGAGCTGCTGGAAATGGCTGGGGAGGCAACAGCCTGGTTTCTACTCAGGGAACCAAATAAAGCACACAGAGGACTGGAAGGGCCCTCGAGAGATGTCTCACCCATGCCTCACCTTGTGCAAACGTGCTGCAACACTGACGCAGGCATTGCTGTGTAAAGACAGCTTGGTCCCCGTGCTCTGCCTAAATTGCCTGCCACTAGCAGAGGTGGGGGTCCTCCAGCCTCTGACTCTTGGCTTCCCAGTCCTGCTCACGGGGAATTCCTTTCTGCAGGGTTTGCTCCTGTCTTACACATCCTTGTCCGTGCTAATACCAACCACAGTTCTGCAGACTGTCTGTTAGAAAACATATTAACAGGGGACTATAGAAGGGAGGGGCAACTAAACAGAGCTTTTCCTCCAATTTATATGGGAAGCAAGTACAAATTATCACCATTTGGTATCTTTTTGTGAAGCATTTACCATTCTAGGGTGACTGGAGAGTCCCGACCTGGCGATACACAACAGACTATTTGTTTATGTCACCAACAGATCTGTTGGGTTTTCTTACCAAGAACGGAGAACTCAAAAGCTTTGTGCCAACAAAACCACTTCCCTCACCTTGGAGTAAGCTGCTTCGCATCCAAGTGCTAGTGAGAAAAAACAACGAACATAAAGGCATACAATCATTGCACATCATCAGTGCTGGCAGGTAACACATTAGGTCTGGGATCCATGATCATTATTATCAGATCCAGGCACATCTAGCTCAGGAAAATTTGATCCAGATCAGGCCTTGGCACACAAGTGCATTTCTTCCTATTGCGACTGTAAATACACTCATGGGAATTTCTGCCGACTTTGTATTTTCACTCTGAGGACAGGCAACTTCTAATCCAATATAAAGCCTGCAGGTACCTTGTTAACCCCTCACTGTTTTTCTTGAACAAACGCGAGCAAGGACAGTGAGCCGATACCAGGCCTGTGCCTTGCAATAGGTGGCCACAGCAGTCTCAGCTGGTGGCAGGAGCTGTAAAGCTGGATTTACTGTCTCCTTGGACTGCTGCCATAAACATAACCTCATGCTCTGCCACAACCACCTAGGCTTCCCCGCCTCCTTTCCTCCTGATTTTAAACAGGAGACGTTCATGGCATGAATACACCTGACAGGGAACAGCAAGATCTCACGCTTTTTGCTGGGTACAGCTCTGATAACCTTGACCTCACCTGGACAACCCCCTTCGCGAGTAAAAAACTGCTGTTTTGGTGGGACGTGTGCCAGGAGCTTGCCTGCCCAGCCATGGTCATCCGTGCTTGTACCCTGAAACACCCCCGTCAGATCCCTGCAGCGCGTGCCTGGCTTAACTGACAATTTTTCATCTTCTCATTGATTAGCTATCACGAGGAGGGAACAGTATAATCGATGAACCGCTCTGTTGTTTTCAGCACATGCAGCCCCCATAGAAATCCTATTATTTTCAGGTTTATTATTTTATTTTCTGCTTTTATTATCTCTCTGAAGGAATACTACTTGCTAATTAAGTGCATCAAAACCGTAATACAGCAACCCAAAGTATTTTCCTATTTTATTTCACCATAAAGGTTTATTGCCACAAGAGTGACTGTCATTAGGCAGTTATATCACTGTTAGTAATACACGCTTATATTACAATAATACTCAAACCCCACATTTGTGATGGGACCCTGTTGTGCAAGACCCTGGAAACCCACAGAAATTCCTAAGTTTGTGTTCCAGAGCACTCCCAGAAATAGCCATACACATTCTTCATGCTTTTCCTCAATTTGTGGTGTCGCATTTAATTTTTGACTGACAGGCCCAATACTGACGTAATTTGCCAATTTCTGGTCCAGATGCAATCTGGTTGTTTGAAAATAAAACCTCTCCGTAATGGTAGAATTTGAATCAGCATATCCATCAAAACATGGATTTGGATGTACTTCAGTTCAGACTTGTACTATCTGAGCAACAGACAAACACGTTACAGATCCTGGTATTTTTAACTGAAAGAAAAAACTGCCCTGGATGCTTCTAATTAGTTAGCACATATCCCACTTGGTACGACAGCCCAGTTAGCACATATCCCACTTGGTACGACAGCCCAGCCAAAGACAGATAGGACGGAGCCATCGTATTTTCACATTACTGTTTGCGTTGCAAACGCGTTCCGGTGACGAACGAGAAAGGTCCCACTTGCATACAGATTTTGCAGGAACACACCACAACCATCGATTTTGCATCCTGTCTGCACAACATTATTCAGGTAAATTAGGGGGAACATTTCACACCCTGGAAGCGGGGGGCAAGGGTGAGAGGGGGCGACCGCTCGCTCCAAGCGCTCAGGGGCAGGGACTGCCATTCCCTTCCTTATGTCAAGGCTGCAGCCCGGAGGGTGTGGAGGTACCACCCCAGCCCAGAGCATCCCTCGCAGCAGAGCACCAAGCGAGCTTCCCCGGTACCTTGTAACTTCTGGCTGTACTCTGTCCTGTCGGACTGACTCCTCCGTAAGGTGCCGTGGTCCCCGCCGGCGGCGGTGCTCTCCACCACGGGCTCCGTCCTCCTCCTCTCCCCCATGTACAGCTTGTTCCTCAGCAGGGCCAAATTCCTCCTCCTGCCCCCCACGCCTTCCTTCCCCAGACAGTCCGCGCTCGCCATGGCCAGCCTTGCTTGCTGGTGGCGACGGCAGGGAGGGTGCGATAGCTTGGTTTTTAGGGCGGTGAAGCCGCTGCCCAGCCGAAGGCCGGTTGCTTTGGGCTCGGTTTTGGAGCAGGGCTCCGCAGGGCCCGGGCTCAGCCCTGCCACCTGTGCCGGAGCGGCTCCACCCCCGGGAAGCCCATGCCCCCGGCGGTGTTTGCATTCACCTGCCTTATGTGCAAGCACGCCTGGCGGGGCCGGTTTCAGAGCCAGCCCCAAACCGCAGCCGTTCACCGGCCCTGGCCCCGCTGCAGGCTCCGCTCCGCTCCTCGCCCCGCCGCGGGGCCGTGGGTGCCGGCGCCCCGAAGCGGAGTCGCATCCTCCCGGCTTTGCCTGGGCTGCCCCTGCCGTGCGCAAGCAGGGAGATGCCCCAGCGCCGCAGGGCACGGCCAGGCTTTCGTCGGGCGCCTTCCTTCTCGGCACTGCCGGGGCAGTGGGGAAGCAGAGGGCAAGGCAAACGGGAAGGGGAGGCCGGCCACCCCCTTGACCCCCGCTCCTTCTCCTTCCCCCGGGCTTGTGCCCAACCTGCAGCCTGGTCAGGACCCCAACTCCTAGCTTATCTAATTGCATCTGCCAGGCTCCCAACCCCACCGACATGTGTAGCCTTTAGACTGGAAAGTCCTGATCTACAGGTTTGAAGGGAGAACGATCCCCCAAGACGAGGAAGAAAAGAGCTGGGAGGGAGAGATGAAAACCCCTCAGGGAGGTGGGAAGCAGTGTGGAGCCGATGCTTGCCTCGAACCGAGCTGTGTCCTGCTTTACACTACGCACAGAGAAGTGACATGAAAGCCTGCCGAGGACCCGCAGAGGCTGTCGTAACAAATCACCATTCTGCAACGGCCGAGGAAGTGGACAGCAAAACACCTGCTCCTAATACCTCTGGATCGGCCCCTGGAAAAGACCTTATTATCCTGTCTGCTAGCAATGGCCTCTGGCACGCAGGCGCTGTCTAGTGATCCTCCGTAGCGCCAGTCTAATCAAGCTCATGTTAAAACAGCAGGAGCTGCTGGCATGTAAGCTTGGACCGGACTTATCCTGGGAAGAGCCCCAACAGCCATCAGTAGCAATCACTGCCGCTGCTGTGATACCCAAGCCCTGCGGCCATCCCGGCTCTAGGAAACGCCTGGTGGGAGCCCTGTGGGGCAGCCTAATCGGTGTCGGTCGCACGCACGTTCATTGCCACAGCATCTGCCGGGGGACACAACGAACGTCCCTCTGACAAACGCTGGCAGAGCATATTGCTTTAGCATTGCTGCGCTGTGTCCCCAAAGGACTGCGTAGTAAGGAACAAGCAGGGATGCAACGTAGTAGTGTAACCTCATTTCCAACTTTTATTTTTCTTTAAGAAGCTGGTCCTGTGATGCAACCTTCTGATCAAAGCCCCTCATTTCTACCCAGCAGTGAAAGGAAAAGGTTATGAAACTGTTAAGCAATTTACTACGTAAATTTGCAGCACCGTGCCAGTGCTGCACAAAGTGTCCAGCCCAAACACACAGCCTGGCAGAGGAATAAAGCGGTGAGGGGAATACTGGGAAGACTTAGTGCTCGCGCAAGAAGTCACGCATTACGTAGGCAATTCATGTGTTAGTCTTGCCTCCTCTTTGATATTCCCTAAGAAACTCTTTTTGTTTTGCAAGTCAGACCACAAAAGTTCCTTGAAAGGCAGAGCAGTGGTGACAGCGGGGAGAGGCGTAGGCAGGGACTGACCCAGTGGCACCCTTGTGACAAGCATTGAAGCCCCAGCAACAAGTAAACAGATTAAGGTGGGAGTTGAGGGAAATCAACTACCCCATTTCCTTACACTGGGAACTTCCTGAGGGCTTTTTTTTCCGAAGCAATGGCTTGGCATTCAGCGAGGGTGGTAAAACTGGTTTAAACAGTCACCACCCTGACTGCCCCCTCCCCCGGATAATTTTGTTCCCACTATTGCTGCAAGTTGTAAACACCCACATTTGAGACAAGATTGAGGAACCGATCAGGCTGAAAACTCTCTCCCTCCTCCCTTTCCCCTGGGCTATTTTCCATCTGGATCTGTGCTCCTGTTTAGTTCATCGCCCAGCTACACAAGCAGTTGTGGCAGCATGAGGCAGAGGATGATGCCGGGGCACGTGTGAGCAGCTGGGGGTAGGGCTGATGGTCACTTAAGCCAGCATTGCCCAGAGAAGGTATTTCCCCTAGCCAGGATTTTATGGTGTCACGCTTTTCAGAAGATACAGGTCCCACCATTCATATGAGATTTCATTATATTTATTTATATTAAGATGGTTTGGGGGAGAACTGGGAAATATATTTTGGCTAGGTAGAGATGGAAGAATAAACTTCATAAAATTCTTGGCTTTGTAGCCTCTCTGCCACATATGCAGAGTTACAGCCAAGATAGGACACAGTAAAGTTTGTTCAGGTGTTTATTACGACAGCAATCTACCCACATGCAAAAGTTGTCTTCCTCTTCCTCTTCAACCCAGTCGCAGGGCGTGAAAAGGTATGTGTTCATTCAGCAAGAGGACGGTTGCAGGGAAAGCCGGCTGTGGTTTGCTGCTGCCTTTGTGCTTGCAATGGTTTGCCATTTCTTCAGCCAGCAGCACTATTTCTGAGGCAGCCAGGAGCTAGCTTACACCGCAGTTTGGAAATGTAGATGAGTACTTTCTGCAACCTCAAAATATCTCCTTCGTGCCACTCAGCATGGAAAAGGCTGAAAATAGCATGTTTTCTGTGATACTCCAAGTGAGGGGGACACATTCAGGACCAGTAGCTTCCCTATCCCCTCCAGAGAGAGGGAGGTTTGAGACACATCCTGGTTTATCCATCGTCATGTTAAATCCAATGATTGCTTTACACTCGTGGGCTGTGCCAGTGCAGTCAGTAGGAGGAATACGTAACAACAATCAGAAGCATATTTGAACAAGAAACCCCTATAAACTCTTATTGCTGTTTACTGTACTTTACCTGGACTATAACAAAATGCCACACAAAGCACGGTCAGAACTGCATGTGAAGTACTCAACTTCAGCTGCCACTCAGGATAGTACAGGCAACTCTCTCTCAATTTCCAAATTACTCCTGCTCCCTTCTGGCCCCACTAACAACTGATGGCCAAGCGGTATCAAAGCCACTAATCTGTACAACAAGAGGGAATATTTGGCATCTACGCAGACAAAACGCTCTTTTGACAATTAATGTGAAAATCTCTTTAACTGCTGTATGCTGTGCTCATTTAATTCTCCTAAGCAAACTGGAATCCAATTGATGCGAGCACTCACATAGGAGTTATTTGCACGGAAGCCACTCTGCTTAAGGGACAGAACAGGTGCTGGTGTCAACACGGACAATATTGGCATTGTGTTCCCAAGCAACTGTATTAGACGCATGTAAGAGCTTATTGTAGTATGGTCAATGCTAACCTTTATCTCGGTCCCGAGCTATAAATGAAAGGGGAGCGCCATCAAGACTGATGGCCATTAAGTAAGCAAACAGTTATTTGTTTTCTTGTAATACCTCACAGCTGTTACAGAAGATTTCTTTATAACTTGGTATCCCAGAGCATATATGAAAATTGCTGGTGCGGGTTGACTACCGTGCCTGTTCCCTTTGACTGGAGGTACAGACCACTGCTGGAGTCCTGCGGCAATGACACCTGACTGCCATTTTCAAGTTTGCTCACTGCAATGGCCAGCACAGCCACCAAGCCAAAAGAGAATCTCAATACGCAGCTGCAGAGTGACTTCACCAGCCAGCACAAATTTTGCTCACGTAAAGCGATTGCACTCGACAGGCAGTGGAGAAGCAGAAAGGTACCATGGTACTGCTGCAGAAAGCTGTCCTACCCTCCTCACAGGTGGAGTGTGACGTCTCTATAGCTCCCTGCCTCCATATGAGGAAGCCTGGGTGTGTATAAAAGCAAGCCTGTATCTCTTGTCACTCTGCCTGTATGCACGAGTCAGAGCATAAGATGTCTTCTGAGGGACAAAAAGTTGAGGCTTTGATAAGAGCACTCACACGTAAGGCCCACTGAGGACTTTGAGCACTGGAAAGTGCTAGTACGTACACCCTACCTGTTCACAGCTATACTGGTAAGATAAGAGCAGAGTGACGGGTGAGCATAAAAGCAATAAAAACAGAAGGCTTAAGGACAAGCAAAACCGGAGTCTACACACTGATTTTTCACAATGAATGAATCAAAATTACTTTGAAATATAAACAGAAAAAAAACTTCAAACACCTTTCAATAGTACAAAAAGAGAAAAAAGCCTGTCTCATAGGTGAAAAGTTATTTAGTGTGGCAGTGTCGCCTTCACTCCCACTGTTGATCTTGTGAGACTGGTGATTCCTGTAGAGAAGCAGGTCTTTAGGAGTAGGTGCATAGCGATCATTTCTTTTAGCCCTGTCTATAGTGTTTCTTCTCTAAATATTTGTAGGAGAAATTAATAAAGCGTATGCCTGCCGGGGCTCAGGCTAGGCTGTGGGTATTTTTAAGAAGGGGTGGCTCAACTGATCAGGCTATGCAATCCATCTCCTCCGACTGCTGCGATGCTTTCTGACTCCGAACAAAGACTCTGCCCTAGTTTACAGATACAGAAGGCTGACGCGCTTTCTGCTTACAGAGAGGGACCTGGCTCTCAAACGAAACACCTGCCAGAGAGGAGAGGGGATGCTGAGAGAAGGGTCGCCAGGGCTTGAGTTGTCCTCACAGCACCAGCGGATCTGTCACTGTCCAGCCAGGGCTCTGTGTCAGTCTGTGAAACAGGCTCGGAGCCGGGCCGGCTCCCAAAGGCACACATCTAAGGGCAGCGCTGCTTTGAAAGGGCTGGGAGGTGCGGAGGAGAGGGGAACTCGCTAAGGAACCGAGCAGCCCTTTGATTTCTTTGGGGTTACAGCCGCACAGTTATTTTCTACGGAAAATAACCTGACTCTGTTGATCAAGTAGATGGCACTGTGATATCAAAGCTAATGAGGAAAGACAAGCAAGCGAGCGAGGCACAGATAAAAGAACAGGAAGATGAATCTTCATTATTGTTATGTTTCAATGTAAAATAGGGGGGTGTAGAAATTACCAAAGATGAAATATTTTCTGCGGGATTCTTTGAGAACCTTACGTCTGGCAATTCACATATGAAGAGGGGAATGGTGCCTAAAAAAGGCTGTGACGAGCAATAGGCGAGGTTTTCCTTCTAGGTCCTGTTTTGAATGATTATAGATTTGCAGCTTTGCACTAAAACTGCATGTTTCCAGACAGTATTTTTATAGCTGAACTGGAACCTTTTTTTTCTCTTTTTGTGTATGTGCATGTATGTGAAAGAATGAATGAATGAAAAAAAGAACAGGAAAGAAGACTATTTGGTGATTTCTGCTTTGTGATGGGGAAGTTGCTTTGGAGTAACAAAGATGAGAGAGTCTTAAAAAAAATTAAGTTTCAGTTCATACTCACAACCAGGTTTTGGTGTGAGTTACAGCAGGGTGAAAGTCCTTGGCTCACAGGGCTTATAATGAACTCGGCACAGATGCCCAGGAGGGCAGAAATGGGTATATCCTACACAGCTTGACTCAGCCACAGTGTCCTGGCGTCTTGACAGGCAAATCACTTTCTAGGCAGAGGTCCAGAGAAGTTAATTTGGTAAGCGAATCCTAACGTATATTATGGGGAGCCTAACGAAAAGCACGGTTAAAAAACAAACCTAACAGCTCAGAGAAACAATTTATTAAAAAAAAAACCAGCGTGTAAGCTTGACATCTTCCTACACAGGGTAGTGAACATTATGACTAAAACCAAATTGTGCATAAATAGAGGATCAGTCTTTTTAAAGCAATAGGGTTGCTGAACTGAGTTCACTGCTACAAAAAAGTTCACAATCAGACCCAAGGTACTTAGTTTCTTTGGGATAGGAGCCTCTGTCTTTACTCACACTGAGATGGAAAGTAACATAACCTGATAAACCTAATTCTAGCTACTGAAATACACAATTTGTTCCTTGTAGTGAGTTCATATAGTCTTTTGCTGCCACCAGGCATTTGTCAGTGCGTAAAATGCAAATGTGTGTGTGAGTAGGCTGCACGTAGACATCCCCTCCCAAATCCAGCTGTGCCAACGAAAGAGGTTCCTGACTCCAACTGTCATCCTGACCATCATGGCAAAGATCTGCAGACGCAGTGGTTCATGCTCCTTAACTTGCTTTGGCTGAAAAGCAGCCCCACTAACTTAGCCCATGTCCCTAAACCACCTCAGCTAGCCTTGCCTGGCTTGATCTGAACTAGGGAGCACCAACAGGAGCTGATCCATCAGCACGCTGGTGAGATGGTGACAGCTGAACAAGTGAGCGCTGGCAAGCAAGTGCAGGCAGTGACCTCTTCCACTGAGGCAGCTGGACGGGGAGGACGGCTGTCCGTGGCTGCTGGCCTTTTGCACACAGGTAGCAGCAAGACAGAAGGCTGGCAGGAACTGATTCCTTCAGATTAATGGTCTTATAAGCCATGAAGATAGAAGTTATATCACAGCAAAATTTAATGATAATGATGTAATCACCAGTCAAGAGCAAACGCACTGAAATAGCACATAGTGGTACTAATGAAATTCTTCAAAGCCTTATTAGCTGAAAAGACGAAAATGATTTTCATTCAGGAGGAACGGAAACTGTTGGGTTTTTTAAAAAATTATAATATAGATGATGTTTTCTGCAATTTGCACAGCATTTTTATGGGCAAAACATCCATTCTTTATATATGTGTGTGTATATAGAAATATATATAAAATGTATATGTAAATATACACTGCAGAGTACAAACTTTTAAAATAAGGATGTCCTTCAGGCTTAGGTGATTATACCGCTGCTGAGTTTTTGCTATACTCCAGTGGCATTCTGCTGGAATGAGATTCACCCCTGTGCAGAGGGCAAGCATAAAACCCAAGTACCATGTAAGTCCTACTTAAGTCTTAAGGACCTGGTCCTAATTCCACTGAAATAAATAGCAATATTTTCATTGTCTTTCAGTGGGAGCTGTTTCAAGGTCAATAAATGGCATCAGTCCTATACATGCTTTTGCTGGCCCAATTGGAATGATACTTGAAGGAGCTGGATGTAAAACGCTTGGGAGTAAAAAGAGGTGAAATAATACCTTGGTAGTAAAAGCCTTGGTCATTCTGAAGAATTTGCCTAATGTAGATACTGGAATCAAAACATTCATTTTTTTCAAAGATTCAAGACTGTTGGGTAAATTTATTCTAACCAGGAAGCTGCTCTTACCCAAATCTGACTTGAGGAGTACCACACTTACATCTGCCATATTCTGTGTAAAATAATGCATAATACTGAGACATACAGTCAAATCTATTTAGAGCTTTATTATTATTATTATTATTATTATTATTATTTCTGCAGTACTAGGAGAATTTTTGATACCTTAGAGTACTAAAACATCATGTTCTCTGCTCTGGCAGCATTAACAGGGTTTCTGTGTGTTTTTCTGCTGCATCATATACCCTTGCGAGGTAACACAATGGCATCTATTTATGCATCTAAAAAGTGCCTGCACAGAAACTCGTTTATATTTCATAAATTCCAAGTGTTTCACAGCTGATTTCCCATTACAGATGAGAAAGCTTTAGACAAAACCATGTTCACAACACAAGCCAACGGAGAACCCTACACTCAGACTTTGTGCATCTTACACGGACTCCTGGCCACAGCAGTGTATTTCACTTCCTAGCTCGTATAGGGAAATAAATATATATTTGACTCCTTCTAGAATAACCTTACACCCAGCTGCCAACTTTGCAAGTGTAAAAATACTGTGCTTGCGCTCAGTAAGTGATTTTCAAAGGCTCTGACCTTCCACAAATGAAATCCAGATTCCTCAGAACTAAGCAGAGGTGGAAGGTTAGGCCCATGGCACATTTGACCTTGCCTGTTTCAGCAGTAGGCCAACTCAAATAAAGCGCAGAATAGATTTTTTATAATAGAAAAAATTTTTCTAGTTTTTTTTTATTATTATTCCACATGAAAAACAGATGGTTTGCCCCCTTGACAGGCTTAAAAAAAAAAAAACCAACAACTTCAAACAGAGACCATACATGAAGAATTTCACCCCCACATGCCCAGTTGAGGAGGTTACCCCTGAAAACCTTGTATTTGGTGAACTCAGCAAAGAAAGGTATCAACTCCTGTGGTGAAATGCCAAGTACTATTTTGTAGCTTCTGCGGAGGTGTGTAATGGGTCTGCAAAATAGCCTCTCTGCTCTCCTAGAGATAAGTCTGTTGTAACAAATATAGCAACCAGTGGCACAAATCAGAGGAGACCGTAGCTTTTTTTTTTTTCCCACCCAGGGCCCTCATTGTCACGGAAAATCCACACACTAGAATCCAGCTCCCTCCAAGATCCAGAGCAGCAACTAACACATTTCAGAGGAGTACATGGAGGAACAGTAACTGAGGCCATCATGAAAATCTCCTACGATGGTGTAAAATAATGCTGGGTCCTTATTGCAGACACCAAACAGACAATCCTGACACTTCTGAAGCCCAATCTATCAAGCAGTAGAGTAGACAAATAAAGGGAAGAAGAAGTTATATGCTGTTTAAATCTGATGGAAGAGATTGACTTAGCCTTTCTGCTGCAAATAAATAATTCCAAATAACTCTTAAAACACTGTATAAAATAATCAGGGTAACATGGGGTTACCATGCAGAAATCTTTCAGGGTAATTCAAATCAGAGTTAAAATTCAAAGCTAATCTTGACCACCTTTAGAGATGAATACACAAGAAGACTAGATTGGGATTTAAGAGTGATGACAGCAACCAAAGTTGTTCTGCCTCAGTTTCTGCACCACTAAAATGCAAATAGTGGTATCTTCCCCTTTTCAGGAATTTTTCAAAGATCCGCGAATAAGAAGCACTACTCCAAGAACCACCACCCGTATCGACAGCCAAAATTCATTTGAAACCATCCTCAAGGATCAATGAAAAGAGAATTCAAAGGGATCAGATCATATGTAGGGGTAATACGCTTTAAAAACATCTCAACCTGAATACAGGTGAGAATCTGATTTATGTATCAGCAGGGGTCAATATCAAAATGCATCTACCATTGGGAATCCGTGCAAATAGCCTGCCTGTACGTGGTGCAGACACAGACTTTCTTGGGTGACATAAAACTGTGCATGCCAAGAAGAAATGCACGCTCCCCTCCCTAGGGAGCAGCAGGGTAGGGTCTTCACACCGACATGGGCCTCAGATAAGGAAACAACGCTGCTCCCATCACCCCTAATTTTGCTTCCACACTTTTGGCAATGCTGGTGGCTTGGAAGCACCTCAGCATGCGTACAGCTGGGGTACCACCTGCCCTGGCTCCTGCTGGGGACACCTGCTACCTCAAGTGTTGGGGTTTTTTTTGTTTGGGTTTTTTTTTTTATTATTATTATTTTCAACTCGGTGGAGCCCTCCCTTGAGGCTGGGCCTACACACGCACCCTACAGCCTCCTTCTTCCTCCAAGGTGCTGACCCTGGCCTCAACAGGGAGGAAGCAGCCAACTCCCGGGGCCCGCAGGGAAAAACGGGGCAGCGCCTGGGCCAGGCACCAACCACCCCTTCAGGAAAAACCTCCTCCGCACAGCCGCCTTTTCAGCAGAGGGCCGAGGCCGCCATTTTGGGCCTCTAGGGGCTAACGGTCGTGGCCCTCCCTCAGGTGGTAGCCGCGGCCCCGAGCGAGGTGGCTGTCTCTCCCTCCTCGCCGGTGAGGCAGGAGGGTGCAGGGAGCAGCTCCCCACTGCCGGCAGTACCCTTCGCCGCCGTGCGAGATTTCCCGGCGAGGGCAGGCGGGGCAGGGGGCCGGGGCGGCGCGGAGCTGAGCGGCGCAGGCCCGGCGGCCGCAGGAAGGGGAGGGAAGGCGGCCGCCGCCATCATGCGCGCGCCGCCGGGGCTGGCGCGGCTGCTGGCGGCGCGGGGGTGGGGGCGGCCGCCGCGCCGCTGCCTCGGCGCCATGGCCCGCTACGGCACGGAGCAGCGGGGGCGGCCCAACTCTCCCGATTACCGCCTCTACTTTAGTAAGTAGCAGCCCCCGGGCTCGATAAAACCCTTCCTTCCCCGCCTTGCGGGGTGCACGGCGGGGAGAGGCGGCAGCTTCCCGCTCCCGCCGAGGCCCCTTGGCTGGCTGAGGTGTCGCCCTTCAGCCTCCCCGCTCCAGGGGGGCAGTTTTTTGTGCAGAGTGAGGGAGTTTTCTGGCAGATAAGCTTTTGGAGGGGATGCTGGGCCTGCTTGTTCCTGGGGGCTGGTGTGCGTGGCACAGCCGTGCACTTTCCCAGCCCTGCGAAGGTCCCTGGAGGGTGAAGTGCCAGGGGTGCAGCACGGCCATGGTGCAGGGTTGTGACAGCCTGGGCGCTCTGGGACCCCAAGGACAGCCTTGGCCGTGGGAGCCTCGCCTCGCTTCACCTCTGTGGTATGACAGCCCAGTGGGAGCATGGTCTGTCCCCTGTGACCAGGCCAGCCCTCCCTCCAGAAACGTCACGGTGAGGGGAGGCTGGCATCCAGAACATGGGGCTCCAGCCCCGAGGGGCCTGTGGGGCCAGCAGCAGCAAGAGGCACCGGGAGGGCATGGGCAGGGCTCCAGGAGGCTTCACAAAACCCAGCGAGAGATGGGGGTGTGTGTCCTCAGTATTACGCGTTGTCTATTTGTATGCCGTTTCTCTAGCAGGGGTTTTGTACAGTTTTGGTCCATTGACTTACAAGCAGTTAATTCTGACGTCCGCTGGTGTGAGAGAAGCGGAGACATCGCGTACCCTGTAGGCAACACCCTGCCAAGGCTCCCTTGTGCTCAGTCCCCAGGGGGCTGCCAGTGCAGGAGCTCATCTAGAGAAAGTCACTTTCGTTAGTGGGAATAAGCAGCCTACCACTAACCTTTGTTTTATCTGGGAGGAGCATCTGGGAGGCTTCCAGGAATTGCAAAAAGAACTACCATTTACTCCTCTTTGCTGAGGTTGTCAAAGTACAGACCAAAGCTAAGTGAAGTCCCTTGTCTGCTTTTTCCTTTATTGTGAATAGCAGTGCTAGCAGAGAAGAAATTCAGGATTTGTGTTGGCACCATATATTGTTGTTGGTGTTTGTGTTTTGATGCAATACTTGGGCTTTTAGTATGTTGAAAAATTTCCAAGTAGTTTGAAAAGATTAAGTATCCATTCCAGTGAATTTTGTTCCTTTCTACAGTGGGAGTAAGGCTGAGGTGCAGACTGGGTGCCCATTAAGTTAATGTCAATTTCTGCTGGTTTCAGGGCATGGTGTTTCATGTCTAGGGCCAGAGCAATTATCCCATCCATCACTTATTGTTTTGGTCAGACTTTGGCCGACCATGTTGGGGAGATTTTCTCTTTGTGGTCGTGAAACTCAGTTTGTTGGAAATACAGTGCAGTCACAAGGGCAGCATTGCTGGAAACCCTGATGAATTCACGGATCGCTGTGTATTGCTGGGGAGGAGAAGAAGAAAAGAGAATTAAAAGAGCTTCTCATCTTCACATAGCTTGTATTCCCAGGTAGTCAGAAGAGAAGTGTAGTATCGAATACTAAAGCAATAATTTTGATTCTAAGGAATCCTTGTCAAACAATCAAATTCCTTGTGCTGTGTGTAGGTTATTTTTTAGTTCTTGGAATTAAACTTCAGAAGAGTTTAACTGATGCATAGTTGTGGCATATTGTGTATTTCTGTAATGCATACTAGTTAGCAATACCAACATCTTATGGCATATCTTTAGATTTGTAATGCTACTTTATTGTTTTGTTTTTCAGAGGATGCAGATGGTAAATATATTTCCCCATTTCATGACATTCCGCTGTTTGCTGGATCTAAAGAGGTATGTCTTTATGCCTTGAAACACAATTAATTTCAAAATGCTAACAGTTTTGTTGGTATTCTTTAGGTAAAAATGAAGTTTTAAAAATATTGTTGTGGGGTTTTTTTTTGTTAGCAATTAACAAACAAATGTATAGCACCAGAAAGGACTGCTTTAACCCAGGCTGATTCCTTATGTAATACAGGCACAATAACTCCACCAAATTTTTTCTGCTGAGTTCAGTAACTTGCAGTGAAATATAATGATTACTGTGTAGACAAGCCTAGGTGTCTCTTTAAGTCTCCAAGTGACTGAGGGCAGGGGGAACCCTCTCTGTATCTTGTGTTAATTCTCCTCTATGTTTAAGGTTTGTGTGTATGTGCGCTTGAATTAATTTCCTGTTAGTCTTTTTAAATTGGCATTTTTCTATGGCTGCGATTAAAAGTGTGTATTTCCTTGCAGTAGGAGATGTACAGCACACGCTTACATAACTTACAGTGTATTTCTTTAATTCCCGAAGGGAACATTTTAGTTGGAAGCCAACAAAAATCCCCAAGAGAAAAGTGGTAATCGTACCTTTGGAGAATTACAAGGCGTGAGGTGCAGCTGAGCACTTTCACGTCTTGTTATGCACGCTCCCTGGAGTTTCATTATAGCAATAATGAAACGCCTCCTTTATGTGTCGCTGGTGAGAACTGCCAGTTTTTGGTTTAGACTTAGGTTTGCTTGTTATGGTATGCTTGTTACACAAACAGGTTGGGAGGGTTTTGGCCGTTTTCTTGATTTGTCGCTGGGTCTGTATGGATGATACGAATGGTGAGAAAGGTCAGCAGTTGTAACGTGTTCAGATTGAGACTTCTGAACTAATGAACCAGTCTCTTGAATTATTTAAACCAAGAGATTAAAAATATGCAAGAAACCTTTTTGATCAGCAGACTGTAAGCGTGCTAGTCAATGGAAGAGGTAAGTCTCCTTCAGAGAGTCATTGCTAAGATGCTCTGTTCAGTGGGTGCTATTGCTGGAAAAGCAATGGGCATTTTCATCGCACGTTCCCTGGGAGCCTTCCTGTCTCTGCATCTAGAGTTTAAATTTTGGAGGGGTGGATGATAGTCTATGATTTTTCTGTAGATTGAATTATAGTACAGTGATGTCTGATCAATGTGAAGAGTTACTCATTTTGGTGTGTGAGCAAGGAAAGAGCATTCCACAGGATATAGGGGCCTGAGGGGGGAGCAAGAAAGGACTCATTGTGAAGGTCTCTGTTGATTTTGCCTTCTTTGCAAGAGGAGGATATAGGGAGTTGTGTGTTATATTCGTTCCCTCCCCTGGTCTAAGCTTTGTGGACTTTGTTTTATGATGGATAACTCCAGCCTTATTTTTCATACTGATTTTGTTTGTTTACTTACTTTTTTACTTGTTTTTTTATCTTTTTAAACTGAACAGAAGGATGACTGTGTTCTTAATCAGTTGAGGACAGGCCTAAATTGCTGCTTAAATCTTTTAGTAGCTGGGAGAAAGTGGATGTATCCTTATACATTTTTATCTTCCTCTGTTAACATCTGGAAGGTTATAATTTCACAATGAAACAGAACTGAGTACTTTTAAAAGTACCTTTTTGTTCACAAAGTGATGTTTCAGTTGCATTGAAAACTACTGTTTGTATTTATGTGAATACAGTATTGCACTCTAATGTTCTTTATACATTTCTTTACTTCACTCTTTCCTTATAGGATAAAGAGATTCCTGCAAAGAGGTCAAAGACTACTGGAACTGAGGTACTGCTAAGCTGATTTTTTTTTTTAACTATTCCGTCAATTTCTTTTCCAACATCACTTCGCTATTCTGCAAAGTGAACTTGCTCTCACTGAATATACTTGACATATCTTTAAATGAAAGTCTTTTAGGAGAAGGCTTAAAGGGATTTAATATTCCCCTCTTTGAATGGGCCAGAAATGTCAGCATTCTTTTATTCATCAAGATGTTCTCAAAGGCAAACACTTTTATACCAGTCTTTGAAAGGTTCCTTATAACTGTTGCAGCATAGCTATCTTAGCTTTTTTGCTATTGCATTCAGGAACATTTGCAATAAAATCTCCATTAATGAAATATTCATTATACTCTGACCGTGGGTAATCTTTGGTGTATATTTACAAAACTTCAGAAATCCTAAGTGTGTTAGGGCAGAAATTAGACTTGGTATCTGCTTTTAAGGACTGAGGATGTGTTGTTGTCTATACTCATCTGGGAAGTCCAAAGAGAGAAAAATCACATCTACTAATGGTTCAGAATTAATCAGTGCTGTAGTTAAGCCTAACAGAAGCCCCAAAAACCATGAAAGGTCTGCTCAGGCTTTTTCTGTGAAAGAAGATTTGTTTATGCAAGTGTCTTTTCCAAAATGTAGCATTTTTTTGCAGTGCTTTCCCTGGCACAGGAGTACCTAAAACTTAGTAGAAGAAAGTGAAAGACAAAAAATGAAACAAACTATGCTTTAAGGCCATGATGTGTTGTGTCCCAGTCTTTTATCTTCTCATACCTGTTTAGCCAGTCATATTGCAAAACTGTAACTACCCGTCCAATGTGTAAGAACTGTCGTAACTGTGTGGGTTCTCACAGTTTTGCAACTAGTGTGTAGTGCACTGGTTCTTCTACTGTACAACAGTCCCCACACAATCCTGTACTATGTATTTCCTCTTCCTTTGCCCCGTGATTCATTCAAGCTATATTGCCTAGGTAACGCTTTTTAGGTTTCCTGTTGCATGATGCCCATTGAAGTACTATTTAGTAGATGTAGAATCACGCCTGAAAGAATTGTTGAGGAGAAAGAGTATGTGCCGGTAGCCTTTCTCAAAAATCACTGTCTTGCAACATGAATTCTTAATTACTGTTCTTGATGGAAGTCAAGTGTTCTGTTTCTTACCTGCTTATGAATACTGTGACAATACCTGCTGGTTGCAAAGACGCAAAGCCTCTTTTCAAAACTGCATTTGTCTGTGTAGTGGGAAGCACGATAGCTTGTTGAAACCCATGTTTCTAGTACCCTTTTTCTGACCTCTGGATTAGCCTGTGGAGCTGGAGGAAAAAATGTCAGTGAGGCTGAGCAGCTCTTGCTTCCCAGACCAGTGTAGACTCCAGAGCTGCTTCATGTAACTTCTGCTATGAGAGAGCTCTGGACTGTGGTTTAATAAAACTACAGAAAATGAGCAAAGGTAAGTGTACGTTCCAGTCTTTGTGAACTTGTAATGCGAGTAAGCAAACAAATGTGCAGTCTGTAGGCTTCCCAAACATGCTTGGTCTTTATTTAGATGGTGAAATGTGAGAATGCAAATCATTTAGAAAACCCTTTTTCATCATCATCTTTGGGAGCTGGGGAGAAGAGAGAAAATAGAGCGACCTTTGTGTTCAGGAAAGCAGTTTCTTCTTATGGTGGACTTTTCAGCAGCTCTCGTCACCTTGGCCTGGTGAGAAATGCATCCCTGTGTGCCTGTATGCAGGGAAAGCATAGCTTAATCAGGGAATAAAGGGAAAATGAGGAATTTAATGCCATGTACTGATTTCTGAAAACATTTGAAGCACTGTACTCCTTATTCTTGTCTAGGGACGCAAAGGCTACTATTGATACCTGGTGTTCAGTTGATCCTTGCACTGAATTTGGCCAGAATTCAAAGCTGATAGTTCTCTTGCCCTGGAAACACGGTGGCATCTTTAAAACTTGTGCTTTTAGGGTGGCAGTTACTTGTTACTCTCGACAAGGGCAAGCCCTCTTAAGAGTGTGTGTTAAATTATGCTGTACTGGTGTTCATCAAATGGCAGTTTAGCTGTGGAAAATGAAGATAATTCTGCATGAGTCTCTTCAGTCTGTCTAATCTACTTTAAATTGTTCTTGGTATTCCTGATGCCAGAAAAGATATCACAATAGACAAGTTCCAGCTTTCAACATTCATGGGATAGGGTAATGAACATTGTACAAATCTCTTAGCTGTTTTACAGTCTCAGCTTATAGTTCTAAGCGAAATGCTGAGCTGTTTCTGTATGAACTGTTCTCAGTAGCGCAGTCATTTCTTGCAGCATTTTAGACCTTCCCAAATCTCAATTAAAGTTAGCTTTGCAGCCACTGTTGACAACTGATCTTTTTGCTTTCACCAATGTTTTTTGGCTGTTTGAAGAGTAGAGAGAAGTTATTTTGAGGGAGGAACTATGCCGAAAGAAATAGTATTCTGCTCCAGTCTCAAAATTATTACCAGCTTGCAATCTGAACCTCTGCTTTGTCTTAAGTATTGCAAGCACTTGGAGACCACTCCTGCCCAAGTAAATCTCTGTGAAAGGTACCAAGTGTTTCACATCTCTGTCTAGAAGAGTGGATGTTCCCACTGTGGTTACGGTCAAAACTGTCAGAGGTTGGTTGTTGAATATGGTCTTCCGTGTCTAGCAGGAAGAAGGTTTGAAGAGGTCATCATTTTCTTTTCAAGACAAATGTGACATGTTGCTTCCCTGCTGTAGTGGAAGGTTTCTAATCTACTTGTCATTGTGTGTCTTTGATAAAGTATTCATGTGTCATCTCATTCAGAGGACCCAGGTGTTCTGGAATGCAAAGCTTTACTTAAAACGTTGGCCTTGGTAAGGAATCTGTTCAAGCATTTAAAGATTATAGTCCTCTAACTTGCAGACACCTACGAGAGCATTTGGAAAAAAAAAATACAAGGAAAGAAACAAGACAGCTCCTGTTTTGTTGCATCCTGCAGGTTGCACAGTGCTGGAATGCCCTTGTGGATTTCAGTTGAATTGCTTCTGTCAGGCAAAAACTTCTGATAAATTAAATAAGGGGTCATCAGAATGGTCATGCAGTCTGAATAGGTGGTCTGATAGAGGGCCTCATGCTTGGAACAGTGTTCAAAACTTCTGTCAGAGTTGTCTTATGGTAAGTCAGTATATTTCATAAGAAGGGACAAGCTGTCATCGCTTCCCGTGCAGTACAGGTGCAAACTTTGTACTGACTTTGTATGCTGCCTTAACTACAGTCTCTGTAACCTTATTTGGTCATGTTAGGCATTTTTTCGGTATGTATAACCTGGGCTGTTGTATGTCTATTATGTGTGTTTGGGGATTTGTGTGTTTCAAATTTTAGATTATCAGTGAAGCTTTCATCCTGATGCTTGAACTTGCCCAGCCTTTTTCTATGGGTGTGTTCAATAGCTGGAAGCCTTGCTTGGTGTTCTTGTAGGTTAACAAACACTGAGAATAGAAGTAATCTGCACTCAGTGGTCCAGTTAAAATGTACTGGAGTAGTTGGTTTACTGAGAAAGTTGCATCAGTGATTTGATCAAGCATAACTTCAAATAAATGTTTCCTTAAACTTGAGAACATCAGTGTTTCATTTTCATTCATGTCATAGTTATACACACTGAGTAGTTTTGCAGGTGAATGTGTCCAGTAACTAGTTTATCAGAAAATATACCTGACACCACTTTTGGTATACCTGTGGGTAAAAACTTACATAGTGTTCGTGATTTCCTTTTCCCTATAACATGAGGGAAGTACACTATGAAGAGGCTGCAGGCACTTTGCATTTATGCTGTGCACTGCATTCCTTTTTTGGTATGTGGCATGTTAATTTATATTGGAAAAGTTCCATTGACTTCTCATTTAGATACAGCATATTTGGTCTCCCGATGTTGCTGGCATCTGATTTGTTATTTTCATTGGCAAATACTTTGTAGCAAGTGTTACATTAGGAATGCTTATAACATGGGTACTCATTTTATAAGCAAGCCCCTTTCCATTTATTTCTGGGTGTATTTCATGACAGTCCTTATTTTTCTTCTCCTTCCCCCTCCCCTCCCCTTTTTTTTTCTTTTTTCCTTTCAGACATCATCCTTTGTTCACACTGCTGCTGGACTGCAGCTCGTCTTTTTCATTCTCGTTAGTCCTCAGGTGCATGCTGCCATGTTCAGTTGATGGTTGATGAGAATCCCTGCAAGACTGCAAATGAGCAGACAGAAAAGAAATGGAAATGATAGCTGCTTTTTCTTCTCGCTGTCTTGTGAGCTCAGAGCTTCTCAGTGAGGAAGGGTCAGCAGCCCCCAAATGGTTCCTCTAATGCTTTCAGATTTTTTTTTTGAGCACTCTACTATAAAAATGACTAAAGTAATTGCAAGCTTTAGCATATCTCTTCTCCCTGTCATGCAAGGGTGACAGTGAATGGCAATCAGGCCTTAACAAGTGGTGATGTTTGTCATTTAGTGAAATTATACTGAGTTTCTGTACCTCTCTTATTTCTCTTGTTTTGTCACTTTCCTTGCTCTATGTAGGTTGTTCCACTTCTGCTTCAAATTAGCTGAACCTTCAGAGTTGAGCATTAGGTGTTGCAACCCTTGGGCAAAATCATACCTATTCAAAACCCTCCCGTCAAATGCACCAGCTAAGGAACTTGGGAAGACTGGGAAAGGAAATAGTTGAACAAGAAAGGGAAAGTTAGGTAAGGAAGAATTGTTTCTGAGAAGGGCATATGGGAGTCCAGAAGGGCTGGACTTTTTACCAGGTTGTAAAAATAGTGTAAGAAATGTGCTTAATTTTTTTTTCTTCCTGTGATATTCAGGTTTGTGATAATAAACCCTGATCAAAATGAGTTATCTTCTATAAGAATCTATACAGCCAGAGCTAGCAGTTATTTTTGGCTGTCGGTCTTAGTGCAGAGAATGCTGACTCACAGTTTACCCGGGTACAACAGTCTGTATTTTCCTTGCTTTTCTCAACACTTGTTGTATGAATATGTTCAAGTATATTTGTATATCTTTTTATCTTTCTGTGGTTTTCTTATTTCAAAAAAACCCAAAACTGTTCCTGTTCTCTGTGTGAAAGAGACATTTTTGCTTGTCTCAGCAAAAACGTTATCATGATACATTAAAAATGATGTTCAACTGAAATGGAATGCAGTAAGTTGCCAAGCAGTGTTAAAGAAAACACCCCAATAAAAGCAACCACTTATTTACAGCTTATGTGAGTTCCCATGTAACGTACTTAACGTGTAGTTCTTAGGAAATAAGGATATCATTTAGACATACTGTTTGTTCCTTATGATGTCATTTTCTGCTGATTTTCATACTCAGTTTTAGGAGTTAGGAAATGCACTTTTGAATTCTCTGTGTTGAGCAAATGAATTGGTTTTTTTTTCTCCATCACCTCTTCAAGGTATAACAGCATAAGTACAAATGTCTGTCTTGTGTTCACATTAACCCAAAGTCAAACAAACTACATAGTACCCTGGGTTGAAAGTCCCTCTGGGCTCTGTCAGGTCAGTTCCCGTAGCAGATGAGTTCTGTTCCTTTTTCTGAATCTAGGAAACTGTTTCCTCCTCTTTTCTTGCATGCTTCAGGAGAGTGTCCTTCTGAAGAAACCATCAGCCAGCAGAGTTGGCATGAGGCTAGCCTGTAGGAACTACTGCATCTGGCCTGTTGTACAGTCTGCTGTCATGAAGTGGAGTCCCTTCTACATTAGGCCCTTGCAGAGTTGGATTAAATCTGGACAACAGCAAGCAGCAATCTCATAGGCAGACCAGTTGACTGCTGTCAAACTAAGGCAGTTAAATGGTAAACTTTCCAAAGCAATAACTTTTGTGTCATGAGAGATCTTTTCTCTTTTTCTGTCACTGGAAGGTGTGTCAAATGGGCTGTTGAAACAGTCTCACCATTGCTTGAGGGGGTAGAAGTGCTCACTTGGGGGTTTGGTGAGGTGGAATTTTTTGTTTTACTGATTTAAAATGAAGATAAAAACGTCAATTACCAGATGCATTCACCATCCAAAACTAACCACTGAATTGCATATGCAGATGGTAATCTGTGAAGGCAGGTGGTGTCTGACACTTGCATTTCTGTTCATAGCTGAAGCAGGGATGGTTTTGCAGCAAGGGATGGGGGAGAGCATTCACGTCAGAAGGAATACGTGCTTGGTCTGGGAAAATAAGAGTGATGGAAAAATTCCTGGGTGATATTTAGGCAAGGAGGGAAATGACAGGAAAGAGGAGGAAAAAAACCCTAAAAAAACAGAGGAGTATACTTCTGTCTTTCTATCTGTCAGGCTATCTAGTATGTGCTCTTCTTTCCACACCAGTGAATCCTGTCTCATCACTGTGAAAATGTGATTGCCCTATAAATAAAACTTTTTATTTTTAAATGTAAGCACTGCATGAAGTTATTAATCTCTTGTAAATGCTTGTGGCAGCTTAGCATTAGAGAGAGTACTTTCGGGGATTTTTTTTTGCATACAAATTAATCTGTCAGGCTGTCACGTTTAAGACTCTTGAAAATTCACATTTGACTGATACCACAAATTATGAAGGCCTGGTCTTAGAGCTGAGTTAAATCCAAGTGATTTTTTTGTTTTTGAGAGCGGCATTGTGTTCACTTCAGTCCAGTTGTTGTCCAGCTCTTAGAGTTGTTTTGGTGAAGACCTGGAATAACTCTTGGCCAATTAAAACTCCAAACCAAGATTTACAGGCTGCTGAAGCCGTTGTATTAGACGTGGTTAGGAAAACGCACAGTGGCATCTGAACAACAAAAATACAGGATTGAGGTAGAGGGGAAGGCATTGTGTATAATTCCAGGAGTAGTTTGTAAGTTTTCTGCCTGTAGCTACCAGTCAGAACAATTCTTTGACCTGCTTGGCAGTTCCGTAAGAGTTTCTTGTCAGCACTGGCTTTCACACTGTGCATTTCTTTTTTCCAAGTGTTTCCCAGATGGATGTACAGACTTTATTTGGCTCTCTTCCAACCCTTCCCTTACCTGCTGCTGCATGTATGTTGCTTTGTTCTGTCTGCTTCCTTAGTGTTGATATCTTTGAGCTGTCTTTCTGATTCCTTCTTTGTTTCAACCGTTCTTATATATGTAAGGTGTACTTTATGAAACTGATCTGAAGCCCGTCTCTCCTTTTTTTTCTTCCCTGCCCCCCTTGTTTTATTTGGTTGTGACCTGATCGGAAGAAGTGGTTCCATCTGACATGTCACTGACTGCAGTATGGGCACAGTATTTATGGATGACGAATTTAATTTAAATTTACTGGGAATTTGCAGGATTGTGCACAGCTTGTGATCTCATGGGAGAAATGCAGAGTGACAGCTGGGATTTTCCTTTGCTTTCTTGCTTTCCACATTCCAGGTTTGTTTGGGAGGAGAAGATATAGAACCATTGGAATTACTTCAATGATACTGCAGCATTGACCCTGGTAATGGTATTTGTTTGTTGCAGCTGCAGGATCCAAGGAGCAAAAATACAAATATTTAAAAGTCCGCTAGAGCCTTAATTGCAGTGTAGTTAAAGAGTCAGTGCAAGTCTTCAGTTTGTTTAACTTTATTTTTTTTCCTATGAATTACTGCAAAAACATATTTTGTCCTTCCTGAACTGTTGTGATTTTTAATACCAATGCGAGTTTTCTTTGGCTATGAAGAGATGTCGCAGGCAATGTGACATTTTGGGATTATTTTAGTAATCTAGGAGAAAATAGGTTGTAGACAATGCTGGGTAGTTTGGTCTAGTTACCCATTTCGATTAATACTATACTCCTTGGTAGTGCTTAACTGGCAGCTTCAGAAAAAGAAACCTTACAGCAGTTACACGGAGTTTTTCTTTTTTGAAAATGTCAGTTTAACCTTCTCAGTAAGAAGGGCATAGATTACTAATTTTTCTTCTAAAAGCATGAAAGTTTACATATTTTAGGTTTATTCCCCCCAGACCCCCCCCTTCTTAAAACGACTTTCACTTTGTTCCTATTAAGAAGAAGGCTAACACAAACATGAGGTGTATGTGTCCACATCCTTGCTCTGCCATCGGTTTTGGATTCGTTTTGCCTCACTTCAGCCAGATGTGACTGAGAATCAGAAATGTCAGCAGTTGTTGCATTTGCATGGGTTTTTCTAAAAAAAAAAAAAAAAAAAAAAAGGCAAAAGAGGAGGGCCTGAAGAAATAAATCTTCAGAGGAAAAAAAACCCAAAACGTTGTCCTTTCCAGTGCTTGAGGGAAGCGAACTCTGTCCTATAGAAATGTCCAGTCCTCTTTGACTAGTGGACTGAACCACTGCCTTCTGGCAAACCATTCCATGGACTTTCTGAACATTTTGTGAAGAGTAATATTGATGTGGGAATAAAAAACGTCATGTGGATTTCCACTACTTGTAGTTGTTCATATTCTCAAAGGGGTGGGTTGGGGAAAGGATGAACCAAGGACATTGAATATCATAATGTGGAACTAAATGAATTGTACTTAATGTAAAAGCAGCTGGAACAGAGAGATGTGATGTATGTTGCTGCTGAATACAGAGGAGAGAATTTGTCTTATTGTAAAATACTAATTGCCAAGTGGATTTTGTTTTCAGTTCCGTCATTGTTTTTTGTTTTAGGTCCTTTTTAATATGATTGTAGAAGTGCCTCGTTGGACAAATGCAAAAATGGAGGTAATTTAGAAAAATACCTTGATTATATAGGTATCTATGAAAGTTATGACGATGCAGTGGCTTCCAATAGTCAGAGTTTAATCAGTGTGTGGATTACTCTTTACACATAAAATTGTCTCTGTTTAAAAAATTAATTTGAAGTTGTGTGTACAGACACTTGCCTTGTGATTATAAAGTGTTGAGGTTATAATTTTCTTTCCCTTCCACAGGTGAGTACTGCTTCTTGACAGCCCTCTGGCTGCAGAGTGCAGCATACCTGTAACAGAGTCTGGCTTGCAGGGCATTGTCCAACATTTAGTCTTACTCTTGCTTGCTCATGCAGCATTACATTCGAAAGATTTAATTCCTCTCATTTCTGCTGTATAGTGTGCTAGGCCAAATCCTGACAAATGGAATTACAAATGAAAAAGCATTTCCTTGTGACAAGAAAATACTTGGGGACCTCACTGACTGAAAGTATTTAGTCCTGCAGGGAGATATTTTAAGAGTAGAGCCTAGTAGGTTGTTCCTCTGCAGTTACAATGTAGAAGCTGAGTAACACTTCATCTGTAGTGTTCATGAAACCACAGATCTTTCCAGGATATGTCCTATCTTCCTGAACATTTGTATTAATTTTAGGGGTGCTTCCTGGATGCTTTTAAGGAAGTTTGTGGTTGAGCTGTTAACTATTTTGATTATTTAAAATAACACCAAAGAACCTCTCCAGTGTATTATGTCAGAATTCTGTTTTCTCCTTTCTCTGATGCTGGAAGATCACTTGAACTGTGTTTACCACCGTACTTGTTACTCTACAAGCTGGGTTACCTTGGATATTTACCTTGTATTTTAAGATTTATTGTGGAAGCTGAGTTCTCTTTTGCAGAGTTTCTCTTTGACAATGCTAGTTGAACTCTTTGCGTAAAAGTCAGGTTGCTCTCCCTCCCCTTCTCTCGGCACGTTATGTCAAGGGTAGAAAAGTTTACTGTCCTCTTAGGTTCAGAAATTAGTGGGTTTAAACTTTTCTGGCTTGATAGAGGAGACCAGGTGTAGTTCTCTAACTTTTAATGTACTTGAAATTTCCTGCATTAATTGTTAAAGCTGTCCTGGCAGTCCTTCAGTTCAGACTGTGGTAAGGTGCTAATACTAGGTCTTGTCTGCATCTCCATGCTGAGATTACCTCATGTGGAATGGGGACTGTAGGAAATTAAACCTTGCCTTAGGATGAATGTTTCCCAGTGTTACATCCCCGCTGCCAGATCTCCTGCTTATCAGTTTGTTGTATTTCTGTTGTTCTTCCCTTGATTTTACTGAAGGTGGTTTTCATGAGACTTTTGTCTGCTGTTGTCAGTTACTCCTCTTTGTCCCAGTTTACATCAAGAAAAAACATTGCTGAGCTCCACTTCTGTCAAAGTCCCAGGTGGTATATTCGAGGTTTTTGCTGTTAAGTTATGACAGGAAGCAGGTAGAATCAAGTATGAAACCAGAAATGTGTGAACCTTGATCTCAGTTCTTGGGGAGGATTTACTTGTGGAATAAGTGACAGTTTGGTGTGGTTCAAAAAGGCGGAATTCCTTTGGGATGGCTTTGGTGGTGGTGCTTTAGGTAAATTACAAGGATGTTGTAAAATGAGTATGGGCTAAGGGCTGTGTGCTTATGCATGCAAGCTGTGTACCACCTGAGCCAGTGTAACCATCTGAGCCTGTAACAGATATGATGCCATTCACATAAGTGTTTGTAAGCAAGAGCCAAGCTAACGTGGGTTGGGTTGTGATGTGGAGTGTCAAAAGGATGGTTACAGTGGATTAGCTGTATGGTAGGTGACTCATGGCAGAGGGTTTGTATTTGAGGTTTTGGGGAGAATGAGAAGATTGAGTTCAGGATTATGTGTAGTTGGCATAAAACAACAAATAGGGTTGCAGCCTTGGACTTCAGGAGGGCTAACTTTGATCTCTCCAAGAAACTGCTTGGAGAAATCCCATGGGTTAGGGCTCTAGAGGGTTGTGGGGCTCAAGAGAGCTGGTTGATATTCAAGTATCACTTTCTCCAAGCTCAGGATTGGTGCATCCCTAAGAGTAAGAAATCAGGCAAGGGAAGCAGGAGACCTACATGGTTGAGCAGAGAGCTTCTGAAAAAGCTCAAGTGGAAGAAGGAAGTTTACAGTAAGTGGAAGAAGGGTCTGACCACCTGGGAAGACTACAAGAATGCTGCCAGAGTATGCAGGGATGAAACAAGGAAAGCCAAGGCCTCCTTGGAATTAAATCCGGCAAGGGATGTCAAGGTCAACAGGAAGGGTTTCTTCAAGTACATTGGAGGCAAAATGTGGGCCTGCTGTTGAATGAGACAGGGGCCATGGTGACAGATGATGCAGAGAAAGCGGAATTACTGAATGCCTTCTTTGCTTCAGTCTTTACTGCTAAGGCCAGCCCTCAGAACCCCCAGACTTTACAGGTAACAGAGAAAGTCTGGAGGAAGGAGGACTTTCCCTTGGTTGAGGAGGGTCAAGTTAGAGATCAGTTAAGTAAACTGGACATCCACAAGTCCGTGGGTCCTGATGGGATGCACCCGTGAGTGCTGAGGGAGCTGCCAGAAGCCATTGCTGGGCTGCTCTCCATCATCTTTGAAAGGTCCTGGAGAACAGGTGAGGTGCCTGAAGACTGGAGGAAAGCCAGTGTCACTCCAGTCTTCAAAAAGGGCAAGAAGGAAGACCCGGGGAACTACAGGCCAGTCAGCCTCACCTCCATCCCTGGAAAGATGATGGAACAGCTTGTTCTGGGCATCATCTCAAAGCATCTGGAGGAAAAGAAGGTAATCAGAAGTAGCCAACATGGATTCACCAAGGGGAAGTCATGTCTGACTAATCTGATAGCTGCCTACGATGGCGTGACTGGATGGATAGATGAGGGGAGGGCAGTGGATGTTGTCTACCTTGACTTCAGCAAGGCTTTTGACACTGTCTCCCACATCATCCTCATAGGCAATCTTAGGAAGTGTGGGTTGGATGAATGAATAGTAGGGTGGATTGAAAACTGGCTGGCAGATAAAGCTCAGAGGGTTGTGGTTAGTGGCACAGAGTCTAGTTGGAGGTCTGTGACAAGTAGTGTTCCCCAGGGGTCAGTACTGGGTCCAGTCCTGTTCAACATATTCATCAATGACCTGGATGAAGGGATAGAGTGTACCATCAGCAAGTTTGCTGATGACAGAAAACTGGGAGGAGTGGCTGACACACCAGAAGGCTGTGCTGCCATTCAGCGAGACCTGGACAGGCTGGAGAGTTGGGCAGAGAGAAACCTCATGAAGTTCAACAAGGGCAGGTGTAAGGTACTGCACATGGGGAGGAATAACCCCATGCACCAGTACAGGTTAGGGGCTGACCTGCTGGAAAGCGCCTCAGTGGAAAGGGACCTGGGAGGTCCTGGTGGACAACAGGAAGACCATGAGCCAGCAATGTGCCCTTGTGGCCAAGAAGGCCAATGGCATCCTGGGGTGCATCAAGAAGAGTGTGGCAAGCAGGTCGCGGGAGGTTATCCTCCCCCTCTAGTCTGCCCTGGTGAGGCTGCATCTGGAGTACTGTGTCCAGTTCTGGGCTCCCGGGTTCAAGAAGCACAGGGAACTGCTGCAGAGGGTACAGCAGAGGGCTACAGAGATGATTAGGGGGCTGGAACATCTTTCTTAGGAGGAAAGGCTGAGGGACTTGGGTCTTTTTAGTCTGGAGAAGAAAAGACTCAGAGGGGATCTCATCAATGCCTATAAATACTTAAAAGGACGGTGCCAGGAGGATGGGACCGGTCTTTTTGCAGCAGTGCCCAGTAATAGGACAAGAGGTAATGGGCACCAGCTTGACCATAGGAAGTTCCATCTAAACATGAGGAGGAACTTTTTTACTTTGAGGGTGGCAGAGCACTGGAACAGGCTGCCCAGAGAGGTGGTGGAGTCTCCGACTCTGGCGACATTCCAAACCTGCCTGGATGCCATCCTGTGCAACCTGCTCTAGGTGACCCTGCTCTGGCAGGGGGGTTGGACTAGATGATCTCCAGAGGTCCCTTCCAACCCTTGTGATTCTGTGATTAATAATAAACTGTTCAGCTTTAATTAGTTCAGTCCTTCTTTGGGAACAAGAATGCCGCCTTCTAATGCTAGCTTATCGTGTTCCAAATCTGCATTAAGTTGGCATTTGGTGACTATGCAGAACTTGTGCTTACTAGAAAGCATTTGTATGCTGAGAGGTGAACAGAAGATGCAATAGGAGAGTAATGAGCAGAGGGTGAGAAGATGATAAACATTTCCCCTGTTGCTGTCAAAACCCCTGTTGCCAAACAAACTTGTGCCAGCATTTGCATGTCTGTTGAACCTGTACTGTAAAGTGCAAGAGCTTCTAACTTAAGTTCCTTTCAGTATTTATGTTTGACCATGATAGTCTCCTTATAAATTTATGACTTTCTCTTCTAGATTCATTTTTTCCTTGCATACTTCACAACGTTATTTAAAACCTTAATAAGCTGCTTTTTGAACATGACCTTTGAGATTTAGAGTGAGGCCATCATACTTTTAATACTTCTCAAGCCACAAGCACATGCTCCCAGATGGATCTTTCTAACTGGTTGGGTACAGAATGAATTGCTTTCCATTTTACCATTCTTCCTTTCTCTCTCTTTTTTCACGATCTGCTTAGATTGCCACTGAGGAGCCGTTGAATCCCATTAAACAAGATATAAAGAAAGGCAGGCTTCGATATGTGGCAAATCTCTTTCCTCACAAGGGTTATATATGGAATTATGGTGCCCTCCCACAGGTAACGTTTTTGTTATAATGGTGAAAGTTTTCTGTCTTCTGTGTAAATTGCCTTGCAAATCTTGGGTACTACCTGAATGCAAATCAGTTGCAAGAGGGATGATTCTCTTTGATACATTTGTAAATTAGGATTTTTTTTATGTTGAGCTTTATTGTGTCTATAAATCAGAATTTGGGTGTGGGTGTAAATATGTGCTGTGTTTCAGGAAAGAGTTAAATGATCAAGAAATTTCAAATCTTGTCTGTCTCTGTACTGTAGTGACAGAATTGAACTGTCATGGTCTGCCATTCAAGAATAGTTTGTCAAGTAGCCCTTTTCTGCTTAAACAAGGCATTTTTTTAAAAACTAATTTAGGATTTTCATGTATTGAAGCATAAATTTTAATTGGGATTTCTTAATATCAAAGAGGAATGCAAGGGCTGTTCTTTCTTAGATTAAACTTCAGCTGCCTTAGTTAACTTTTCTCTGAACTGTGAGACTTTACTGATCATGACATGTTAAAAATTTTGAGCCTTGAAAAAGCCCAACTAATGGCTGAAATCTTGAGTGTAATGAAAAGTTTTAAACTTTTTTCATTTCTGTGAATAACACATTTGACTTAAATTAGTACTGAAGAACATGATGGAGCTAGAAAAGAGTAATTCATTTTCTTTACCCTTAACTGGATAAGCAGTGAAAGTTTACTCCTGAAAATCTATTTGATCCCTGAAGAGGAGATACCAGACAAATGCAATGAAGTTCTTATCCAGTCAGCAGTCTCAGTAGACAAAGTTTCCAAGTAGGTATAGTTGGGAACCAGCAATTCTATTTAATGTTTTGAAATTCATGTGTGCCTTAGTACAAAGCCAAAGTGAAACATTTGAATATTTTCCTGCACAAAGTGCATTTTTTTGGACTGATGACACTTTCCCCAGGAGAAATGTTCAGCTCCTCTTGTTACCTTGTGAGTCAGAGAGGGCTGGAGATAATTGTCATTTTTATTTTCTGTAATAACTTTAAAACCAGTTGTATCATTACACCTCCAGTTGTTGAAGTCTAGATGATACTCTAGATTCCTACTGGCAGCTGTAACAAACAAAATCTAATTCAGTGTCTCCATTATCACAAGAGGACTTTTCATCAGGATCAGCAGTTGCCAGAAGTTCAACCCTAGTTGAATTTAAAGATATGTATTTGTGGCTGCTGTTCTGTGCTGTGGAACAGGGAATTAAAAAAAGACGGTAGGACTATCCCTATTGCAGGAGTTGCTGTGCTCTCCAGAAAACAATACCATTCGTAGCGAGCTTTCCTTCTAACCTACAGGTAGCAGGGTGCAGCTGGGCAGGAGAACAGTACTGGTATAATGCAGCCTTAAATGAAACCTACTTTTGCAATACTCTTCCAAAGTGCTTCTTAAATTGAAATTCTCTCTTGACTCCACTTCAGCAATTTTTTGGTAATGATTCTGCGACATGAACACCTAAGCATTTGCTTTTCACTGTTTTGCCTTTTAGTATCAGTCAAGTTCTCAAGAACGTGTTTGAGGTGGAGGTTTGACCATCAGCAGGAGCTAACAGTATAGCTACTTGGAAAAAAAGTTTTCTAACACCCTTTCAACAAAACTTCATTGGACTCAAAATTCTTACCAGGAAAACTTCTCAACTTTAGAATGAGTTACCCATTGCTATCCAGTAAGAGACAAAGCAAGTACTCAACTAGTAATTAAGTTAGTATGACTCGGCTATGGTTCCTTGCTTGTACAGAGCTCAGAGCAGGGATTTGAACTTGCCTACTGTAGAAGCTTCTTTGGTCTCAAGCTGTTGGCTGTTCTTGGGAATCTCAAAATACTCAGAAATATTTCATATCTAAATCTAAAAAATTTAAAAAGCTATTTGGGTGCTGACAAATCCATATATAGGAGCTTGGTTACCTCAAAGCAAGCCTAGAAGTTTTTGAAAGCAACTTACGTTAGTGCCATGGTATTTAAAGAGTATAGTAAGAATGTAATTGTAGGATGTCCTAGTTTAGTCCCACAACCACTACTAACTAGAAAAATGCACATTCAGGGTCCTCTGATGCCTTAATCATGGCAATTTGATAAAGTGTGTCTGTTGAGTCATGGATGCAGTTAATATTTTTGTTCCTGTGTCCTCAGTAATCCTCATGTTATTTGTCCTGAGTATGAGGATGAGTTACTCAACATCAGTCCATTGGCTGTTTATTTGTTTGTTTTTTCTTTTCCCATTGAGCAAGCCTGTTCTCAGAAAGCTGATGTTTTTATTGGTGTTTTTAGTAATCTTAGTAATTTAGTGGTTAGACAAATTGTAACTGCAGATCAGCTGGTAACTGATAATTCTTTTTCCTTTGACAGACCTGGGAAGATCCAAACCACACAGATAACAATACAGGATGTTGTGGGGATAATGATCCTATTGATGTTTGTGAAATAGGTTCAAAGGTTTGTCTTTATCAAGATTAATTTCATTTATCAAAGTTATTTTAATAATTTGGTAACAACTTTTGGAAGAGAAGGGCAGATGGAAACAAGAAAAGATGGTAATAGTCTCAGGGCATGACAAAAGTATGAATAGAGGATCTGAGGAGGGAATAGGTAAGGAAATGGTGGATTTTTGAAAAGGAGGATTTGGTAAAGTTGGTGTGCTGCATAAAAGGGAAATAACAGAATACCACCCTGAAGTTCTGTAGCTGGACAGTGAGTTTTGAGTGAAGGAGGAGGGGGTTAAGATTTTTGGGGAAGGAAAAGATTTCTTTCTTTTTCCCGTGTTTGCAGTACTGGAGCTAGGAATAGGTTTCTGAAAGATGAGGAAGCATGGTAGCATCATGCACATAAAATTACAAGGTCAGACCCTCAAAGGAGGCAGGTTTGAGTCTTCTCGTGGGTGCAAACAGAAGTAGAACCCTCTTCTCTAGAGGATAAGACAGGAACCTATTGCAGTATTGCAGAGTTATGAGATACGGAGTGGGTGGATGAAAAAGGGGTGCAGCAAACACCATTAGTAGGTATAGGGGAAAGGTTTAGCTTCATGGTATCAAAGGTGGGGTTATGAAACGGATGAGGAATCTCTTGGGATATTTTAGATAAGGGGAAATTTAATTGATGACCTCAGCAAAGGTGGCTTTATTTGAGGAAAGGAACCTAAAGCTGAATTTGAAGGGATCCAGAATATAAAGCCAATATTAGCTGGTAGGGAGAAGGTTCTGAAGAAAATGCAGAGAAGAGTTATGCTGATATTTCTGGGAAAGGGGTGTGTATGTGTGTATATTGGAGTCTAGAGGAAGGAACAGCAAGAGATAGATTAAGACTAAGAGTGGAGAAAGTAGAGTCAAGAGGCAGGAAGGAATTAAAAAATGAGCATGAGATATTTTTGACTTGCAGTTTGGGGTGAAGATCAAGAAGGTGTGGGGGAAGTAGGGCAGAAGAGAGAAAAATTTTCTAGCTTGTGTTGTCTACTTTAAATAAATGCTGACTGGAGAATTGAAGGTTGAAGAATAGCAATGGTGGGAGAAATCTAGTAATCTTAAATAGATGTGTACTGGGTTTACAGATCCACTTTGCAATTCTGTTAGCTGCTGGTCAAAACTGTACTAAAACTATTTTGTTTGTAAGGTAAAAGAGAAATTCTACGTAGTGTTTTCCAAATCTTTGTAAGATTGTGTTCTGTTTCAGATTCGTGCTTCTGGTGAGATTGTTCAGGTGAAGGTCTTGGGTGTTTTAGCTCTTGTTGATGAAGGAGAGACAGACTGGAAGATAATTGCTATTAGTGTGGATGACCCAGAAGCTCAGAAAATCCATGGCAAGTATTTTTATCTTTCTTAATGCAAGTTATGTCAGCAAATTGCACAGCAGAATAGTACCTGAGTTTAGGCCGCACAGGACAAGAGGCAGACAGTGAAAAGGCAAGACTTTTTTTGTTGTTGTTAAATCAGGTGCTTCCTTCAAGGAGGGCATTTGTACTTTCACACTAAGCTTTTGAAAAGGTTCACTTGGATTTTTCAAGAGGACCTGTCATGCAGAAAGTCTTTTGACTTCTGAAACACAACTGCCTTAGAAAGTGACCTCTTAAAATTACAGGCTTATATCCTGTGTAATAGCACATGTTTACCCACTCAGTTTATGTAGCACGCTGCTGTTTTCTTTGTTGAAAGTGTTTGTTCCTTTTACATTGGCGGGCGTTGTGTTGCATTCTGAAAAGGGCTGTACGTTTCCAATGTCTTGTCACTTGTAACTGAGCTACCTCCAGGGTTTGTTGCCTAGTATGAACAATTAGGTTTTGCCTTTTAGTTTGAAAATTTGCAAAGTAAACTGCCAGTGCAGCTCACTCTAACATCAGCTTTGATGATGACTAACTTTGTGGGGGGAAACATCCTGTCCAGACTTGTCCTCCTTGTGACCATGCTTCTGGTATCCAAATGGAATTCAAGTACAAAAATGTGTCTATGAATAGCACGTGAAATGTAATTATGCTTGCAGACTTCATTAAGAAGATAATACAGATGTGTTAAAACTGCAGGGAGTTAGGTTTTTACAGCACAGGTAAAGTACAGCTTTTCTCTGGATAAATGGAGGTTTTCTCCCTCAAATCCAATGTTACTGGGAATCATGAGAATTAAGTGCGGAGGTTTGTCTAAAAGTTAATGATTGTTATGAGACCAAAAACCACATATACCATCGGGTATGTACCGTCAGAGCCTGCTCTTTGTTGGTAGGGAGCACCAAGGCTCAGAGTGGCCTTTCTGTAGGAACAGGGCTGTCCAGCAGCTTTTTTAAGGAATTATGTTTCTTGGCCAGTGAGATTTTTTTCCTGGTTTCTGAATGTGAAGTAAGCATATCACTGGACTGGCCCTTCATCCTCAGTTTTCTTGCAGGCTGCTTTCACATGGAGAACACTTGGCTTGTGGGGAAAGGAGGGAAGAAGAGGAAATGAGGAAAAGGAAGCTCTTGGGTTGACGCTGATTAAAATAATGGCCAAATGAATTACTACATAGTGTTCATGACTCTTTAACTACTTTGACAGTTAGAGATTAAGAAGTTCAGTTTAAGGAAGTAGTAAGTAATAGCTTGCTGTTAATATTAGTATCAATTTAAACCTCTATAATGCGCAGTGAAATGTGATCTGTCAGTAGTTAAAAGACAAGTAATTAGCACTTTATTTCTATATGTTGGTCTGTTTAGTTCTTAGCTTTTTTTCCTTAACAATTGCTGAGAGACTTTAATCAGAAAAGTGGGTGAGAGAATTTAAAAGGAATGCACTAAGCAGGGTAGGGGTAAAACTGGGACAGTTTATGCTACTGGGTTAAGTAGCTCTAATTGAAAGCCCTCTGTTTTGTTTTTGTTTTGTTTCTTTTTAGGTAATGACTGATTTGTGTCAGCTGTGTTACAGCTTTAGTTCATTTGGGAGGGGGGTAAGAATTTTAGTCTTGTTTAAAACAAAACAAAAAAAAAAAACAAACAAAAAAAGAATCAAAATGGGCAAACTGTTGCCTGTAGTTGATTCCTGTGTGCATCCTTTCTTACTAGACAATAGATACAAAACTTCAAGAAGAGAACTGTCCTTCCTTCTGAGGTTCAGAGAAGAGCAGAAATATTTATCCAGTTTAATATGATTTTGGGATTGGAGTTGCAGTCCAGGATTTACAAAAGGAAAGAAAAGGGGGGGGGGAAGCCCCCATCTGCTTTCACAAAACATGACTAGCTTGCAGTGTTTAACAGCAATCCTTCTTCAGTCTGAAAACAAACAAATCTGTTGGAGTAGGCAGTACAATATGTCCTTTTATACTTGTTTTTCCCCCTTCCTAAAGATGTTAATTATTTCAGTACAAAGGGATAGCAGCTACAGATAAAACTGGTATCTCCCTCAATAATTGACGTGCTGCTGTGTTATGGTGGTGACCTCCTAGGGAAAGATGAGGCTAAGTGTTGCCTTCTAAGCCTGTCCAGTCATTTTTGTATCATTTGCTAAACATTTCGAATTGGACTGAGAATCATCACATTTGCTTTCAGCTCAGTATGTGCACAACCCCCAGTGAACATTTGGAAAAGATAATTCCGAGACACCAGAGTGGTGATTACTTGCAAACCCCATCCTGAGCCCACGCAGTGTGTTAACTCCTCTTGCTGCTTTAAGCACACCCCAGGTACTCTGTGTATTCTCCTTCTGGGATTGTGATCATTCTCGTAAGTGCAATTGATTTTTCTGAGACTTCACAGAACTTAAAACTGAGCAGTCCCAACTTCTGAGCAGTCCTCATTGTTTATTCATAGCACTCCACTGTACTGTGTCCTGCAGGCATTTATTGATAAATACTGATTTAAATTGGAAATCCTGCCTAGAACTCTCTCTTTCACATGTAACAATGAGAAACTCTAGTATATAGTGACAATACCCAGGAATGATAAGCAATGCTTAGCACCTATTCAAGTGGGAACTGTGTCATCAGTGGGAATAGCAGGGGCTTGAAGTATCTTCTTGGACTGACTTTGGAACGTAATCTGTTTGAAGTTATAGCACTTAATAGTGGTGGGCGTGGGGACAATCCAAATACAAGCTGTATGTCAGAAAGTTTCTTTTAGACTAGAACTGGGCATCTTCAGATTTATCTGTTTCAATAAGATCTGTCTTTGTAGCTACCTGAAAACCACTGTGTTGTCTTTTTGCTCAGGCAGTTGCTAGGCAGATGGCCGTTAGTGGACTAGCAAAGCAACTTCAGACCAAGCAGGTGTGGGAAAGGGCCTAAAAGCTCCCTGCACACCAGAACACTAAATCTTGGTGGTGTAATAGGCCTGGCTGTGGTGTTTTTTGTTGGTTTGGGGTTTTTTGGGTTTGGGTTTTTTTTTTTTGGTGTGTGATGGTATTGCTTTTTGTTTGCTTGTTTTTTGTAAAATACTAGCCAGGAGAAGCAGCAAATTCTTGGAGTGGAAGAGCTGCTTGTCTGCTTATCTCATAATTTGGATTGAATTTAACATATTGGAATTCGCATATGTATCTGATGTGCTTTACGTGGTTGGGCTCAGAAAGGATGGGCAATATTTTCATGCTCTAATTTGGTCTAAATGTATATGGCATCTTCATGTTGGACAAGAGGTTTTGAAAATCACTGGCAGTTGAAGTAGGAAGTGTGTTTGAAGCAACTTATGAGAATTCTGGCTCTCAAAGGCCATCTTATGCTCCCTGAGCAAATTGGACGAATCTTGAATGCTGGATGGCATTTTGGAGGTGATTTACCAGCCTGGAATCTTAGCAGCCGTTTTTTACTGTTGCTCACTGGAAGGATGCCTGCATATATTCAGCAGGAGTTGGTGATGTGTAGCGGCTTTGTTGCACTACCATTTGCTGGTACTGGTGTAGTTAACTGGACTATGTTGCCATGCTTCATTTCCACTGTGCAACTCAAGATTGGCTTTTTGAGTTAAGTGATCAAACCCTAAATGGCAAAAACAAAGCATATTGCATACTTTGTACCATATATTGTTATAGACCCTTGCATGTGAGTGTGTTTATATGCAGAGTAGCAGCAGAGGCCCTGAAAACCTTTGTTGTGGATTTGTGTAAGCATTCAATTTAAAGAAATTAATCATCTGTACTGAGGCTCCCCTCCTACCCCTTCACACCATGCTGCACAAAATACACCAAATGCCTTTATATGGAATGTAGCTGCTGCTTCCTGTAAATGTTTATAAGATGTTATTAAAAACATATGTCCTCTCTTCCCACAGACCTTGTTTAGAAAGCTTGCTGCAAGCATGTTGTTTTAGCTTTGCTTGCAAGAAGCAGCATCTGTTGTACTAAAAATGGTAGTTTTGTACAAATGCTTTTGTTGCTCTCTTTTGTAAAGCCAGATAGAATTGGGATTGGCGTTTGCATTGGCTCGCTCCCTTGACAGAGAGCTAGCAGCAGTTGTTTGTGCCAACCTCTGCAGATTTTCCTTATTGAGACTAAACTGCAACCCTTAATGTGATCAGCCATCTCTTTTTTAACCCTTGGTGCTTAACTTTGGTGCCCAGAAAAATGGGACCTATAGTTGTACATAAGCAGTATAAAGAAATTACCGCCTAGAACCCAGTGGGTACGTGCTGATAATGTACCTGCAGGAGCCTGACCTTTCTGCTCTGTCACTCTGAGCAGGGCTTGCTTGCAGAGATGAAACCACGTTTGGCCAGGTACATGCTTGCTACTCCTGTACTTGCTCAGCCCCTTTTGACATCAGTGTGAGTACACTGCTCTAAGGGAAGGTAAGCAGTCAGGGTCAGAAAGAAGTGTCTAACAGTGTCGCGGAAAAGACATCTAACTATATTTTTTGTTTTTAATCATGATATGCAGCTGACTTCTATAGATACTAGTGCAATAAATCATTGTACTGCTTATCGTGATCTTTTACCTTTCTTTGCTTACTCCTTTCTGAGTGTATTTTTCTCCTGCCCCTGATAGCCCAAAGATGCTGTTTGGATTTCAAAGTGGAGGACAAGCTGTCTTTCAGGCTTTTCTATGGCACCTTCTAATGAACTGAAGAGGTAGCTGCTGTTTCCTGTATGTTTTGTACTATGTGCTGACTCCACAGCAGCAGGACTGATTTTTTTTTTTTCTTTTTTTTGGTTGCACTGTTGCACTTTTTCCTGCTGCTTGCCTCCAACTCCCATAATAAAGAATAATAAAGTGTCCTTCATAATAAAGAAGAGTAAAGTGAGGCATGGGCATGAAGGAGAATAACTTGCAAGGAAACAAGAAAATAAAAGCAACCGCTGTCCCCCCATCTAAGTCCTCAAAACCAGAATATGAAGTACTGTAGAGGCCATATAATGCTGTAGCCTGATTCTGTGTAGTCATTTTACCTAGGCAAGGTATTTTCCAGTAGAGACAATGTGAAATTCAGAGAGATGATTCTGTCCATGAAAATGGTCATCCCTGTCTCAAGGAGGTAATGAAAGCCTGCCCCAAAGCCTATTCTAATGTTTGAGTCCTTTAAAGAAATATAAACAAAGCCTGTAAATAAGGAACAACAGATGGGGAAGGGCCCACGTGTTAGTAGACAATAAAGCACTCTTGCTGAACAGTTTTTATAGGAATAGGAGGCAAATAACCAAGTAGGAGGAATGGAGAAGCGGAATTAGGAGAGAAGTTTGCTGAAAGAGGAACCAGAAAAAAGGAGCATCGGTCTGGGAAAGTATACTTGAATTTAAGTAGTGTTCAGAGATGGAGACCGGGAGTTCATCCACTGTTGGGATCCATGGAAATTGCTGTAGCAGCCTGGTTTGCTTTACAGACTTCAGATACAAGTCTCTTCAGCCTCACAAGAGGAGGAGATGACAAGGACTCAAGATGGGAGGAGCGATGTTCCCTTGCTTGAAGAGAACAAGATGATACACTGGAGCCCTGAAACTGACTTGAATTGGAGCTGCAGTTTTATTAGTGCCCAAATGAAACATCATGCCTCCAACCAAGACCTCACCCATTTCTAAATCATTCCTTCTTGGTTGGTCTCACCCACCCACCCCAGTGAAAGACTTCTGGTACTCTTTAACATGTATTGCAGCTAGAAGACCTGCCTCTAGCACAGCCTTAAGTGCCCTTGCTTTTTTCTGGGATTCTGCCAGTGAAACTCCCTAATTTTCTACAGGCAGATGGCCAGCAGCCAAGTTCAAAATGTATTTTACTCTGAGTCCATAAACACGTAGCCCTATTAAGTGCATGCAGAAGCAAAAATTTACACAGGGTTCTTCAAAGTTTTATGTTTTATTCTTTGAGTAGTGTGTGATCCAGTGGCATTTGGGAGTGGCATCTGTCAGATACCTATGAACGCTCAGCATATCTTCTCACATAGGTTTGGTCTCACAGTTCAGTCCATGTCACCTCTCTTGGTGGTCTACAGAGAGTTGAATAGTCTGTAGTGCAAGACTTTTTCCCTTCTCTTACTGTTCTCTTTTGAAATACTTCAATGTCTTTGTTCAGGTTCACAGACTAGGTTTTAAAAAGACATTTAGGCACTTAAAAATGGAAAGCACATGACTAGGTGTCAATCCTGTGGACTAAGCAACTCTGAAAATCAGTTTTATAGGACTGCCAACCAGGAGACGTCAGTGCGTGAGGTATATCTATGGGAGAAGAGAATGAAGTAGCCTAACAGTATGGAGGGGGAGCAAGAGAGAGGATGAGATACCAGGGAATCAGGAAGGATGAAATGAGCAAGTGACTTGCAAAGCACTAGAAAAGGAGAATAACACCGTGGAAGGTGACCTGGGCAGAGTGAGGTTATAAAATAGCTGGAAGACTGCATGCACTGCACAGCAATAAAAAGTCAGCTCCCATTTCCATCAGAAGTAGAAGGAAGTAGGAAGGAAGTAGATGGAAAGAGAAGGATTACAACAGCAACAAAAGGTACTTGGCTTCCAGAAAGGACAAAATCCTTTATTGTAGCAAAATTTATTAAAATTGTATTGAAGGCTTTTGCATGTAAACATATTGCCAGAGAGTTAATTTGCCAGGGGGCTGATAGGACCACCTCATTGCAAGCGACAGGAGTGATGGTAGTCTCACAGGACAACCTGGTAAAATTTGATGAGCACAGCAGAAGTAAACATTTAAGATCATGAATTGCGTCTTTGCTATAGCAGTATAGCCCTTGAGCGGAATTACTGTGTGAGTGTTTGATCTCTCTGTACCCACTGTGCAATGTTCTTCTATGCCTCCCAAGGGCGTCTTGCAAATGGCGTGTGTTCCTCTTTGTGTTCTGCTCCATTTTTGCATGGTAGGATTACAGAGGTAAAGGTAGAATTGGGCTTATTGCTGCAAGTATGCAGGTATCACAGGGTTATCAGCAGAGTTAGTGTTTAGTGCTCCTGGCACATACCTGTCTTGTATCTAATGGGTTGAAGTTGGAAGTAATGTGACAGAGGGATGCCTTTAATATAACTTTGAGAAGTCAAGCCTGTATTTTGTTTTGAGGTGCTCGTTTAAAAACCCATGTGTTGAAATTGTTTTTATTAGCTATTCTTTCATTATCAAAAAATGCCTGTAGTCCCTGCAGTTGCTGGGGAAAAAAATTACCTCACTGTATTGCAAGAGGTACCTACTGAGATAAAAGCCTATAAATATGGAATCTTCTTCCTTTCCTGTCACAAGTATGGTCCTTTTATTCATTGTCCCTTTGGGTCTTAATTAATGAAGGACAGGAGGCAACCGGTTTACCTGTTTAGTGTGGTTGTGAAATCATAAGATATTAACTATGGGCAGCTAGTGTAATAAAGTGAAGTTCCCCAATGACTTTGAAAGTGCTCAGTGAAATCAAATTGCTTGCAGATCCTTTATGAGCTTTTAAAAAATGAATGTTAGAAAAACTGTGAGTAAAAATGATGAGCTTTTTTTTTTTTTTTTTTTTTTTTTTTTTAAATCTACAGATATTGATGATGTCAAGAAGCACAAACCAGGTTACCTTGAGGCTACGGTTGATTGGTTCAGATTATATAAAGTTCCTGACGGAAAACCGGAAAATCAGTTTGCTTTTAATGGAGAATTTAAAGACAAGGTGAAGATAATCCAAAATTAAAGATGCATCTTTCTGTCACGTGGCCTCTTTAATACATCCTAGAATTTTTGGAATTGTAAAGGAGGAAGTTTAACAAAAAGAATTTTTATACAAGGGATCTTTGAATACAATTTATTAGGCTAGAAATAAATAATGTTTGCTATCTTCCATTTTATTCAGGGGAAAATGCTTTGGTTATTAAAGGAAGTTGCAAAAAATATTCAGTCCTAATCCTGAGAAGACTACCACATGCATCTGTATGTTTGTGAAAAAAGTCTACAGCATTTTCATTCTCCCTGTCAGGAATGAACATATTGTCTTTTCAGATATTTTTTCAGTCCTGATTGACAAGTTTTCCTGACTTTTTTTTGCTAAGGCTCTGTGATTTAAGACAGACAATAGGTTGCAGATTTTTTCATATTCAGTATTTGCTCAAGGTATACTTTTCCCTGGTAATTCTATGTAAAAACATTTGAGCTGTTGGCTTGAAGGCTGAAAAAAATATTTTTCCCTTTTTTTTGAAAAAAATGAATGGCGTTTTAAACTATCTATAGTAAAAATGGCCAGTGTTTGAAAGGAGAGTGGACCTGGGAATAGACCTCGCTGAGGGAACTCCAGAGGAAATTGAGTGTGATTTGAGTAAAAATGCCTCGCAAATCGTGTATTGCACACCTTTATAGGCTATTTTTGGCAAAGAATCACAGGTTCCTAATGAATTATGTCCATGCGTCAGCTAGTTCAGCCTTGCAGTGTGCTATCAGAGTTATAAAATGCCTTCACAGAATCATAGAATTGTTTAGGTTGCAAAAGACCTTTAAGATCATCCAGTCCAACCATTGACCCTGCTCTATCAGGTCTGCCACTAAACCATGTCTCTAAGCACCACATCTACACGACTTTGAAACACATCTAGGGATGGTGACTCAACCACCTCCCTGGGCAGCCTGTTCCAATGGTTGATAACTCTTTCAGTGAAAAATTTTTTCCTATCTTGAGGCCGTTTCCTGTTATCCTATTGCTAGTTACTTGGGAGAAGAGACCAGCTCCTATCTCACTACAACCTCCTTTCAGGTAGCTGTAGAGACCAGTGAGGTCTCCCCTCAGTCTTCTCTTCTCCAGACTAAACAATCCTAATTCCTTCAGCTGCTCCTCATAAGACATGTTCTCCAGACCCCTCACCAGCTTTGTTGCCCTTCTCTGGACACGCTCCAGCAGCTCAATGTGCCTCCTAGACTGTGGCGCCCAAAACTGAACACAGGACTCAAGCTGCGGCCTCACCAGCACTGAGTACAGGGGCACGATCACTTCCCTACTCCTGCTGGCCACGCTGTTCTTGCTACAGGCCAAGATGCTGGTGGCCGCCTTGGCTACCTGGGCGCACTGCTGGCTCATGTTCAGCCGGCTCTCCACCAGGCCCCCCAGATCCTTTTCTGCCGGGCAGCTTTCCAGCCACTCCTCCCCAAGCCTGTAGCGTTGCCTGGGGTTGTTGTGACCCAAGTGCAGGACCCGGCACTTGGCCTTGTTAAACCTCATGCAGTTGGCCTCAGCCCATCGATCCAGCCTGTCCAGATCCCTCTGCAGAGCCTTCTTACCCTCCAGCAGATCAACACTGTCGCTTAATTTGGTGTCATTTGCAAAGTTGCTGAGGGTGCACTCAATCCCCTCGTCCAGATCATCAATAAAGATATTAAACAAGGCTGGCCCCAAAACTGAGCCCTGAGGAACACCGCTTGAGACCTGCCGCCGGCTGGATTCAACGCCATTCACCACAACTCTCTGGGCTCGGCCATCCAGCCAGTTTTTAATCCAGTGAAGAGTACACCTGTCAAAGCCATGGGCTGCCAGCTTCTCTAGCAGAATGCTGTGGGAGACTGTGTCAAAGGCCTTACTAAAGTCCAAGTAGACAACATCCACAGCGTTTCCTTCATCCACCAGGCGGGTCGCCTGGTCGTAAAAGGAGATCAGGTTGGTCAAACGGGACCTGCCTTTTACGAACCCATGCTGGCTGGGCCTGATCCCCGGTTGTCCTTCACATGCAGTGTGAGTGCACTCAGGGCGAAGTGCTTCTAACCAGCACAGGAAACTTTACATGTTTTGTCTGGTTAAAGAGATGCCCTGACTCCCCTCTGCACTAAAACTGTCTTTTAAATCAATCACATACAGAGTTGTAAGGCTTGATAACCTGATCTCTCCCCTGTTCTCCCAGGAGCCAGTCTTAGAGGTTTTCCCGCTCTATAAAGCAGTGTTGCTCTGTAGCGACAGCTTAATGGTATATCCCTGTCAGGCCATTGGACTGCAGGCCGGAGGCACTAAATGCCCCAAGATAGCTGGATTTGGAGCACTTGAATAATTTCAAGCATTTCTAGAGACCCCGGATGCGGTGAGGCAGCCGTGGCTGTGCTCCAGCAGCTCTGGTGAAGTTCACAATGTTCCAGTGGCATTTTGCCAAGTCACTCCTTGTTAGGAAATGTGAATGTTCTGTTGGCAGCTTTTTGCAAGCCAGTCTAGATATCATCTGGACACTGAGGGCTTATTTTACTTTATTTTTTGAAGCTTTTTCATCTGCCCCCCACCCCCAATATTACTTTTGTTTTAAACAAACACAAACTGTTAAGCAGCTGACATTACGTTGTTGCAAATGCTTAAATGTACGATTGGGCAATTAATGAAGTAAATACAGATTTTGCCACTAGAGGGGAAGCCTTAACTCTGACCCTGACGTGCACACGTAACAGAGGAGTCTTAACACATACGCTTTGCCCCATTTAGGACCTGGTACAGTTTTCTACAGCTGTAGGTGTCTGCTTAGCATCTAGTGCTGACTTAGTTTCTTTTGTGCAGCTTTCATGTTTTCTGTTTGTGGATTGAGGGAAAGTCCTGAATGTGTTGCCAGTGTAGTTGACAGATAATGAAGTTTCTTTTCATAAAAAAGGGTGTTATGTTTTCCAGAAATTTAATGAGGCCTCAAAGGAGGCCCCTTAAAAAAAACAAATGAAACCGTATGTTTTAATAAACTAGTTTTGTGGCTTTTTTTCTGTTTAATAACATTTTAAATCATAAAACTTTTCCTTGATGTAAACTAGGATTTTGCTGTTGAAATTATTAAATCCACCCATGAATACTGGAAAGCTTTGCTTCATAAAAAAGCTGATGGAGGCACTATTAAGTGGTAAGTATCCAGTCACATCTTTTCCTCTTTGTATTGTGCTAGTACTGGTGGTATTCAACATGTGGCAGGTGCTTAGTTTTTTACTTTGAGATGACAGGAATACTCATGGTTTTGATTGATAATTAATTGATAATAGACAATGATTGACTAATAGCACCTTGTATGACAATGATTCACTGGTAAGTGGTTCCAAAAATATATTGATTATATAAAAGTGACATAGCGTTCAAGAAATGGCCCCTCAGTGTTCATTTGGGATCATTTTGGGAGAATCTCGATATCCCATGCAAATCTTGTCACTGTTTATTCCAACCTTCCATGCTGCATTGCTGTGATGCAAAATTCTTTTGCAGCTTAGTATTCCATATTTTTCAGTTGTTCTCTGGAATGAGAGAACCAAATTCTCTCACTAGGTTAGTAAATTCTTTACTAGCCTTTGGCCTGATCTAAATTAAAATGGACTTTATTAAGCTCTTTGGACTGGTTTGCATTGGCAGTTCTGGCACCAGAGGCCCTGAAGAGCAGGCAGGTATCTTTGCCTGGTGCTTTCCAAGGGCTGTAGATTGCCATTAGCTAAATCAGAGGGCAAAAGCTGTGGGGGAAGCTGTGCTCAGATACTCACTGTTGTCTTCTACTTTATTGGGAAAGTGTGACTCTCTTGAAGCTGATTGAACACCTTAGTAGTTGGACAGGTTCTCCTTCAGCACAGCAAGAATACTGTACTATAATATTCAAATTTTGATCTTGATGATTTCAGAGGCATTTAGAGCTTCATATTGATGAAATTAAAAAATAATTAAAATTGCAGTCTTGCTTTGAGGAATTGAACTTCTTGCTGTTTACTGTGTAGGACCTTAAAAACTCATGACCAAACTCACTTTTGGTGTGAAACGATATATATATTCATAGAGAAAAGTTTCTGCAAAGTATTTGGTCCCAGAGTTTGTCTGCTTTCTGAAAGCAGTACAGGTATCTGCTGCTTTATGTCAGAGCAGAATTTTAACCTGTTTTTTCCTTCTTGTTAGATACTGCAGGCAGGTTACTGCAAACAAAGGGTGGCCTGCCACAGAATCTGGGCAGCCTTCAAGGCACAAGAGACGGAGGGATCTTCACACCATCTGTGCTAGCTATCTAGGTGTTCTTCAGCTCTCTCAGAAGTGCCAGTTTATCTCTGCTGACTCTTTGGGGGGATTTAGTTTCTTAACTGTGGTCCTCTGAACTGTACCCAAGTTAGCTGCCAGAAGGACTGAGTGTGAGCGCTGCTTGCATTAATATAGAACATATAGCCTAAAAAAAACCCTCAAACCCAAAGAAACAAAGAACACCCCTCCACACCCCCATTCCCTTCCACCATGACTGGTTACTTTGTGTTTTTGACTTCCTCATTTCTTGCAGATACACATTTCTGACCTCTATATGTGAAGGTGTTTTTTTTCTATAGGTACTTAATTGTGTGTGTCTCTTTTCCACTGATTGATAAAACATGTTTTTAATTTTATTTTTCAGCACAAATGTTCTGGTAAATGGCAGCCCATTTTGTTGCAGTGAGGAGGTTGCCCGATCGATTGTGCAGTCGGTAAGGATAATATTTACTTTTTTTCCACCCTTTTTTTAAAGTGATTAATAGGAAAAGAAGATTCAGAGCTCCAAAACTGAAATAAAGTAGCTAAACTGAAATGGTTCTTAAACAAAAATTTAAGGCATAAAGTAAAAGGAAGAGCACAAAGGATGTGGGGGAAATATAAACATTATAATATAAATCTTTCATTGCAGTAGTCCAATTGTGCTTTCTGGTAGTTTCATTAGTGTTCTGTTGGGGTTTTCTTTGTTGTTTTTTGTTTGTTTTTTGTTTGTTTTTTTCTCTCTGCAGTGCTGTTCCTTCTGATCCTGAATAGCAAGATGGACTGCTATTTGTATCTAGCCTGCTGTCTTCTCTGTCTCCCCTGTTGCCATGAGTTACCACCCAGTGTTAGAACTCATTGACTAGCTGACTGTAGTCTCTAATCACTAAAGGGATCCTTTGTTTGTCTACTTGCGTAATTAAATGCATTGCTGTGGGAGAGGGGGGTGCTTTTTTTTAATGTTTCTTAAAGAATGCCTGTCATATTCTGAAAATTAACGTAAAATTAAAACATGCAGGTTTCCTGTTCAGGTGAGAAAAATGTCCTGCAGGTCTAATGCTTTCATGTGCAAATGCTAGTGGAGGAGAATTTCTTCCATTTTAAAATGTGCTGGTTTGGATGCCAGAAGTTGAGCAAACTTACCAGAAATTATATCGAGAAAAGTACCTCCAAGTATTACTTTTTCTTTTTTATTTACATATGCTGTGATTGAGCCTGTGCTCATGACCACATGAGTGTGGCAGGTATTATGCACATGTGCATGACTGCCTGGGCAGCCAGTGTTTTGCCCCAGTGGTCACAGTAATTATGCAAGTTCAAGTGTCAAAGGAGATGCCATCCACTGTCTGTGCAGTTAACATTCCAATAGCGTTTCTACTAAGAATGTGTTGTCCTGGGTGGTGTGTTGTCACAAGTGAGTAAGACTGTCTGTTGCAAAGAAAAATTTAATTCATAAAGAGGTATCAAACCTAACTGGTTTTCCTATTCAGGTCTGTTGCTTTCAGCACTTCTTTAAGTGTACCTTTATGGTTGCACTTGTGAATGTTGATTAATGGGACTGTAAGTTTTAAATGAAAGAAAAACTCATTTTGGAATTCAAATATGTTTTTAGGCATGTCAGTCAGCTATAAGCAAATCTTTACCTCCTGTATACTTTCAAATTTACAGTAACTTTTAGTGAGCGTTTAAATGCAACTAAAATTTCAAGTTCAAACATACTTGGATGGTGACAGACCTGCAAAGGAATATTTAATTTTGTGTTCTGTGCTGTTTATACTGTTAAGCATGTAGAGTAAGTAATTACCTGTTTAAATCAGCAGTATCCGTTATTTTGTCTCTTAATAACAAATCAAAATTTTTCTTGAATTTTGGGGGGGAGGTTAGTAGAACCAGTTCATAAAATAGGTACCCGGTATAAAACTTTAAAGTCTTTTTTATTATAAGTGCTTTCCACCTTATCAAATGTTACCACTTCCTGGCTTTTTTGTGCCTCACATTATTTTCTTTAAGTGATACTGCTTTCTGAAGTTGTCATCACGTACTCCTTTCCATCATTCTGTTTCAGTTCAGTCTGAGTATTTTAATTGTGTCTTTGTAGGCTACTGTCTCTTGGTACTTTTCAGACAGGGAAAAGACACAGTACTTTTAAGTACTGTTCATACTGCATGCAATTTCCAATCTATGATAACTAAAAAAAGTAAAATGCTCTTGAAATATGAGTAGTGGACAGTCAAACTCTAAGTATAAGCAGGAAGGTTGACTTGTACATTTTAAGCAGGTATCTTTTTGTCTAGTACACTACACTGCCCTCTTTGGTTGTCAGGCATTCATCTCTTTCAAACTGAAGTGAAAGTACGTGAGTGTTGGCTGCAGAATTTTAATGGCTGTGGTAATTTTAAATGAAAGCTGCCTGTGTCTGTCTGGGTTTTTTTTGTCTGTCTTTTGGTTTTTTTAAACTAAAAGCAGACACATTTTCTTCTAATTTATGTCCATCTATTAACTTCCAGATAAAAACAGAAGAATGAAAGCTGAGGTAGAGATTTTTGTATGCAAGTACAGTGAGAAACGTATTTCAGCTACTACAAAATTTCTGAGCTACTTGTGCAGTGAGAGCTGGTTCCCTACAATTCTGGTTCCTAGGTCAGACTCCAATAATGGAGTTTTTGAGTGCGTGATAGTTGCCTTAAATCAGGTATATTGAGTTCTCAGAAAAAAAACAAACCAAAACAAACAACCCCCAAACAAACAAAAAACAAAACCCAAAAGGCAACACTCAGTACTGTTATGAACCAATTTTTATGGTGAGCAAGAGAACTGTAGCTAAGAACCAAATGGAAAACAAACAAATCCTTACCAAATGCTTACCAAATTGTGCACTAATCAGAATTTCATATAGATTTTGATTTGGTAATTCCCAATATAGCCCTGTTGATTTCAGTAGGATTTATTGTGCTATTACTTGACCTTTCATTATTTTAGAGATGTGGGACTAGAATTGCTTGTCTGCGTGTGGGAATTTCCACTCCACTGAGTTAGTTTCTAGACAGTGGGCATGTGTACTGTCATCTGTATTGGTGGCAAACTAGAAATGATTCTGCAGCTGGTGAAGTTGCCATGTCCAGTCAGTCCCAAAGAGACAGAGACAGAAGGTAATCTGTGCATATGGGAACACATACTGAACATTCGAACCAAATGTTTGAGCCAAAATTACACCAGCCCCCTGCAACTAGAAACTCAGTTGTTTTAACACTAGGTGGTGAAAATTTCTAGCATTCTCTAGACTCTGAAAATTGTTTCATCTCTTTCTCAGCTCCAGTGTTAGTGTATGTTGAAAACTAAACCCAGGAGGAATAGAACTTTGTAGCTGAATGTGTGAGTGCTAAGATGTACTGTTTATTTCAGGCTTTTAAGTATTGCCGTCTGTAAAATTGACCAGGACAGCCAAACCTTTGTTTAACATTAATCCCAAGAACTGCTTGCTCACTTGCTCTGTGAAGAAGCTGCTGAGGACTTCACAATTTGGAAAATCTCCAAGACAATCTATATTTAGTTAGTAGAGCAGTGTTTGTCAGCCTTATCACATAATTCTTCCCTTATAATACTGGAAAGTGAGCTAGGAAAGATTTGCTAGGTGAGGTCTCTTTTGATAAAATACAGAACAATGTCTTACAGGGGAAAATATTTGGCTTTTCCTGATAATTTAAAATTCTCCAACAGAATTTGAGTCTGTATGCATACTAATGTGTTTCAAATAATTCAGATCTAAGCAGGAAGGTCTGTTAACTGCCTTTATCCCTACATGTTTTCTGTGAGGACATTTCCATTTGGGACTTAGTAGAAGCAGAGTTTTCTGTTCAGTGGCCAGTTGTGAAACAAAAGATTGGTGGGGGTTTTGCTCTGGGTTTTTTGTTTTGTTGTTTGTTTGGGGTTTGGTTTTGTGTGTTTTGGGTTTTTTTTAAATTATTTTATTTATTTTATTTGGTTTTTTAAATAGTGTTCCAAATGAAAGGATTGTGTAGTGAAGGGATTCCTGGTTCAGTGGGATGAATTTTTGATCTGTTCCTGGTAGGGAGGTGCTGAGTCCTTATCTCAGACTTTCTGAGCAATTATCCCAGAAGTGGGAGACACCTGCTTATACATGGTGACCACTGGTTCTCCCTGCCTTATAAGATAAAGCTTTGGTTTTACTGGAAAAAGAGAGGATGGTCTGGTGTAAAGGCCTGGAAGACGCTTTCCATAGAGTGCAAGAACTCTCGATCCTCAGGTGTCAGAAATCAGGAAAGCATGGCAAGAGACTGTCATGGATGAGTCAAGACCTGCTGGTCAGACTAAAGTGCAAGAAGGAAATGCACATGCAGTGGAAGCAGGGACAGGTATCCTGGGAAGAGTATAGGGACGGGGTCAGGAAGGCCAAGGTGTGGCTGGAGCTGAACCTGGCAAGGGATGCAAAGAATAATAAGAAGGGCTTCTATAGGTATGTCAGCCAGAAAAGGAAGGTCAAAGAAAGTGTACCCCCCCAATGAATGCAACTGGCAAACTGATAACAACAGACAAGGAGAAGGCTGAGGTACTCAGCAACTTTTTTGCCTCAGTCTTCACTGGCAACCTCTTCCCCCCACCTCTCGAGTGGATGGACTGCAAGGCAGGGACGGGGGAGCAAAGTCCCTCCCACTGTAAAAGATCAGGTTCGTGACTGCCTGAGGAACCTGGACATACAGAAGTCTGTGGCACCTGATGAGATGCATCCCAGAGTCTTGAGGGAATTGGCTGATGTAGTTGCCAAGCCACTCTCCATGACATTGGAAAAGTCCTGGCAGTCAGGTGAAGTCCCCGGTGACTGGAGAAAGGGAAACATTGCACCCGTTTTTGAAAAGGGTAGAAAGGTGGACCCTGGGAGCTACCGACCTGTCAACCTCACCTCTGTGCCTGGGAAGATCATGGAACAGATCCTCCTAGAAGCTATGCTAAGGCACATAGAGGACAGGGAGGTGATTTGAGACAGCCAGCATGGCTTCACCAAGGGCAAGTCTCGCCTGACCAACCTAGTGGCCTTCTGTGATGGAGTGACTACATCAGTTGGCAAGAGAAGAGCTACTGATGTCATTTATCTGGACTTCTGCAAGGCCTTTAATGCAGTCCCCCACAACATCCTCTCTAAATTGGAGAGATACGGATTTGATGGGTGGACTGTTTGGTGGATGAGGAATTGGTTGGATGGTTGCATCCAGAGGATAGTGGTTAACGGCTCAATGTCCAGATGGAGATTGGTGACAAGTGGTATCCCTCAGGGTTCCGTATTGGGACCAGTACTGTTTAGTATCTTCATCAATGACATAGACAGTGGGATCGAGTGCACCCTCAGCAAGTTTGTGGACAACATCGAACTGAGTGCTGCGGTTGACGTGCCTGAGGGACAGGATGCCATCCAGAGGGACCTGGATAGGCTCAAAGAAGTGGGCCCACGTGAACCTGATGAGGTTCAACAAGGCCAAGTGCAGTGTCCTGCACCTGGGTCAGGGCAACCCCTACTATCAATACAGGGTGGGGATGAAGGGGTTGAGAGCAGCCCTGCTAAGAAGGATTTGGGCGTACTGGTGGATGAAGAGCTGGACATGAGCCAGCAGTGTGCACGCACAGCCCAGAAAGCCAACCGTATCCTGGGCTGCATCAAAAGAAATGTGGTCAAGGGAGGTGATTCCCTCTGCTCTGGTGAGACCCCACCTGGAGTACTGCGTCCACCTCTGGAGCCCTCAGCACACGAAAGACATGGACTTGTTGGAGTGGATCCAGAGGAGGGCCACAGAAATGATCAGCGGGATGAAACACCTCTCCTGTGAGGACAGGCTGAGAGAGTTGGGGTTGTTCAGCCTGGGGAAGAGAAGGCTCCAGGGAGACCTTATTGCAGCTTTTCAGTACTTAAAGGGAGCCTACAGGAAAGGTGGGGACAAACTTATTCATAGGGCCTGTTGCAATAGGACAAGGGGTAATGGCTTTAAACTAAAAGAGGGTAGATTCACACTAGATACAAGGAAGACATTTTTTGCAATGAGGGTGGTGAAACACTGAAACAGGTTGCCCAGAGAGGGGTTAGATACCCCATCCCTGGAAGCATTCAAGGTCAGGTTGGACAGGGCTTTGAGCAGCCTGATCTAGTTGAAGATGTCTGTGCTTATTGCAGGGTGGTTGAACTAGATGACCTTTAAAGGTCCCTTCCAACCCAAGCTATTCTATGATTCCAAGACCCGGATTGTGTTTATCATACTGGCATATCCTTTCAGACCAGTCACATAAGCCCCTCATGCAGGTAATTATCCTGGATAAAGTGTGGAAAAGAATACTGTCTTTCCCTTTCCTCGTCACAGGCTTTGACCTGCTCTTCAGTGGATTGAGCTCTATGCCTGCTTGGAGGCAGGCAGGCTCGTGAGGGAATTTCATGCCAATGTAGCTCAGTCTTGAGTGCTGCACTGTGCTAAGCCCAGCTGTGTGGCTTCTGGGTCAATTTGCCTGCCTGCAGGATACCGCAAAGTTTTCATTAATGTCTTCACGTGCTGTTAAGTTGTGGCAGGTAGTTCCACCTGTTGGTGTGGAAGACATGGGTGATCACTGTGCAGCTTTGTTCTCCTGAACCTTCAAACAGCTGTAAGCCTTGCCTTTGAGGTTGATTCTTTTTTGCATGGTTCACCTAAGTGATTACTCCTGGGGTTATCCGCTTGGGTAAGCGTAGTTAGGGTGGGCTTGTGTCATGGCAAAGGCCAACATCCACATGTTTTTTGCACTTGATTTGTGTGTGCAAGTGAGCATGGTAGGATTCCTTGTGCTGAGGTGCTCTCTGCTTCTTTCCTGTCAGTTATGTCAGTTGAAAGCTTGTCTGTGAGGAGCTGAGAGAAGAGCAGTAGAGGATTGTTGCTATGCAAGTAACTAGTATCCTTGTCATGAGGCAGGTTGCTTCCAGCTGGTGTTAAAACTGGCTTTAATTTTGTCCTTTAAGGTAATAGGACAAGATGTGCTGTGTAATACTGCGATTGAATAGTGGTGTGTCCAGCTTTGAAATGGACCTGGACCTACAGACCTAAGTTTTAAAACAATGTGTCACTTTCTACAGAACTGAATCCTACTCTGTGAAATTTGGCTGTAAAAGAGTTTAATTACACATTTTTAAAATATTTTTAATATGTTTGCATATATGTAATGTAAATTTTGTGTGTGTATATATTCATATGGGTACCTTTATACTGAAATGTGGATAGTAATGTAATTGAAAAGGCATTTTCACTCTTTAGTATGTAAAGAGCAAATTGTGTTATCCTCAAAGACAATACAGTAGGAAAATCCCCTTTACATTTGGTAAGATGTTAATCTATCACTCATTATTAGTGTGTTTGTTTTGTCATTTATGAGCAACCAAGAAATTTGTACAGTAGTTATGGGGGGGAAGGGGAAGAAAAACGAAGGGAAAGTCTGAAGGTAGAGCATTGTCCTGTGGGGGCAACAGAAAGTTCTGGTTTTATTAATATCTTACTTCAGCAGTAAAATAGCTTTGAGTTTGGGTGCTTTAACTTTAACTAAACACTGATATGTTGGTTTGGTGTTTTATTTTGTTTTGTTTTGTTTTTTTTTTAGGCACCAGTGCCTGTGAATGGAGATTCTGTTTCCCCAGAAGGTATGTTTTTCCCCAAATGCCATGCGATTTCTTTAATCGTTTGCTTTAAAAATTGGCATTAAAACTGTTATGTTGAAAAAAGGTAGTTTTGTGCACATGAGAATGATAATAGTTACATTCTGTCGAACTGTAGTGACTGTCCCCTGTTAAATAGAAAATAGGCAGAAATTCATGGATGGCTTGTGGGAGATTGTTTTTGATTATGAGTGAAAAGTGTAGTCCACATAAAAAGATGAGAAGACTAAATTTTTCTGTTACTGATCATGGAAGGCAAATGCATGACATTTATCCTTTTTAAAGGAGAAAGGCTGCTTTGCCTTAGTTTTTGTCATTCCTCACAGTAGCTAACTAGTCAAATAAACAGCCCTTTTTCCTAAAAGTGACATAAACACACTTAATTTTCAGCTGTAAGTTCTGAAGACAAAATTCTCTCTTTCACTGTTACGACTGTTTGTCTTGTTAACAGAACATGTGTTTTTCATCAAGAAATAAGAATGCATCCTACATTATTGTTTTTGTTAACTACTTTAAAATAAGAGATTTTTCTACTGGCAGGAACTATAAAGAAGACATACGTGCTTTTTGAGATGCAGGGAGTTACAGAAATGCTAAGAGAAACTTAGTCATGAGTGAGTTCCAGATTGTTTGCAAAGTAACATCTGTGTAGTCCATGTCATGGGAAAGCAAGTTGCATTCTGTTTGCCCTTATATGGTGTGCCAATAAATAGCATTTATTTACTGAACTGTTGGATCTCAGACCTCTGACAGGCAACTGAACGTAATCTTCCTGATCTTTGATGTTTTCCAGGGATGGTCACGTCAGTGTTGTAACTTGTTGCAGGATTGTTTCAGCCAAACTTGTAAAGTGAACAGATACTATTTTGAGGCCATGCTTTACATAGGCTGGGGATAGAGCTCACCCAGAAGTATTGTTATGGGAGGGGAGATAGCTGAAAGGGCAGAAAGTTACTTTATCAAGTGTTTGTGTCTGGCTAGTTGTATAGAACTAATGTCATTCTTGATTTTTTATTTTTTTTTTTTTAGTTGATTCCTGGCACTTTTTTCCCAAGTGATCGTCAGAGTGTTCTGAAGCTGCATCATCAAATCTTAAAGTCATCCCTTTTTTGAAGACAGGCAAAAGCACTAATTGTTGGGTTCCTGTTGAAACAACTTTTCAACTTGTGTAAACCTTCTCTCATGTAAATAAATGCTGACATTATAAAATGAATGTTTCCTTTCTATGTCTGTCTGTGCAGGGTAGAGCAAAGGGAAGAGGAGGACTGGCTTGCTTGTTTGTTTCTGAATGTCAGAACTCCAGAATTGCTCATATCCACTCATGAAGTATAGTATCTAATGAGATGGGAGATAAGGTGTCTTCAACCATGTTCTCCAGATTTTGGAATAATCCAGCCATCAGGTGCATAGAAGACTCTGTTATTTTGTATCTTAGGGCTTGTCTGGCCACCCTGACTGTAATCCTTTTCAAGTAGCCAATAATCTTTATGTAATAGGCTTAGCAGTTTACCATGTTCTTTAACATGCGACTGTGCACTTTTCCTGAGTTGTATTCACTTTTGTGCCTCGTTATCGTTGCATGCTTCGTGGAGTTACGAGCAGAGCTACTTGCTTCAAAAAAACAAATACAACTTCATTCCAAAGAGGAATGGCTAATTCCATAACAATTGAAGTAAGGATGCACGTGTGCTCTCTGTACTACATCCTGTTTTGATAACTTGTGTGTTTTGTCACACAGGAAGGACTTTCCTCATGGAAAGCTTCCATTTTTAGAATTGTGTATCCCTGAAGGCTTTTTATAGTTCCTCATTCAGTGAGAAGAGATTAATAAAATGTATAGAACTGAGCTTTGTGCTTTCACGATAAAAATATCTGCCGCTTTTTCTGCTGCAGGATTATGTCTGACCTGTCTGTACCCACAGTGTTCATTAGAAACAAAACCAAAAAAAGCCAGCTGTTAAGTAAAGAGGAAATGATAATATAGACAGCTTTACCCAGCTTGTTACTGAGATGGAAGGTGAGCGTTGTCTGCTTTGTATGAAACAAAAGGTTAATATTGCTGACACATGATGGAAATGGAAGATAAAGAACTGAAAAAGTTAGGCTATGACTTGCCATAGAGGACTAACTTTTCCTTACAAAGGATAACTATTAGTAAAAAAGCTTTTGCCTTTGGGAATGTTTCTTTGATTTTAGGAGATGATTTACTAGTCTAGAGTCTTTTCTCTAGAATATTGTCCAGGGAGCATAAGCACCAGTCCCTTGGGAAATCTCAGTTTGGGCCTCAGCCCTTACAAGTAGATGGAGTTCTCCCATCTGCATAGAGTTTTGCACTGTTTTATACACAGAGTTTAGGTGTGGTATGAAAAATGCAACATAAACCTCAGATATTAAGGACTACTATTTTATTTTTTTTAAAGTCAAGAGATATGTTACATCCATTGTACATTTACAGTACTGATTTTCCATACCTTATTTTACACTTTAGAATTCTAAGCACGTGCAGCATTATACCTACAGATAGAGTAACCTGTTTTTTTCAAATAGGGTAAATGTTTCCCTGGTGTCTTGGGTTCATGTGCAGCTTCTCAGTATGAGATTACTGGGGTTCGAGGTGAGCCCTCGTAGACTGCAGAACAGCTGCTGTATTTGCCTGTGTGGTGGTACATCTAGGAGGCTGACTGTTTTGTAAAGTGCTTAGGGATAGTGGGACAATGAAGGGCACTGTGTAAAATCAAATTATCTTCCCTATACAGTGGTCACTGCTGTCCTCTTTGAAATTTTTTTATTTTTGAGCCATAAAATGACGAGTTGTGCTATATAACGTTGCTTACAAACATACCCATACTGAACTATCAAGACCAGGTCAGAAGTTAGTTCATTTTTCCTTCAAATAATGGTAGTAGTGTTTTTTAGTTTATAACTGTATTGATGGCATGTGGTTAGCAATTCAGAAGGAGAAATAAATTTCTAGATCAGATTAGACTTTGTGCAAGAAAGTAACAAATAGTACTTGGGAAAGCTGAAAATTGAAGTGATCAGAAATGCCCACTGCTATCGTAAATTTGCAAATGTTGACATGTTTCTTACATGTAGAGTATATAAACAGATGACCTGGTGTTTTCAGACTACTTTCAACCTGTGTTTATGTACATTTTCTAAAGGTTTTTCCCAAGTGGGGTAAAAAGACATACCGTTACACGTAGTCTTGCTGCTAAAATGTAGTGAATGCTACTGACGTGGATTTCAGAAATGAAGCATAGTGAAATAGCTGTGGAGAGAATGTCGGCTAATAAGAGGATTAGGGGGATAGGGCAGAGAAATAAGAATATATTTTTCAGATCTCCTCAGGAAAAACAGGTCTCTGCAGTAAACACATTTTTAGATTTTATTTTGGCTTTTTTCACAGGCTAGGTCTTCTGTTTGTATTTATATGTCTGTATTGTTGTATTTAAAATTGGTTTTATTGCAGTAGGAAGCTTAGTGTAGCAAGGTCCAATTCTCGATAGTTTTATGGAAAGAGCTTTTTCGTATCTGGTACTAATATCACCTGGAAAGATGTCTTGAAGAGACATAAATATCTTTTTTCCTCAGGAAATAAATCCATCTTAACTGTATTTTCTGTGTTGAATATATAATACACACATATATATATTTCTTT
>VFFE01007013.1:1472865-1505119 GCA_008921705.1 Burhinus oedicnemus
TCTTTCCTGGCACTGAGGTCAGGCTGACAGGCCTATAATTGCTTGGATCCTCCTTCCGGCCCTTCTTGTAGATGGGTGTCACATTGACAAGCCTCCAGTCATCTGGGACCTCCCCTGTTGACCAGGACCACTGATAAATGATGGAGAGTGGCTTGGCAAGCTCCTCCGCCAGCTCCCTCAGCACTCTTGGGTGGATCCCATCTGGGCCCATAGACTTGTGGCTGTCCAGTTGGTGTAGCAGGTCACTAACTGCTTCCTCTTGGATTATGAGGGGTTTATTCTGTTCTTCATCCCTGTCTTCCAGCTCAGGGGGCTGAATACCCTGAGGATGACTGGTCTTACTATTAAAGACTGAGACAAAGAAGGCATTAAGTACCTCAGCCTTCTCCTCATCCTTGTTGACAATCTTCCCCTCTGCATCCAATAAGGGGTGGAGATTCTCCCTGGCTCTCTTTTTGTTGTTAATGTATTTGTAAAAACCTTTTGTTGTCTCTTACAACAGTGGCCAGGTTAAGTTCTAGCTGTTCGTTTGCCTTTCTGATGTTTTTTCTGCATGACCTAACTAGATCCCTATACTCTTCTTGTGTTGCCTGCCCCTTCTTCCAAAGTTGGTAAATTCTCCTTTTTTCCCTGAGTCCCAGCAAGAGCTCCCAGTTCAGCCAGGCCAGTCGTCTTCCCCGCCGGTTCATCTTACGACACATGGGGACAGCCTGCTCCTGCGCCTCGAAGACTTCTTGAAGAATGTCCAGCCTTCCTGGACCCCTTTGCCCTCTCAGAACATGAGAGCTATGGCACGAAGCAGTCCTAAACTGATTGAAGTATTATTTCATGCTTCTCTGTGCTTTTACTGGAATTGAATCTTTTTAATGGGTTGTAGTTCAATTTTAGTCCAGTTAAAAGGCAAAAACAAATATTAAGTCAGTAGGATGCAAATTTTTTTTTCTGCCCTTTCTGTAAAGTTTAAGATGATTTCTTACTGAGTTTGATAACCTTGGTTCCACGCACTGAGGACAAGAGATCTGGGATTTAGAGAATAAAGAGGTGAGAAGTTAGCTGGAAGAGAACAGAAAGAATGGAGGACAGACCTAGGAGGTTCAGGCAAATAAAAGTAATGAATAGAACATTAAATAGGAGTGACTGAAATGCTTTAAAAGAATTTTGCCTAAATATTGGAGCAATACACAACAATGCTGACTTCATGTTAGTGGAGAGGTCAATAGGATGTATTTGCCAAGGAAGAAGAACATTTACCTACCACACAGAAGTTGGAATTGCATCCCCTAAGTGCCTGGAAGTAGTACTTTAATCTTTGGTCTCCGGACTGTGGAAAAACAATGGACAGCAACAATTGTATTTATTGTAGAGTTGACTTTCTGGGAGTCTTTTGGGTTGTGCAGAGATGACCTGGTTGCTCAGCGATGTTGTCTGACTGATCCACACACAGTCTTTGATTTCTCACAGCTTACTGTTCTGTGCAGCGGGATGCTGGAAGTATGCAGTGCCCTCTTCCTGAATCTACAGATGGGGTCTAGAGGGTAGACCAAAAAAAGCCAAAATCACTGCAGTAGATTGTCACTTTGTGATTATTTGTCAGCTTTGGCTAATCAATTCATTGCTAATTCTTGTGGTAGAAACTTTTAAGTGTTCTGGAGCTATGGGCAGAAGAATTCAGATACCGCTACGTGTTTCCTCTCATTCTTGATCTGATAAGTTACAGCTGAATCAATCTTATCAGTGATTCAGTATGCTAAGTCAGAAGTAAGATTTTTGTTGATGATTTGGCCTACTGTAAGGGTCAAAAAAGGTTTTCCCTTTTCAAGGGGAAGTGCAGAAGCCACAAAGAATTGCACTGTTCTGTGCATGAAGAATATGTCTTATGTGCCAGAACACTGCTGCCCGTTAGCTTTTTCCCTTAGAACGTCCTCATAAAGTTTCTAGATTCTTCACAGATATCAGCAAGTTTAATACTAACTTTTTTGTTTATTACCTTTGGAAGAATAATACTTGCATTACCCAAGTATTACAGCACATATGCAAATTTATGTGTTCAGTTGCACTCCATGTGGTTTGCTTCTGTGTATGCATTAGTGGTTGCCTGGAAAGTAAGGGATTTTTTTAGATATGAAGATCTGGTATTGTGTGCAGTGTTCAGTGCTGGTCCTGTAAGCTTCTCTTCCAGGATGAAGAGAGGATGAAATGGCTGCGCTTTGTAGATGTTGTTAGCTTTATGCTCATTTATTGGTGCGTATATCAGGACAGGGATATTGGAATGTTATGAAACCGGTTTGTCTACTCTGAGTATCTGACTACTGTCTGCTGCTATTATACCAACTACAGGTTTGGGCTTTTTCTTAAGCATTTTGTATTTCACATCTTAAATACACTGAAGAGTAAACATCTACCTGGTGTCGTAAGCCCTGGGTTGGAATACAATGAATTAACTTTAAATTCTGCTTTTCCACAGTGTATCTTGTGGGCTTGGGCAGACCACGTAATCTTTATGCTACCTGTAAAATGGGTAGAAAAATTTCTGAGACCAGAGACCTGACACTTCCCCAACATTGAGAGGGGAACTCTTTCCCATGCCTAGGAAAGCGTAGGATACATTCAGCTTTGTTTACAGTGAGCTTAGCTATACTGACAGGCTTTCTGAAGGACTTGTCTGAAGATGCAGGCTTTGCTAGTCAGACTGATCTGCCCGAGGGTTGTGTGATGGTGTAATTATCTTAAGAGTGAAAAGAGCATCAATGGTGGTGAAAGTTCAAGGTGTAAATTGGCGTCTTCGTCCTTGTGAGTTCTGCTGAAGACTAGACTCAGTTCTTAAGCAGGTCTTTAAGTCCCTAATGGCCTATGTGTGTGTGTCTGGAGTGCAGAAAAGCCAATTTCAAAGTGTAACTTGTGACCACCTGGGAGTTCTGAGCATTTTAACTCCAAATCATAGGAGGCCTGTGAACAAAGCTGGTTTAAGAGTCAAAGTGAAAATATCCCGCTGGTTCCTGCTATTTAGAAGACTTACTATGTGGTGAAAAATCACATCTAGCTGAGCAGCATTTGGCAGCCTGCTTTCCCTGGAGAGCTGGGATGAGAGGGAAGGCACAGTCAGGTGAGGGCAAAATTCCCCTGAGAGCACTGTTCACTGAAATTTAAATCTTGCCTCATTATTGCCTTGCTTTAACTAGTTTATTCCTTGTATGTGATAATTTGGGAATCAAGAATTTAGGAATTCCTAGGCCTTTACTTGGGCAGTTTTCTGACTCAGACAAACCACATAAATCTCTCTCTCCCTCTTTGTGTCTATAAATAGGGACAGTATCTGTTTGTTACAGTAATGTTGTGGCCATTAGTTGCTTAAAAACTGTAAACATCAAGAAAGCCTTATTACTAACAGATGTCTCTCTGACCCTATAGGTTGGCAGCACAAAGCTTCTAAGTGTCCAGAATAGAGGATTTTTTGGAATTCTGTCAAAGAAAGTTACTATAGCTGTGTGTATGTGAACGGGAAATCCTGCAAGAGAGAAGGAATCTGGGTAAGAACAGTGCAGCTGAGCAGGGGTCATTGTGAAGTGCATATAAAAAGAAAGTTGTAGCTTGTCATGCAACTAACTGGGAGAACAAGAAGAGAATGAGGGGACCCAAATGAGGGAAAGGGAAATGGCCCTGCCTATCCAAATACGAGAAGAGATTTGAGATTCATGTTTCTGTGGACCTAAGTGTCATCAGAACGTCTTTGTTATCTACAAATTGTGTACAGGTGTTGCTCCCTGATTATGATAATCTGCTGTGTAAAAGTAGCTCTCTGATTCATTTAGCTCTCTATCTTGAGCTGGAATGGTTTGTGGGACCTCCAACCGAAATGCAAATTAGCCTTAGATGTCTCTTTTCAATTCACACTTCTTGGAAGAAGTGACACAATTCTTGAAAATATCATAATGATGTTTCTGTGACGTGCAAGCTCACTATTATATACGTAGTATAGCTAATCTGAATCATACCAATATGCTTATGGTCTGTCTGAAAGTGTAATGTATGCAAGTTGCACAGCGTGTGGTATTTTTCACTGAATGCATGATCTGCTGATCCCATGTAAAAACAAAAGTTATTTTTTCAGACAAGGGAGAAAAACGGGGGGAGGGGAAGTGCCCTTTACCAGGAAGGGACCAAGCAAACTGTAGCATTTAATGAACATATGCACACCAGCTCCTAAAACTTCGGGTTTTTTTTTTCCTTTTAACTTAAAAGCTTGATCCCTTTCTAAATATAGGTTTATTAAAATAAGTGTAGCAAAAATTGTTTCTTTATGATGATTAGTTGCATAGTGAATAGAGGTAGCTGACTCATTTCCAGTTCTCTTCTGTAATAATCAATTTTTGCTTTCTGAATGTTCAAATTGTAAATTTTCCTATTTAAAAATGCCTATTTTTAAATTCATTTTGAAACAGTGTTGCACTGAAGTCTTCTGACCCATCAAAAGATACAAGAGTGTCCATAAAAATGAAATGCTCATTCTGTATAACAGCTAGGAAGCTATTTTTTTCTGATTTTAAAGATGCTATTTTCCAAAATACAAATAATGAAAAAAACCCATCCCAACTCATTTTGCAGCCATAACCATTTTCTTCATCTATTAGAACTTGTAATCTTCATCAGAGAGCATTGTAGTAGTTACATTGAAATATACATAGCACCTCAAAGAGTTAACAATCTAAGTAGAAAAAACAGATAAGAGATGGGAGAAGAATTAAATGCTATTCCTCTTCTGCTTTTGGAGACCTTGAGAAGCGGTGAACATTAGTGGGTTACTCAGGGGCAGTGGCTGATACACGAACTCTATAGAGACTTATCCTGACTCTTCAACCTCTATACTGAAATACCATGGTGTTACTGTTTGACAAACAGTTATATAGAGCGATAGGGGCTGTTTGTAGTGTAAAACAGTCATGTAAGCAGGACTAAAGTTTAAGTGATAAACTTAGCATACCCTAAATAGTAAAAATGTAGGATATTGGGACCTTAGATCCATGCTGTTGTAGTTTAATGTCTCAATGGTCTATGTACCTACCGCATGTTGCTGAAGCCCAGGAAAGGAAGCCTTGTATTCACAAAGGAGATAAAAGTAAGCAAAGTGTGACTCACCTTGAGGAAGTACTTTTCCCTGGACGAAAACCTATCTGTTTTGTCCTTTTGCCAGCTAAATCCTAGAGCTTCCATGAATGACACCAGCCAAGATGTATGTGCAACCAAACTGTGAAGAGTTACTGCCTTCCAGGAGTTAAGCTAGCATCACTTGAGTTGTTTTCACAAATGCTTTGAACTGGCATTTGGAGAATATTGACCTGCACTATGTTACTGTAAAACACTTTTACAGTGTTGACAGAGAACTGTCACCTCACAGCTGGTGCCAGGGATAGGATGTTAAAATCCTTTATTACCTGAAATTTCTGCATCTAATGCAGACCTGTTGAGGTCTCATCTTTCTGCTTACTTCCAATCTTGTCATGTTGATGAAAATGTAAACTAGAGGCAATTCCTTTGGCAGGGTGACTGAAAGTATTTGTGTGATGGGACTGTAGCCATTTAAATCATAGAATACCAGGTTGGAAGGGACCTCAAGGATTATCTGGTCCAACCTTTCTTGGCAAAAGCATGGTCTAGACAAGATGGCCCAGCACCGCGTCCAGCTGAATCTTAAAAGTGTCCAGTGTTGGGGAATCCACCACTTCCCTGGGGAGTTTATTCCAATGGCTGATTGTTCTCATTGTGAAAAATTTTCCTTTTGCGTCCAATCGGAATCTCCCCAGGAGTAGCTTGTACCCATTACCCCTAGTCTTTTCCATGTGACTCCTTGTAAAAAGGGAGTCTGCATCTTCTTTGTCGCCACCCTTTAAATGCTGGAATGTGGTGATGAGGTCTCCCCCAAGCCTTCTTTTCTCAAGGCTGAACAAACCCAGTTCTCTCAGCCTTTCCTCATATGGCAGGCTTCCCAGTCCTTTGATCATCTCTGTGGCCCTTCTCTGGACCCTCTTCAGCCTGTCCACGTCTTTTTTGCATAGTGAGTGCCAAAACTGAACACAGTATTCCAGGTGTGGCCTGACAAGTACTGAGTGGAGTGGGATAATGACTTCTTTGTCTCTGCTGGTGATGCCCTTGTTGATGCAACCCAGCACCTGTTGGCTTGCTTTGCCGCAGCAGAGCACTGTTCACTCGTATTGAGCTTGTTGTCTACCAGGACCTCCAGGTCCCTTTTCACAGAGCTGCTCCCCAGCCAGGTAGATCCCAGTCTGTGCTGCAGTCCCGGATTATGTTTTCCCAGGTGCAAGATCTTACACTTGTCCTTGTTGAACTTCACAAGGTTCTTGTTAGCCCACTCTTCCAGCCTATCCAGGTCTTCCTGCAGGGTGGCCCTCCCAAAGTGTCAACTTCGACACTCAGTTTGGTGTCATCAGCAAGCTTCATCAGGGTACACTTGATCCCATCATCCAGATCACTTATGAAGATATCAAACAGCATTGGGCCCAGTGTCGCTCCCTGGGGAATCAATACTGGGCCCATCGATTTAAATTGAACTATTCATACAGTCCAAATAATTAACTACATTTGCTAGTAGTTTTCCATCAATAATAAATTCTGCTGTAAGAGTCTGTGTATTTGGCTTTTTATGCAAGCTGATGATGTTTGTTTCAGTAAAAGTGTGGTGTTTCGACCATATGCTCAAATGTTAACGTATTTAATGCCAGCAGCAGAATATTTACATTAAAGGATGTGGAGCCAAGTTAAACTCAATTGCAACTTTATTAACTGGATTACAGTATTATCAGCAAAAACCAGCTGTGATAATCAATTGAGTGATCTCTTGCTTTTTTCCCTCTTTAATTTTCTGAACAGGCTCAGGCAGATCTGCCCTTGTTGGAAGTTGTGCTCTAATTACTATCTTAAGCCTTAGCGCAGCGGGGTAGAGGGGGTTCCAAGAGGTATTCCGCTTGGACCTGAAACCCTTGAGAGGGAGGGATAGGAAAGTAAGCATATCCAGGATTTTATTCCATACTCCCTTCCTCTTGCCAGGGGACTAGAAAATGTTATGTGGTTTCTCTCAACAATGCACAGTTTAGCTATGTTAAATTAAGCAGTAGTTCTGGAAGAGAGATTTTACAGGTAAGACTGAGGCAGTTGAGTGGATTGTCCCCAGAAGGCTGTGGATGCACAATATCTAACTAGCAAATGCCTCACAAGGTTTCCACCTCTCAGATCAGGCTTGCAAAGATTTACAGTTTTGATTGTATAACTGAACCAAGGGCATTTTGATAGAAATGGCTAACGGAGGGATAACCAGACTAAACAAGTCAGCAGATTTGAGGAAGTGGTGACTCTGACCAAGGCATGGTGTGAACGGTTAGTGATAGACTTCTCTTCTGCTCTGTTGACGCCAGGGGAAATGGTCTGTTCATAGATGGTGTTGGAACTGGGACTGCAATGCAGGAATAAAAATCTCTGTGCTTTGTTTTAAACAGTAATGAACAGGTTGTTGCCTAGTGGAGTCACAGCTAGTGGTAGGATGATGTGACCATGATGTTCAGGATTTCAATGACCGTTCAGCCTTCAAAAAAAACGCAACAAAACACCAACCCCCTAACAGCAATCTCAAACCCTGGATGTTCATCCTGCCGGTTTGGAAAGAGGATGAGAAAAGTCTTTCTTTTTACAGTTCCCCTTTCCATCTGAAAAAGAGAACCATCTGAGGAGCACAGAAAGGAGAAGTTCAACGACACTTATGGTTTGTTTATGGGCAAGCACTAGGCCATTTTTTTCTTCCTTTTTCTTTTTTTCTCTTTTATTTCTTCTTTCTTTTTTTCCCCCTCCCCTTTCCCCTTCCAAAGTTGTTAATTCTAGTTAGGCCCATTCCGGATGATCTTGGAGAGGGCTGACAGGGAGTTAGCTTCATAGCATGATCCAGCCACAAGTGATTTCTGCAGAAGATGGACCTTTGGCATCCCATGTGTATTTTGTATGCAGTATGGCTGCCCTCAAAGGAATTCTGCCTTTTTGTTGAGAAAAAAAGGTAGCAGAAGGGGCATACGGAGAAGAATGAAAAGCTGAGGAACTTACGCAGAGGAAAAATTGATCTGCCACATGACATTAGGCAGCAATAGAGCTGTGGACAGCTTTCTTCTTGCTGAGATGATGTTTCTGAGGCTGGGGATCGTGGGTGTTCAGGCGAGGTGAGGGCTTGTGCACACATTTTTGGAAAGCACAGATTTGTAGGAGAGAGTGTTGGAACTGGAGTTGTCTGGGTTCTCAAGGTGAGAGGAGGCGATACGCACTATGGAGGTGATATATATGTAAATGAGAGAGAGAGATCAGGGTTCTAAGGACTGTGGAGATGAAAGAAGTAAGTGGATTTTTTTTTTGAGGGATCTTTTTTCCCCACCTTGTGTGTTACTGCTCCAATTTTGTACTCGTGAGTGGGAGCAAATGAAAGACACCCCTCTTGCCCTTGTTTGTTTCTCAGTGCCCATCAGCTTTTCTGTATCACTCGACAAACCCCTGTGACACACACAGCTTGTTTCTCATTCTGAGAATATGGTCAGACTGTGGTGATGCTTAGAAAGGGGTTATACAGATGGTAGCCTCAACTTCCCCAGTTATTTTAGGCCCCAGCCAGTTCTGAAAGGAGGATGAGCTTAGGGGGAACAGTCGATTCATTCACTTCGTAAAGCCATGAAGCTCTCAAGCCATCTTGTGTTATTTTCCTAGTTACAGTGACTTCTCAAGAAAAGATCCTGTACGATGCAGGCACTGACCCAAGAAGGAAAACAGTAGTTGGAAATGTCAGGAGGAATGGAAGGAATACTTCCATGTTTGCAGAAACTTTAACATTTGGTCATGCATTTACTGTGGTTTTCCAAATTTTTTTTAAATGTTTTTTTTTTCCCCTGTATTCAGTGACTTTGTCCAATTCCTTTTAATGAGTTAGAACAAACAATGTTTTTTTCATTACGGTGATCACATGTGGAAATTGGTTGGAAGTTGGTTCAGTGGTGCAGGCAAATGAAAAGATGCTCAAACCTTAAGAAAATATGTTTGGGGGGAGAGAGATGCATAAAGATTAAGTTAAAATGAAAACGTTATCCAAAACAAACATTGGGCTTAAGTCTGAGTTAATTTTCCCTCTTGAAGTAGCTGGAAAATTGTCTCTTGCATTCCAGATCCCAAATTTAAAGTGCAGTCATGCTTTGTGAGACGGAAGACATATTACAGATGTTGATTTCTATATGTGATATAGTGGTTATGGCAAGTGGCAGATTTACAGCATCAGGACTTAAGTTTTATTGCAGACCGAGTCATTTAGTGACCTTTGGGTGACTCTTGGTTAAACACCTACATACGGAGCTTGATTTTGAGCGGTGAAGAACGCCTGCAGCTTCCCTGGGCTCCCCTTGAGCTTGGCCAAGACCGGCACAGAGGGGCAGGGAGGGCCGTCCCTGCAGGCTGCCCCGTGGCGCCCCGCACTGCTGCCAGCCATCAGCAGGGGTAGCTACGCTGCTGCCGGCTCGGGCAGTCCTCTTCCTTCCCTCTCCTCGCTCTTCCTTGCCTGGCAGAAGGGGCCGAGAGAGTAACCACAGAGCTTCTCCCCCTCGCCGCCTGCGCTGGGTCAGGGACAGGAAAGGGGAAGTGGTGCAGTGTGTCAGCTCAGGGGGCTGCTTGCCTGGAAGCATGCTGCTTCCTATGGAAGTGTGCATGGAGATGGGAGTTACTGTCGTTGCTTTTTCTTTCCCCCCTGATGCAAGACTTTTGGCTGAATGTCCTGAAGATTGCTTTCTTGATGTTGGAATGAATTTGTGACCAATGTTTCAATACCCTGAGTGGAAAAATGCTGTTTGAATCTCTAGGAGACTCAGGAGGTGAGGGAAGAGAGAAGGTAAAATGAGGAGAAATGACAGCTTCATCCAGATTAGCTTCCGAGTTAATGCCACATGGCAGTCAGATGACTGAGCACAGCTGCATGGCTCTGTGGTCACATTATCCACATCCTCACTAAGTAGCCTGTTGGTTGCTTCAGAAAGACAAGTCAGGGAAGGGGAAGGCAGAGAGACTGCTGGGACCCACTGCTGTGTGGCACGGGACAGTCCCTGGTGCTGTGCTTTATGCTGGAACATGTGAAAGTAGTGAACAGTGAAGTACCTTTGTGCACAGAGCCTGACGCTGTGAAAACCCAGGCTTAGAGGGCAAAGCAGGGCAAAGAATTCTTGTGCAGATGAGTAAGTGCTCAAAGATCGCTAATTTCTACCCTCAGCATTGACTTTTTTCATACAAAGAGATGTGGTGTCAGGTCTGGGGCTGCTGACAGGCACAGGAAGAAGCATTCAGCTGCATGGGCAGTATTTACTGTCCCCATTTCCTCCAGAGAAACAACTGTGGGCTGGGCTGCTTTTAGCGCATATCTCTTTGATAGCTTTGTGCATCATGCCTGGTGTGCATACCACAGTTTGGGAAGTCCTGACCTAGATGAAGGGAAGCCAGTGAATTACTGCTCTCAGCCTGTTTGAAACTACAGTGCCATAAGTGAATGCTGCTTCTAAAAAGAGTTGTTGCCAGTAAGGTGCAGCAAGCCAGTGGTGGTGTTACTTATCTGATTTTTAGCAGAACTGCTGAATCAGACCTGCTATTTGGATTCTCTAGACTTAGTCCAACACTAAATGTAAAAATCAGGTAGAGGAGGGAAAAGCAGACAGGGAGGTGGCTAATTTAGTTCTGTTGCCATAATCCTTCGGCTTCACGGAACACATCAGAAAAGGATGGGAGAGGCACATGTGGCTGGATGGTGGTGATGGAGCAACTCCTGGAGAGAGTGTGAATCTTAAAGCCATGGAGTCATTGAGACATCAGCTTCACTTCCTGTAATCACAAGGAGAGGAAACTGGAATAAAGTGTCAGACCCTGGCTAAAGGCGAGTCCGTCTTCCACGAGGCAAAGAGTATCCTAAAGGGATGATGAGACTGGGCTGGCAGCAGGGCACGATGCTGCCCTACCATGTCAGAGGTGGCTACAGCCGCTTCTGTGGAAGGGCAGGAGAAGTGAGAGGCTCTTCACACTGGCTTCATAATGTTTCTCTGCCATTTGGGAAATGCTCCAAGACTTCAGTACCTTATGCTGAATGTATTTAAAACAGCCTTGGTTATTTCATGAGGCTGATACGACATGCCTACTCTGCTGTTTTTCATGAAAGACTGCTATGTTTTCGTAAAAGAGGAAAGGGATTATATGAATTTGAGAGATCTCAAACAGTTTTTTCTTATTTCTTGGGGAAAAAAACCCCACCAAACAACCCCTCAAAACACAAAAAAACCCTGAAAACTCAGGTTATTTTTTTTCATTGGGAAATTTTGAAATGTCCGAACTAAGCAGCTGTTTTTTCAGCTGTTGCAGGTATTAAAACAACAGCAAGAAAATCCTCTGCTATGACCTGTCACAGGAAATAATCCTTTCTGGATCATGCTGAACAGCTGGGTTCATTGCTTCTCCTGCAGTAATAATCCTCAGCTTCTCAACTTGTTACCTGCACAATGGCTCGTCAAAATTTTAAGCTAACGGTATAAAAAAATGAAATAATGAAATTGCAGATGTTTAAGTGCATGCTTGGGATTCATAAATTATGGGAGCTACAGTGAATTGCTGTTAGGAATGAATTAGGTGTTTGGAAGTGACCTGCTTTGAAGATATTTTTCCTTTTAAAAAAATGCTAAATGCTTTTGACCTCTCTTCCCATTGCAATGCAAGTGACCACCTAATAACACCACTTCAATTTTGTTGCTTTTTTAGTGATAATAAATAACATTTACTTTTCAATGGTGATACTTGAATTATGCAAATCAAATTCTCACTTATAGCTTTTTTCAGACCCCATAAATCTGCAGTGTAATTTGTTCTTTAGTAAATAGGTCAGGGGAGATGCAACAATAACAACAGTGAGCAGACGCATTTTGGATCCTCTGTTTAACTACATGTATGCTGTGTAATCACTTAAAAAACCCAAACACCAAAAAGCCCAAAACCCTAAAAAACTGGTGGCCTGTATAAATGTTAAGAAATGGAAATCATTATTGGAATTGCTGTGATTTATGTTGTTATTGTCAATAAAGGGGTTGTTGCCAATTTATTTCACTTAACAAATATCAGTGGAACAAATCCTGAAAAATCTTACTCTGAGAATATCCTGTAGGCTTCCTTTACTTGGAAACCAACGTGTTTATTTCTGGCTTGAATCTGCTTATTGTTTAGATTAAAATCTGCTTTGCATGGTCAACATAGTTGAAAGTGAGCAGATTGCCTTCTGACATTATCAACACATGAATAATTGCAATCACAAATAAAAAGGCAGGAAATAACATGCATTACTTGAAAAAGAACACACAACTTTCACGTTCACAGATTTTTAAGGTTAACAGTTACTTTCCCTTCTCTGTCTCCCGCTTTCAAATCAAAACAGAACCCTACCCCTGAAAAGCACCAAAAACTCAGGAACAAGCAGACTACCCCAAAAGCTGAGAAGCAGGCAGCTGTGATCTGTAATTGCTGGGACAAATGAAAATGGACTTCTGCTGTGTCATTTCTAGAATCATATTTGAGACTGGCACCGTGACTCAATTGTTAATTCAAAGCACATTTTTAATAAAAGCACAGGGGCACACTGAGGCAGAGTTGCCAGAACCAGCCAGATCAGAAACCCAGTGCACTGCAGATATGTTTAAATTTGGTATGTAGCAATACAAAGTAATTTCTGGATGATACCTATACTCTCACATGTACAGCAGCCGAGGCCATTTCAGCTGGCTGATTGCGCAGGATGGGAGTCTGCAAGATACTATGAGGAGAAGTGAAGACAGCAGAGTCATGAGGAGGGGACTTGGAAGGAGAGTAGTGCTTTGCACCATCCTGTATACATTGAGAGTAGTGTGATAGCCATACCAAAAAAAAGGTACATTTTAACAGAGAAGATTAGATGTTCTCCATGCCATGCTTGTCGCTTCCCTTTACCATCATTTTGACATTACAGGTTTTTGTACAGAAAACGAGGGTGTAAGAGTGTGAGACACCTTAAAGAATCAGTAGGTGAATACCAGTTTTTTGAAGATAAGCACAGTCTGTCTCCGAGGACTTGTTGATTATCCAACAGCAATTTGATCTCGTGGTCTGTTGGTTCAGTGATTTGACACACTGTGTTGGCATTGTTATTTAGGGCGTTTTATGTAAACCAGTATGAGCTGGTTTATCCTGTTTAGAGTATAAGCTAGTTCTCCCATTCCCACAACTGAATCTAACAATTTCATTACGGTGAATGGTTTCCTTATTTGTCTCTGAACTCTTAACTACGATCATGAACAAACCAGCTATGACCTCTGTCTTTGACGTGAGGTTGTCAGACTTTTCTTAATATAAGACAGGGGATACTGCCTTGCCTTGGATAGTTGTTGCCCATTATATTTGGAAGTGAAACCTTTTTTTAAAAAAGGGTGGTGGTATCTGAAGAACCATCATTATATCAGTGTTTCTCAGGCTACAATCCTGGATTGCTGGTCAGCCATAAAACATGAAAGGTTATCCCAGGGAGGACAGAAAGTAAAACACTCACACTGTACTGTGTGTGTGCTCTCACATACGTCAGCAAATCAACAAAGTAGGAGAAAATGGGCAAATAAAAATAGCAGACATACAGAGTTTTAGCCTCATTTTTTGTTGGGAAGTTTTAATAAGTAACGGGGCAACAAGTATAGCTTGGGTATTATTTGTTTAATTTCCTGAAGGGGCAGATAGTCCTTTGATTTATTTATTTCTTGGTTGTTGGGAAGCATTGTGTTTCGGCTCTGTTCTGGTGAGTCTGATTATTGTAGACGAGATCCTGTCTCTCCCGCCTCTGATCTGGAGCATTGGTGTCACAGGCACTGGTCTGCAGGAAGAACTAGTACACCTCCCGTCGCAGCCAGCTTGTGATCATCTAAACTTGGAAACTATTTGATCCTACTTTTTCACACTGAAATCCTCAGACACGGACAGTCGCACTATTGCCGTTCTCAGAAGCACCTTCCTTTTCTTCAGGGCTAAGTGGCGTGGTGCATCTGTCTCGCCTGAACCATAGACAGGCTGCTCTCCCTGCAGTGCTCAATTCAGGCAGCTTTCAGAGCAGCCTTCTTACATGATGGCTCAGAGGTTAGAGTGTTCAGGTCTTCAATTTCTGATGAAATTCAGCCCTTGTGAAACTGAACAGATGGATCTGAGTCCCAGCAAGTAGACAGGGAACTACGTTTAATTCCCACATCCTGAATGAGTGCTCTAACTACTAAGGAAGGGCAAGGAAACTGCTGCTTCCTCTGGCCACGCTGTGTAGTAAAGATGTTGCCTTTCCTCATGAGAGCAAAGGGGTAGGCAGGGAAGAGCTCAATGTGCTGAACTGCAAATGAAAAGAAGGGCCTCCTGTTGGCCTGCATGAAGAGCCTGAGCCCCCAGAAGAGGTGTGCTTAAGGAACTTCTCTCTCCTCGGTGCTCCCTGAAGCAGCTTATCGTGCTGTTTCACGTGGATTGTGCTCTGAAGCATCAAGCCCTTTCCTGCACATTGCACAGGGAACCTACTTGCTGAAATCACAACTGTTGCTTCTGCTGCAAAATCTAGAGACTAAAATAGTTAAGTGCTTTTGTGTAGCACTGCTGTGCCAAAAACCTAGGTCCACAAACAGTTTGTTCCTTAGGGGGCATTAACACCACAATACTCTTAAAGTATGTGGTCGTACAGAAAAAAAGCAGCATTTGGTACTACTTTCTTCCCAAACCCCCCTCCCAGCAGTCTGCATATTAAATATACATTAAATCCCCTGAATAACTACACAATTATGACACTTGAAACAGAATTAGAGGAGCTAACATAAAGCCAGACCCTGTGTCCCACCTGCACTGCAGGCTGCTGTCAGAGCAGCTGTCAGTCATGATTTGCATCTGCATGACAGTTTCTTTCCTGAAAAAAAAGCAAAACAAAAAGCAGGCTTCCTTCCAGCCTGCTACCCTGATAAAGCTTATCAGTCATAGCGACAGCGAAGGCATAGCGAGGATAGCTTATAACGCTCGCAGCATTTTGCTCTTAGAAATATAGATGACACAGTGCTGAAAATCCATTCCTTGCATCTCATTGCACTTCTGCTGCTGGTGGGACATCTACCAGCAGTTACAAAAGAAATCTGGCTGTAGCATATGCAAAGCCCGCGCTGATATTTCTGTGGACCTAACAATCAATTTCTCAGTGCCCCGCCTTATATAAAATACATAATAAAATATTCATACAAGAAAAAACCAGTACAGTTTCTCTAGAAAGCTCTAAGCTGCCTGGGGTGGTCTAACACCCGGAGTCCTGGTGGTCTACACGTTACCATAATTCAAGAACGGATGGCATCTTTCTCTTGAATGAGCAGCATGCTTAGCAGGAGCATTAAGCAAAAAGTACCTTTCCAAATGGCTGGTATAATGCATTGGCTTTTTCAAAGGTTGTTCTGGACTTTCAGCATTGACTCTCGTAGCCCTGAACTCTGAAATTTCAGTACATTGCATCCATTGCTTTGGATGGACGCCTTCTTTCTTTATAAGCTAAGACCAAGCACCGAGGCAATTGTAGTTTCAAGATAATAATGTCTTTAGTTAAATAAACCCAAGACTCTGCCATTTTTTTAAATGTAGCTCGAACCCATTTGTTGCAAATTACGGCTTTCTGTGTTGGCACTGCTATGACTATGCTGGTTCCTGATGTGGGCTCATTAATAGATTATTTCCTTGTTAGCTGTAGGTAAAGCTTTGACCTAGAGCTGATTAGGGAAAAGAACTTCTGTATCTATTATCTTTTCTCTCTCATAATTAGTATAATTATGCATCTGTGCCCTAGACAGAAATCTCAGACTGTCTGCTGTGGAACCACAGAAACCGCCTGGACTGCAGGAATGGGACTTTGCTGTTGAGCAAGGGATGGCCGGGTTCTGTAGTGTCAGGGAAAAGCTGAATTACAGCATTACCCAGAAAGTAACCAAACTAGTGGAGAGAGATTTCCCTTCCTCCCCACCCAGTTAAATCCAATTAACTGGGAGGAATGCAAAAAGCAGGTTCTGTCGTTTCCACTTTTTTTAAGATAAATTGTCACGCTTATGAGACAGAATCATTTAAGGGCACAGTATTTCAATTTATAGGTGGAAATCACAGGCGGTGTTGAAGAGGAAAGCATCCAAATAAAACCACTCTGGTTTTGACACAATACTACAGTTTTTTAGTGATGCGCTCACCTGCTCTCTGTTGACTTGGGCTGGTTGAGAGTGTTTGCAGCTGCACAGAGTGGGTCTGACTGGGACTAATTGAGCGCTGGGGTGGGGGCTGCTCTCCTCAGGTGTAGGTAGGGTTCCTCTTCCCAGGGTGACCTGCAAAGGCCAGCTGCCTCTGAAGTTAGGTTACAAAAGAAAAGCGAAGGAGGGGAGGATGCTTCTCAAGGTAGATCTTAGCTGCATTTAGGGGGAAACAAGTTGAGAAGGTGATTTCAGTTTAGTGCCTTTGGTTTTCATAAAGCTTCAGTGTTTTTTGAATGTAATGCTCTGTTCCTAAGATGTCAAATCAACCTAGTTAAGTTAACCTTTAAAAAGGATGCGGCTAAACTACTGGTGTGTCTGGAAAGTACTGAGCAGCTTAACTGGCCTGTAGGAAAGATGGGGACAAACTTTTTTGCAGGGCCTGTAGCGATAGGACAAGGGGTAATGGTTTTAAAGAGGGTTGATTAAGACTAGATACAAGGATGAAATTTTTTATGATGAGGGCGGTGAAACACTGGAACAGGTTGCCCAGAGAGGGGGCTGATGCCCCATCCCTGGAAACATTCAAAGTCAGGCTGTATGGGGTTCTGAGCAACTGGGGATTGGACTAGATGACCTTTAAAAGTCTCTTGTGACCCAAGCTATTTTATGAGAAATCTCGAAGCTTAACCTTGAAGGAGTTTAATTGTATGTTGGAGAGCACTAACAGCTCTCTTCTTGTTGCCTCTTGCCCTTCCCACCCTGTTTGTACCTCAGAGTATGTGTTGCTTTTCCTTGCAGTGCAACTGGACTGACAGGATTTAACAGGAGTGTTGTTCTTTATGGCCATCTCAGATATCATCACTGTGGTACTATGGAAGTGTAATTCTCTTCAAAAAATGGCAGCTGTACCTCAACACTTCCTAGTAGAGCTGAGATGCAAAGCTCAATAGAAGGAGAAAGGAGATGATGGTAGTAGGCAATTGTGAGGGTGCAGCAAGCATAATTTATTCCTGGGGCTCAGGGCTTGGAGTCCCCACCTTGTGCCTCACAATGGAGTTTTCTGGTGAAGTGGGAACGGGTTGTTGTTCAGTGGGAGCAGCCTTCATCCGTCCTTCTGAATTGATCTTGCAACCTGAGAGAGTTGCAGTCTAAGTGCCTGTATCTGAAGTGGAGAGGGAGGCTCTAGTGTTTCATGCTTTTCTCCATATAGTGATAAATGCATGAGCAGCCCTCGGAAAAGAGGAGAAAGCTCAGGCTCTGCGATACTGTTAGCCTAAGTGTTAGGATGCTTTCTGAGGAACTAAGAATTATAAATTTGGATCCCCTCCAGAAAGAGAGGGGCTTTAAGGCCTAATTTGCCACATCTCCGCTAAATGCTGAACTAGTTGTGGTCTGAAAGAAATTACTCCTGCTGTAAGAGTAGGACTAGAGATGCTTACTTTTAATCAGAGGATGTGCATCATGAACCCGTGATGCTGCTTCTTAATAAACCCTTGAAGGCCCTGGACAGGCTGTAGGAGCTTCTGCCAGGGATCCTCAGCCATGCCACTTGTCTGCCCCTGCATCTCCTCTTGAGGTACCTGATTGTCCCTGGGCTTTGGGTAAGCTTAGTGGTTGTGTTAACACAGGCCCAAGTTCCACTCAAGGCCTGGTGATCAGTTAGATCCTGTAAGGCTACCTATGGAGCTGTTTGAGTCCCTCTTTGGGCTAAATTCCTTGCTGTTACCCATCAGCCCTGCCAGGAAAGAAATCACTGAAACATGTGAAAATACTTTGTGTAGCAGAGTACCTGGCAACTGACAGGGGATAGTTAGATATTTTGTTTGCTTGTTTTCACTATATAACTTCCAAAAAAAAAAAAAAAGCTTAATTCATTAAATGAAAAAATAATCCATTTATAAATGGCAAAAGCACTCCGGATTGTGTTTCTGCATCCTGTGGTGTAACTATCCATGTTCTTTCTGTGTTCCATGTGTGATAAAATAACCTGGGAGAGAGTAGGGTGTCTGTAATCCAGTGTCCCTGCCTCCCTGCCTGGAGGTGTTCCATAAGCAGTACCAAACATGAGCCATGATGTGGGGTGTGTCATGCTTTATGGTTTGATGTGGCAGGGGAATGCATGTGAGGCTGTGATTAAGGCTCCTGTGATTTGCTGTGAGAAAGTAAAAGGCTTGTGTGTGCTATTGGTGGAAACAGAAAAGGAGTTTTGAGATGTATGGAGGAGCCCGCTCCTGCGTTGAACCATTTTCAGGCTGTGATTAAATGCTCTTATAGCTAATGGCTGTCTGATTTTTTTTCTTAATACAACATTGATTAAACTGTTGCGTTAGTGTAATGATTAACACATTTTGCAAGTAAATATGTGGTTGAGCCCACGAGCTTGTATGTCTAAACTAGGTTGGTGGCTTGGGGCCCAAGAAACAGGTAAAACCTCTTGTCAAGAGGAATGATACCGTTTAATCCTGGGTTACCACAGAGAAATTTGAGATAGTAAGCAAAGGAGAAACTGCCTGCATCTGGAGATGTTTCAGGCTTCAGCTAGATTTTTACTAATTTTAGGAGACTGAGTTCCAGCTAAGAAGTGCAAATTGGTTTATTAACTGGCTGTTACTGACCTTTCTCTCTGTTTACTTACGTTGCTAATGCTTTCTGTGCATTACAGCAAGAAATCATAGCTTATGCTTTCTTCCTGTGGAGCTTGCAAGCATTTACTTTGCAGCATGAAACCTCTCCCTTCAGCTGATAAGGAGCAAACTGTGTTAGAAGTGTAGCTATTCAAACTAAGACGCAGCTCCCAGTTGTGCTGGGTGGAGGCTAAGGAGTGCTCATTAGCAATGGCTGAATAGGTCCAGGTTTCATTGGGGACAAGCCCAGTGTCAGCAAGGCTGGCACAGAGCAGGTGGAGGAACTAGATGATCTTAACCTGTTTAGACAACTTACTGACAGTTTACCAACCAAATAAACTTGCATGCTGACTGTATCCAGAATGAGTCAGGTCATTTCACAAGATGTCTGTTTTGGTTACAGAAGTGCATGTGTTTTCTTCTTGTGAAACATATTGAAAAAGAGCGAGACTGACTTTCTTCTAATGTGTGTGGAAGTTCTGGCATCACTCCTGGGGTTTCTTTACCTCTTGTTTCCTTTTTATGTTAAGGTGTATTACTTTTTTCTAGACTTTCTGCGTGGAATTTCTTTCTATTAGTGATCCAGTCATCATGCCATCTTCCAGCCTAAGGGAACTAGGCATCCCCAACTCCATTTTTCCTTTCTCATTATCAATGTGCCTTAAAATCAAATATAAAACACCACAATTTGGGTGTGGCTCCCATGTGAGAGTACTTGAAGTGATTAGATTGATTTGTTGTTCATTGACTTTCCTTTGAAAGTATCCAGAGTGAGGGGCTTTAATGTTCATATTTTTGTGCTTCTCTTAAAATGAAAGAGATGAAAGGATTAAAATGCATATCAATGAATTTTGACTTCTACATAGCATCTCAGTTTAGATCCCGTTCCTTGCCACTCTGTGAGAAAAGCCTTTCTATTAATTTCCTTACTGGTTACAGCTAATAATAATGTTGGCTTCTATAAGTACAGTAATCTGGTTATTGAGTTGCTATGAGGGGAGGTAGAGCAGATTTAAAAAAAAAAAAAAAAAAGAGAGAGAGGAGGGGAATAAAGAGAGACTATAGGTGTGATTTCTGATCTTCCGGAAATGCTTTTGAGTCACAAGCACCAAGAGCTGTGTTTCAGTGGCCGCAGAACCTGGTAGGACATTTCCTTCCAGAGTCATGTGTGAGCTCCCGTCAGTGGCAGAAGTTTTTTGTTCATTTTCTGGAATTAGTATAGGTGGTCACAGTACTAAAGATCCACGGCAGGAAAATATCATGAAAGCATAAGCAGGTTTTTTTCTGGTCTGATGGAGGGCAGTGGACAACCATACAGAGTGAGATTTCAAAACAACTTACTAAAATAATCTGCTGTGAACAGAACTAACATAATGATAAATAGAGGTCACCTGATAATTCTCATAATGCCTTCCACCGTGCACCACCCCCCGAGATTTCTTTGCCCGCTGATGCTGTTGAGTCAGTCAGGGTGGTGAGCTTCGTAGAAGAGTGGAGGGTCCTGAAAGGGTACTATGGCTCCTGCAAAGCTGCAGTTGGTGTATGGTGAGGTTTAAAGTGCTAAGGCTTTTGAGGGATGAGGAGAGCATGATTTCCTAGTAGAAAGAAGAGGTCTTGTTACTGATGCAGGAAAGTCTGGGCTGTTACAGCAGTAATAGCCTGGGTAACGGTGCTGGCTAAAGTCTGTTTCTAACATGGTGAGCAAATAGATCCCTTCAGCACCTGAAAAATGGACGCAGAGAAGCAAATCTTCAAATCCCTGGAGGAATTCGGAAACTGCAGAAACTCATGTGGCCCTGAAGAGGATTGAGACTGTTTGCAGTCATTACTGACATTTTGATACTCCCACGCCGGATGTGGTGCCAGCTATGAAAACTGTATTCTGGCTGCCCAGATCGATTTCTCTGCTATTCCTGTGGATTCACTTTACACCCGACCTCCTCATGCTCCATTCCCAGGGGTGTGCTCTGTAGGTAGTATTGTTTGGTGACGGTTTGCATTCGGGTCTCAGCTTGTGGAACCTATCAGGTGGAGGCCTCTGTTATAAATGAGAAACCGGACACTCAGTACATTACCTTCGCTGTGTAAATGATCCTCTTTGTCTCGGCTTCACTTCCTGCAGCATTGCAACAGGCAACTGTAAAATCGCATCAACAGCAAGAAGATGTTGCAATCTCTCTCCTCAGGCTGACCTTCCTTTCCTCCCCACTTCTGTATTATGCCAGGATTATGCTGATTTTTCACAATTTCTGGGTTTTTTTCTTTTCTTTTAAGGAGGAAATTGAATGAGACAGAGCTTTTTCCTTTTTCTCTGTCTCAAGCCAGTCTTTCCTCTGTCACGTATGATACATTCAGAAATCCTCAATCTGTGTCTTGTTTTGATTGGTAGCAGTTACAGGATGGTGCTTCTTGTTCAGTATAGCTTGTGTGCATCTTGGAGTAAAAACTGTGTTGAGCCCTGGCTGGAGTTCTGCAAAAACTGACAACTAGGCAAGAGTGAGTGCAGTTCACTCGCTTTTGTGTCATTTCTTACACCTTCACAGTTCTTCTGCAGTACTCTGCAGAATGGCTGCATTGTCTTGCCTTGAACTTTCCCACAAGTCCTATATCCAGTGTAATCTTAGTGCTTTAAAGCTTTATGAATTGGCTTTTGGGAAGGACCTTTGGAGAACTGTTGTGAGGGTTTCTTGCATCTTGAAAGGGAGAGAGGGTCAGGGCAACACTGTCTTAAATAGCTCTTACAGTCTGAGCTCAGCCTTGTAAGCAAGGCTCTGAGAAAACCATGCATTTCATAAACTATCTCCCAGAATCTGTACTATTTATATCCCAGGTTTTGCAGTGTACCTTAGACTATTTTGTGAGCAATCAAAAATCATATAAACAAGGTCTACCTTTGTAAATCTGTAATTGGAGGGGAAAAAAAAAGTCTTAAGTATGGAAATAGATGTTTATGTAGTCTGATCTACAGTTGGTCTGCACTCAAATACCTTTCAAAGTGGCTCACGAGTGTTGGATGGTTAATGTGAGACGTTAACAAGAAGCTGAAGTACCTGTCCAAATTCCAATAATCAGGTGGCTTTAAAAGGCTTCAAGCTGTGCATTCTGAAAACCTTGGAAGGCTCCAAGAGCTTGTAGCGTATTTGGCCATGTACTTTCTATAGACTTCAAGACATTGCTTCATTCCTTCCCGTAAACCATAGTGCTAAGAGTGGGGGTGGGGAGGGAAAGTTGGGGGTTTGTTTTCTACGGATATGAAGTTAAACTAAAGGAAGAAAAATTAAGTATCTTCACCTCTGGTTACCTTACCCCTGATGGACTAGAGAGTGCATTTGAGCAGAAAATACCCTTTGCCCCAGGGCCATTTGCTATCCCCAGCAGCTATTTAGAGATCACTGCTGGTTAGTTGGTGGTGATACGGCCCTTCTGCCTGCAGAGCTGTAAACCAGTGGTAAGATGCACTTCTTGCCTTTACATTTGGGGCAGTTCACTGTAGATGGCTTGAAAAGTTTTGCACGATGGGCTGTTTTGTTTAGCGTGTTGTGCAGTTCTTCTGAACAAGTTATTTCCCAACAAGGCAATACAGCATGCCTGTAATGCTGAAAGCTAGTCCTTCTACGTTGAACCTGCTGTCCAAGACGACTAGAAACATCGCTGTTGAATCGTGTGGCACTTCTCTGGTTGAAAGTAGATTCTGGCCAGTGGGTTTTTTCCCTTGCAGTTAGCCAGTACTTGGTGTGGTATGATTAGAATGAGAAAAGAAATCATCTTGTATGGATTTTTACTGGAAAAAAGCAGTTAGCAGATCTGCATATTTGGGGGGTTGGTGTCTGCCCCCCCCCCCGACATGACAGCATCTTTCCTGTCTCTTGATGATGCAAATAGGATTTTATGGGTCATAATGAAATATTTTACTGATCATATTATGAAAAAACAATGAAAAAGTTGCCCTGGCTGGCAATTCTGTGCTACCTACTATGTATGCAGTGACAGGTTTGACTGCTCACCATTGTGGCTGAGAAGAGAATACCTTGGGGTGCCCAATTATAGCAGCAGTGAGAGGAAATTCAGAAGAGTAATTTTGGCTTCCTTCATTGCCTTTATGTTGGCCTCTGAACGAGTGGCCGTTCCACTCCTTTCAGATTTCACAGCAGCAAGAGCACTAATGGCAACTATGTGCAATTTTGACTTCTCATGTCCATGAGATTGAATCAATGCTTTTCCTTCCACATTTAGTAAAACAATTTTCCACGCATGCTGAGCAGCTATTCTTGTCTATACCTGCTTTGAGATGGGCTAGATGAACTGGAAGATTTTATAGAAAGCCTTCTCTTTCATTCTTTCTCCCTCCCCCCCCGCTTTTTTTTTTTTATGAACTGCAGATTGACGATGGAACAGTTCTCTAAAGGAGAAGTATTTTTAAGGCAAAGATGAGGAAAAGCCAAGTGTTTTAGTAGGGAAAGAAGAAAGTTGACATAGAAAGAAAAGCAGTTGAGCTCTCCCAGTTCAAGGATACGTAATTCAGGTGCTGTTACCATAGCACCTGAACACTTAAATTGTTAATGTATTTATTGTTATAACATGTCCCTGTGGTTTGGAGCAGACCCTTTTGCAAGGGAACTGTGACTGAGAAACCCAGTTTAAGGGGCTTGGGTACCTAAAGCAGGTTCTAAGCAGAGTATAAAAGCTGAAATCCATAACTGTGGTCTGTATATTCCCTGTTCAGTCACTACTTTCGCCTGGAGGTGATGCATCTTCCTTGCATATATGAACAGCTGGATTTTGCTTTCATACTCACCCAGGACTGCTCAGAATGGGAGTCCCACAGCATAGCCTATTGGGAAGCATGACCTGACCCCAAAACAAAGTGTTCCTCTGTCTAAGTTCTGATCAAAGTGACTCATTGCTCAGGGGAACCGAGCTCCTGACAAGCGTCACATCTGTTTTGGCCGCTTTTAACGCATAGCTGGGGAAGGTGCTTGCCTATGAAGAGGAAGGCAGGGGTCAAGTGCTATCTCTGAGCACTGTCTTTTAATGTGCTGTTTAACATTAATATCACATCCCTAAGCAGAAATGAGAGCAGGCAGCAGAGCTCTCCATTCCCATACTAGAAAGTCACACTTCCCCTTAGGCATAGTTTTCTCCTGGCCCAGCAAATACATTATAATAATTTGGGCTGAGTGGCAGGAGGAATCCCCTTTCTTGAGGAGGGGCATGTCTTGGATTAGTCTCTTGTGCTCTCCCCTGCACTGAAGGCTTGAATCTCTTCTGGCAGTCATTTAAAAATGTTGACCGTGCTTCCTCACAGGACCCCAGCTGCGTTTTTGGAAAATGTTTGCATGCATGGTAGGCAAGAGATCTCTTTCCAGCCTCTGGGGCAAGAGGTCATGTATAACATATAATCTCTCTTCTTAACTGTAATTGATGGAGCAGAGTTAACTGAACAAGCGAGAACTTTGTTTGCTCTTTACCAGGAGCTGTTTGGGAATACTTGCTAGCAGCAGGGCCCTCCACAGATCATACAGTGTCTGCTCACTGCTTAGTCCATGCTCTAAAGACAAACAGGCAAACATGAGGGCTAGTGAGGTCCCTTGGTCTGCTGACTCAGTGAAGGCTGGGGATGGAGATCTGTGCAGCAGCAGAGATGTGAGGGTCATTGTTGGGTTAGAAACTATGGCCACACCTGGGAATGGTCAGGTAGGAATCAGGGCTTCTCCCAGCAAAAAGGTGGTGGGACCAATAACCCAACTGAAGTGCTTCTACACTAACGCACGCAGCATGGGCAACAAACAGGAAGAGCTGGAAGCCATTGTTCAGCAGGACAACTATGATGTAGTCGACATCACGGAAATGTGGTGGGATGACTTGCGTAACTGGAGTGCTGCAATGGATGGCTATAAATTCTTCAGAAGAGATAGGCAAAGAAGGCGAGGCAGTGGGGTGGCCCTATATGTTAGGGAGTGTTATGAATGTCTAGAACTAAATGACGGTGACAGTAGGGTTGAGTGTTTATAGGTGAGAATTACGGGGAGGGCCAACAAGGCAGATATCATGGTGGGAGTCTGTTATAGACCACCCCACCAGGATGAAGAGGCAGGTGAAATATTCTATAAGCAGCTGGGAAAAGTCTCATGATCACTAGCCCTTGTCCTCATGGGGGACTTCAACCTACCAGATGTCTGCTGGCAATACAATACAGGAGAGAGGGAATAGTTTAGGAGGTTCCTGGAGTGTGTTGAGGGTAACTTCCTGACACAGCTGGTGGGGGAGCCAACTAGGCAAGGTGCCCTGCTGGACCTGTTGGTTGTGAACAGAGAAGGGCTTGTGGGGAACGTAACGGTTGGAGGCCATCTTGGGCACAGTGATCATGAAATGATAGTTTTCAATTCTTGGAGAAGCAAGGAGAGGGGTCAGCAGAACTGCCACCTTGGACTTTTGGAGGGTGGACTTTGGTCTTTTCAGGAGGCTGGTTGACAGAGTCCCTTGGGAGGCAGTCCTGAAGAGCAAAGGAGTCCAAGAAGGCTGGACATTTTTCAAGAAGGAAGTCTTAAAGGCACAGGAGCAGGCCATCCCCGTGTGCCAGAAAACGAGCTGTCGGGGAAGAAGACTGGCCTGGCTGAACAGAGAGCTATGGTTGCAACTCAGGGGAAAAAAGGAGAACTTATGGCCTTTGGAAGAAAGGGCAGGCCATTCATGAGGACTACAAAGATGCTGTGAGGCTATATAGGGAGAAAATCAGAAGGGCCAAAGCCCACTTAGAACTTAATCTGGCTTCTGATGTTAAGGACAATAAAAAAAGTTTCTATAAATACATTAGCAATAAAAGGAGGGCTAAGGAGAATCTCCATCCTTTATTAGATGGAAAGGAAATATAGTGACCAAGGATGAGGAAAAGGCTTAATGCCTTCTTTGCCTCAGTCTTTAGTAGGACAAGTTGTTCCCTGAGTACCCAGCCCACTGAGCTAGTAGACAGGTGTGGGGAGAAGAATGAAGCCCTCATAATCCAAGGGGAAACGGTGAGTGACTTGCTACACCACTTAGACATACATAAGTCTATGGGGCCAGGTGGGATCCAACCGAGGGTACTGAGGGAGCTGACAGAGGTTCTCACCAAGCCACTTCCCATCATTTATCAGCAGTCCTGGCTAACCAGGGAGGTCCCAGTTGACTGGAGGTTGGCAAATGTGACGCTCATCTACAAGACAGGTTGGAAAGAGGATCCAGGGAACTACAGGCCTGTCAGTCTGACCTCAGTGCTGGGGAAGGTTATGGAGCAGATCATCCTGAGTGCCATTGCATGGCACATGCAGGACAACCAGGTGATCAGATCCAGTCAGCATGGGTTCATGAAAGACAGGTCCTGCTTGACTAACCTAATCTCCTTCTATGAAAAAATGACCCCCTTGGTGGGTGAGGGAGAGGCTGTAGATGTTGTCTACCTGGACTTTAGTAAAGCCTTCGACATCATTTCCGACAGCATTCTCCTGGAGAAACTGGCTGCTCATGGCTTAGACAGGTGTACTCTTAGCTGGGTAAAAACTGGCTGGAAGGCTGGGCCCAAAGAGTTGTGGTGAATGGAGGTAAATCCAGTTGGCAGCTGGTCACAAGTGGTGTTCCCCAGGGCTGAGTACTGGGGCCAGTTCTGTTTAATATCTTTATCAATGACGTGGACGAGGGGCTTGAGTGTACCCTCAGTAGGTTTGCAGATGACACCAAGCCGAGCGGCAGTGTTGACCTGCTTGAGGGTAGGAAGGCTCTACAGAGGGATCTGGACAAGTTGGATTGATGGGCTGAGGCCAACAGTATGAGATTCAGCAAGGCCAAGTGCTGAGTCCTGCCCTTGAGTCCCAACAACCCCATGTGACCCTACAGGCTTGGGGAAGAGTGGCTGGAAAGCTGCCTGGCAGAAAAGGACCTGGGGGTGTTGGTCAGTAGCCAGCTGAATATGAGCCAGCAGTGTGCCCAGGTGGCCAAGGAGGCCTTTAGCATCCTGGCTTGTATCAGAAGTAGTGCGGCCAGCAGGACTAGGGAAGTGAGTGTCCCTTTGCACTCGGTACTGGTGAGGCCCCACCTCGAATACTGTATTCATTTTTGGGCCCCTCACTACAAGAAAGACATTGAGGTGCTGGAGCGTGTCCAGAGAAGGACAACAAACCTGGTGAAGGGCCTCAAGAACGAGTCTTCTGAGGAGCAGCTGAGGGAACTGAGGTTGTTCAGCCTGGAGAAAAGGAGGCTGAGGGGAGACCTTATCGCTCTCTACAACTACCTGAAAGGAGGCTGCAGAGAGGTGGGGGTCAGTCTCTTCTCCCAAGTAACAAGCGATAGGACAAGAGGAAATGGCTACAAGTTGTGCCAGGGGAGGTTTAGATTGGATATTAGGAAAAATTTCTTCACCGAAAAGGTTATCAAACATTGGAACAGGCTGCCCAGGGAAGTGGTTGAGTCACTGCCCCTAGAGGTATTTAAAAGACGGCTAGATGTGGTGCTGAGGAACATGGTTTAGTGGTGGACTTGGCAGTGTTAGGTTGATGGTTGGACTCGATGATCTTAAAGGTCCCTTCCAACCTAAACAATTCTATGATTCTGTGATCAAATACGCAGCAAATCTCTTTGGTGTGTTTTTATGGGCACAAGTATAAGACATAACCCCCTCGAAAGAGGGCAGTGTCTTTCCTAGAGCAATAGTCCATAAATTATGCTGTGGAGATCTGCCTACAGAGAAATCTTAACAGCCACGTGTAGCTGGTGACTATCAACTGGCAGCAAACCACTTTCTTAGGAAGAGGAAGAAAATTGCCGCTGATGTTCCCAGCTACTCAAACGTCAGCTATACCTGACTATATGTATACTTGGCTGTGTATTTAAATGGTTCTGTAGCGCCTTACTACAAATGCACAAAGAGAGCACCCAGGAATACTTGTTGGATTCACAGAAACTTGCGGGGTTCTCTTCAGACTTTGTGAAGTTCTCTTCTTTCCCTCGCACTTAAAATGGGGGGTGGGGTTGGGGTTTAAGTATGTGGAAGCAAGCTGCTTGCCTGCCTTTCCCAAGGAAGCAGCTGCTGCTGTGCAAGGAGTGAATGTGGTGGAGGAGGCAGCAGCACTGGTTTCGTCATGTAACAGGCACAGCTGCAGGAGCTCTGAAACCTCGTGGCTACACTTGACCTGGTTTCCTTGACAAAGGCACATCTGGTTTTCAATTTGATTTAACCTGGAAACTGTGCCTCTGCCTGTGCTGGGGCTAGCCATCCTGAGTCGCAAATCCTTCTGTAAAATGCCAGCGTGCTGCTGCTGGGAAAATTATCAAGACAGCAGATCTAATGCGTTCCCCATGTCCTCTTGGTAGTCCTGTGAGAGAGGCTCGCTTTTGTTTTGTCACCTTATGTGCCTGGGATTTGCACTTGGCAATTTGAGTGCTGTGGGAACTGTCAGACCCCCTTTTCCTCCTTGTACTGCTTCCGTTTGGCTGGTATCGCCCGGCATCTCCTTGCAGCATCACTGTCTTGATACAGCTGAGTTTCCTCTGTGCTGCCATTAGATCAGCTGGTATTTGTTGCCTGGGGTTTTGGACAGGAGGAGCCGAGGGTGCCCTCTGAGGCTGTGTTGTGCCATGACCTTGGTCCCCGTCTTCCCTGGAGCAGCTCAGATGAGGAGTTTCTGCGGCTCACCTAAGGATGCTGCAGGAGCCTGGGACAAGGTGGAAATGGGCTGCTCTTGTTTGCATCCTGTGCCAGAGACGTCAGAGTGCTTTGCAAATGCACAGTCGTTTTCATCTTAAGAGCTGAGATAATAAAAGCCTGCAGACTGCAGCCCTCTGACAAAATGCATGCTTGCTTCTGGTATGGAGAGTGTTAACAGCAGAGAGACAAACTGAGGGGAGATTTGCCAGGGTTACTGGTTATAAGACTGTATAAATTCTTGAAGAGCAGGCAAGCCTGAGGTTTTAAAATTCTGCCTTATACGGTCCCTTCCAGTATCCTGTCCTTCTGCCTTAGGAAGGAAGGCTGCGTGGATGCTGCGAAGATTCAAATACAGATCCAATATGTGGAGTCTGGATGTTTTAAAGCAGGGCCTGAACTGAAGGGCTGTCATGCAAAACAAATGTGCTGGGGGTGGTGGTGGAGGAGGGAACGGCTAATAGATGTTTTCCCCTTGCTTGACATCTGTCACCTCCCCCCACGCCAACCCTTCCTCTGTTTATAGCAAACCATTTGCTCCCATTAATTAGAACTGGATTCCTGCCATCTGACCAGCTTTATGCCTGTACAAATGTCAACAGAGCCAGGACTACACAGGTGGGGAGAACGGCTAGTCAGAGGAGATCTGTTGCATCTGTTTGGGGAGGGAAGGGGGGGGACAATGCCACTACCCCTTCCAAATCAGGCCTGTTAGCTGCAGCAATAATTGAAATGCAGACTGGGAGCCCCAGGATGCCACTTTCCCCATCCCTTTTCAGAGCAGACTGCACTTTAAGCCATCCCCTCCAGTTAAATCTCTTTACCAAAGTGGTCTGTATGAAGGCTTACATACAAGAAGATAATGGTGCTGTCATTTTTACAAATAATCACAACAGGAGCAGAAAAATAAGAGGAGGATGATTATGCCTGAAAATCCAATGAGGTTCCAGTTGCTAATGCAGTGGAAGCTAAAGGAAGCTCAACCACAATCCCAAGCTGTTCCTGCCAAGCACCGGGCTGGCTTTTCTGCCGTGATTTAGGAGTGTACAGCTGTGTTGCCATGACATTAGAAGGAAATGTGCTTACCCTGGGATGGTTTTCCTTGTGTAAAATACTATGAAGACTAAGTATTTAATGTGCTAGTTGAAGCAAATCCTGAGTGGGAGAAACAGGTTAACCTTGATTAGCTTGGCTGGATTGTAAAAGAAAAAAAACCTGCGAACCTTCTCGTGGCCTCTTCCAGCAGTGAGTGCCGTGTTTCTGCTGGGATTATGAATCAAGAGAGTGGCATTGTTTTTACACTGAACATTAAACCCCATCTTAAAAGGAAGCGGAACAGCAGGCTCTCCTTCCCCCTGCTCCTTCATCTAATGATTTGAAGTATTTTTTTATGTGACATGGGAAGGAGGGGGGTGATGTGATATGCCTGTGTGTACCCCGGAGTATTTTAAGCCTTTTACGTCCTGTAAGATGGTGCTCTGAATCTGTTCAGGCAAGGAGGACCTGAATGTCAAGGTTGCGAGTAATCAAACTACTGAAATAATGGCAAAATGATCTGGGGGAGAAAGAGTGGTGCCTCATTCCTACATCTGAAAGAAACATGTGCAGGCTCCAAACCTGGAAGGAAGGCAACCCTTTGAAGTGAAGAATAAGGAGACTTCTAAACTGAAAGGCCTCGGGTATGTTTTTATGCCGTGTTGTAGGAAGTATGTAATTCCCTTCCCCATGGTCTGGCATCTGGGGATCCCTCCCTTGTGTTCCCTTGCATAGCCAGGGGCCACCGGCACCCTGCTCTGCTGCAGGGTGGCTACAGTGAGCGGGGTGTTTGTCTGGGGATCGAGTGCCTCATGTTGCAATGTGCAAGTCAAGTACACAGCTACAAGCCCCAGTTTGTTGACTGGACAAGTCGAAAGGATAGCAGTAGATCTTTAACAGACCTTTGCCGCCTTCTCACTTTCTTACCCCACTGCAATGTTCTTCTTTCCTCTAAATAAAAGGATTTTTTTTTTTTTTCCAATCAACAACACTTTCTGTCCTAACTAATGCACGTCGGTTATTCCCTTTGCTGGTTAGAGGCGAGGCAAGTAAAACATGGAGCTGACTGACTTATTTGTAAGTTCTGCAAAAATCTCTCCTAGTACAATATTTGCTCTAATTAAACTAACTTAGGGAATCATTTACAGGACAAAGTAAAGGGACGCACTTAATACGTAAACTTAGTTGAAAAATGAAATGTGTCACACAGAGTGATGGAGGGAGAGCTGTTATTGTAGTTCATGGGGTGGTGAGGGTAAAATTGTCAGTCCTCTGAGACAAAATGGTCATTTACTGAGTGCCTCAAAATTATTAGTTGCGTCTGCATTAGGTAAACCTAGTTGAGTGTAACAGAAACTTGACAGACATGTTTTTTCAGGAGAAAAAGAAAAAGTTACTGTGTCAGTTAAATAGCAGAGTATTAATTTCCTGCTGAGATGCTGATACCTACCAATTCTAATCTCAGTGCTGCTGGACTATGGGCAAGCTTCGGTGAGTTCAGTGTGATGCTCGTCACGCAAGTGTAGAAGCAATGGAGAGCCCTGCTACGCAGCTCTGCTGGCCCGCACGGTGCTGTGCTCTTCTGAACAGCCTACAGGCAAGACAATGTGCATTTCTGTAAGATCTGTTTGTACCTAGGTGTAAACCACAGGGTTCACATTTAAATCCAAGGTCTTGTTCCCCTGCTTCAAGTTTTACTTGAGTGAAAAGATTTGAGGTTTTTTAAAGTATTTTCTAATTCGTATTCAAAAGTAGCAGTGAAAATGTGCATACAGAGCAACCACCGTTATACACCACTTAATCCCTGCCGCCTTCTGTAAGGTGCTTTACTTCTCCAAAAGAAATCCTTTTGTTTAAGTGTGGTTTTTCCTTTTCCTCGCTCTTCCATGCTGGATACTTTTCTGCATCTTTGAGCACAATCACCTGTTGCTCTTAAATTTTGCCTGGGGTTTGTTCACCTTGGCTGGGCTTGTCATCACAGGCTTTTCAGTCATTCCCATAAAAAGCTGTATTGTCCCCTCTGTGAGATGTGAAAAGGCAGAAAACAACAGAACAGATGGGTGAGAGAAGAGGAAAGGCAAGGCAGAAGCTACCTGTGGGAGCTGGATGCTCAGCTGGGCACCCCCAATTCTAACTAATTTATCAGGGCTGGCAGCCTGTGGTTTAGGTGGAGATGGCAGAGTGGTGCCTTGGTCACGGCCACCTGAGGCACGTGAGCAAACTGCCCTTGTCTCAGCGAGAGCCCGTGTTTTGGGAGAAGCGTGGTTGGCAGGTATGGTTGGGAGCACGGTGTGCCAATGTTAGCAGCGCCTCTGAAGTGAGATCTAAGTGCACTGAAGAGAGCCGCTTATGTTAAAAGGCGGCTGGTGGGAATGTTCATTAATGGTAGGATTATTTTCTGGGGAAGGCTAAAGGGGTGATAGACCTTTGTTAAAGCGAGTGCATCTGTCGGTTCCAGCTGTCTAATGCATTAAAGTGCACCTGCGCACAGAAAAGAGCAACACTTGGCTGCTGCAGTGTGCTAGCCTGCCTCAAGACATTCCCAGCTGGGCATATGCTGGGAGCCGGCGGTGAACTACAGATTTTTTTTTTTTTTTTTTTTTTTGTTTTTAAAATAA
>VFFE01007013.1:1505139-1548429 GCA_008921705.1 Burhinus oedicnemus
TAAATTTTTAAAAAAAAAAAAAAAAAAAAAAAAAAAAAAGTTGAAGTTCAAGTTATACTTGCTAAAATGTCAAGTATTGAGAGAGTTTTTTTTGTTTTGTTTTTTTTTGTTTGTTTTTTTCAAAGGCTATTGGGGGAAAAAGATGGTATACAATATATAAACTTTCACACTCAGTTCAATATCCTATTGCCAAACTAGTGTTGAGGTATATGACAAGTAGGAAACATCACTCAAACCTTTTAATGTATTTTTTAGCTCACATTATGATATATTTGTAGCAGGCTGAGTAGCACCATGATGTGAATTCAGCTCAAAACCCAAATATATATAGATTTAATATTTTTACAGTACTAAAATACTAAAGCATTGCGTTAAAAAAAGTTTTGTTTACAATTTAATTTACTATACAACTCTCCTGCTTTTTTTTTTTTAATAGAAATTAATGATTTAAAACCACCACAGCAAGCCAGCTGCCTATTTTTTTTTCTATTTCATCAACGGAATCACACAGAACTAACCCTGTTTCATTCATCTTGTGTAGGCATCGGTCTGCTCAATCTTCCTGGAAAAGAGGACACTTGCACCGAGAAATGACTTACACCACAATGTACATAATTATCAACACAAAAGCAATCTGCCATTCAATATTTGAAGAGCATACAGATCTTTAAAAACAGCAGAAGCCCAAGCTAACTAGTTGTAGTCTGTCGCATGCTGCTAATTATTACCTGTGGTTAATATAAAATTCTTTCCTTAAAACTGTACATATTTGAGCAATGAACTTGTCATAATAATTGTAGAAAACAGTTTACAGTATAGCTGTGTGAGATGAGCACCAGAAAAACATGTGTTTTGTGTACTAAAGTATTCCCTTATATCCAGTAAGCCCCATTTTTGCCATAACTGACTGTATTAAAAATGGATATGTAGCCCACTAGCAGATGCATGGCTAAAACAAAAGTATTTAAAAGCTTTTTTAGTTTAAAAAAATTATCTTTGCATTTTAAAACCAAAGTAAACTTTTTTTCTTTTTTTTTAATGTCTTAGTACCTTAGCATTGTTCAAGTTGCCAAGCTTAGGTAGACAAAGTGCTTTTGAAACACTATTTAAAAAAAAAATATCTCTCTATATATTTTATTGTCCTTTTCTAGGACTTGACTGGATGAGCAAAATCCAGAGGTCTTTGTAATTCCCGTATGTTAAAAAGTAAGCTTATTTTAACACCAGGTAAATTCAATACATACATGAATGAAAAGGTCCTCCCTGTTGTTGAAGAACATTTGACTACATCATTGACGTTTTGTTATAAAGGCATTAACTGTTTGACTGTTAAAATAAAGACACCATTCTCTTAGATAGCACCATGGTTTTAGAATATCCAAACAAATTCAGTGTTTTGCTGTCTATTCATTATGTTTTATACTTATCTACTTTGTTAAATAAAATCAAGAGACTAATAAGATTACAGTAAAAACTGCATGTTAAAAAGCCATAATTCCAGTATTTCAGTACATCATAGATTCAGCACCAGATGTTATTTTAAGATTCCTGCAGTTGTAATACTACAGTATTATTTTTTTAGGGTTTTTTTTGCTCCTGTTCCATGACTATGCAAACTTGATGACATTAAAAGTGGCCACAGATGTGCAAAACTGTAAGAAAAAAAATATCTATTTGCAGATTATCTCTTTCAGTAATGGAGCCAGTGTTTTCAAATGTAAATTGTGAAACACTTTTATGTTTTGCTTTTGCTTTTGCATAGGATGCTTTGGTCTTGTTTCCTACGTGCCATCTGTGACCACTTAAAAATCAGTGGAAAACAAGTGCGCTAGTGAGATTACCTCTTTTTGCTGGTGTGCTGAGGCTTTTTCCACTGACGAGTTTTGTAAAAACACTGTTTTCTTCTTCACCCTTGCCTTCCCCAAAACCTAAAGAAGAACTACCTTACTGACAAGGTGTTTTTTCAAATGAGGTAACCAACAAAGGTGTGAAGTTAGATATATCGGTTGTAAGGCCCTGTAACCCGTGTAAAGGCATATGGAGATGTAGTTACTGTGGAGTCTGTGGTGACCGACAGTGTCCTTTGTGCAAGAGACTTGATGAAGCGCATGTACGTTGGCTCTGAGGGTTCGTGTGGCTCAGCAGGCTCCCGCTTTGCTTTTTTGCCATAAGATTTCTGAGGCACGTAGTCTGGACCGTACTTTTCACATTCCTCTTCTTTCTCTCTTGCCTTCTCAGCCATCTTTGCCTCCCACAGAGCCAGACCATGTTTTGGCTCATTCATACTCTTGTGCTGGTAAAAGACAAGGGATATTCTGGTGGGATGGTTCCTGTTGGGATTTTTTAAGGGAGTCGTTGCGTGGAGCTCACGTTTTGCGCACTCTATGAGAATTGACCCATGAGATGGAGCAACTGCCACTCCTCCAATTTCTGGATCCAGAAAGCTCTGCTCACTATCTGACCAGACTTCATCGGGATCCTCTGCTTTTTCTGGATTCAGCACATCGGTTTTATCTAAACCACCCTGGGGAGTAGTCCTATCATGGTTTTGACCTGGAAGCATGTTAGACAAACCATTAACTGCATGTGAAATCATGTCACTATCCTTATTTTGGAGATGCAGTGAATTAGGAGGACCACTAAACATACTCGGAGCAGAACGGTAGTCATGTGCTAAATGTGGAAGGGGTTGCATGTGATGATGTTCACTGGTTTTACTCATGGAGGCATAATCCATGCTCGGGTTACTCAAATTAGATTTTAACCTTGAGGCAACCTCCATAAAATGGCCGTCAGCCTCATGGGTAGAGTAAGAGGAAAAAGACCCCACGTGGTGTACATTTGGTCTAATGGTGCAATTACTGAAGGAGTCTACCTGCATATTTTGGCTTCCATAATTCAAGTACTTGGGACCAAAACTCTGGTTATTCCCAAACCTATGCTGGTATAATGTTTGAATGGGTGGTAGACTTAGTTTAGACATATGGTCTTGGCTCTGGCAACTATACAAGTCCACGTGCTGATGCTGAGAAGAGTAGGAGCCCAAGTAGGAGGGGCAGTTGTCCATAGGTATGTTTCCATTGCATTGGTAGGGTGGATATTGGTTATTTTGACTTAATGATCCTGAATAAAGGTTCATGGGACTGGAAGAATTCAAATAAGACCCCGCAGGCTGCGATGAGGTTGTGTAGAGGTTCATGGGACTGGACCCTCCATAGGGATCTGAAGTGTATGAAGAGCTTGGATAAGCATTGGCTGGATTAGGCAACCTTACATAGAGATTTGCAGAACCTGAACCCGAGTAAGAGTTAATAGGATTTGACTGAGGGTTGTTAGGGAGAGTGCGCTGTGGATGTTGCTGCTGCTGCTGCTGTTGTGTGGCTGGTCCTGAAAGACGTAAAAGATCTGTAGATGTGAAAAGAAAAAAAAACATACAACAAACAAGCTTTTTTTTTAAAAAAAAACCAAACCAACAAACGACATATTTATAGACTTTCATGATACATATCTATGAAATTTCTAAGAAAAGTATATCATATGATACATTAACAGAGGTTCCCTTTCTCATATCTCAAATACCATCCTTTAAGAAGCTGAATAAATACTAAGGCTACTCATCCTTTTTGGCATGTATCCAGTGAGATCAGATGCTAGTGGCAACAGGGAAAAAGAGGACAGTGCAATCTGTTCAGAGTCACATGCACAAAATCCAAAGAGTTGAATCATCAATTAAGTAGCCCATGAAATGGAGCATCAAAGTGCTCCCAAACAGCCGTGCACAAGGTGACCTTCTTTTCCCCAAGAATAAATAATTATTCTCATCTATATTAATAGAACTGTCTCAAAAAACCCTCCCTAGCTTTATGTAGAAAACCAACGGTGACATTCACTGATAGAACAGTTCAGTAACAAGTGAGATTGACCGAAGATGTAAGAGCAAAATCATCATTCATTAAAGTGAAATGGCATCGTTTAGTGGTTACAACCCTAGCCTGGGTCATGGGACAGCTGACTTCTATTCATAGGTATTTCAGTGACCTTCTGTGTGGCCTTGGATGTATTGCTTTTTTCCTCTCTGAGAAAGTTGCTGTAGCAATAAAATAGTCATGATGAACTCCTTTGCTCAGGACTTTCAAATCTACTGATGAAAACTGCCAGGGATTGTTAAGTGGATTTTTAAACTCTTACTCCACTATGGAAAAACCTGCTCTGCTTTTGGTCTTGAAGCAGAGTATACATAGTGGTAAAGAGGTTAGGCTAGAATCCCCTCAAATTAGGAGGTTCTCTGTAACAGTGGCAGACAGTGAGTGATGCGTAGGTCATTCTTTCTTTGGCAGCAGCATCACACACTTCTTTTCATGGCTTCTAGCACTACTAGTCTTTTAAAGGTACTTTATAATGCACTGGATGGCAAGCAGAGTTTGCAAAAAGCACCGGATTCCTATGGGTGCTAACTATCCAACAGTAAAGGATTTCTCATACAATTTGCCACTCTGGTATTTATAAATATACAATATTGATATTTACTTTCAAGAATTCTCTTCCCCTTTTACTTTAAAATGTTCTTGGGCTGAGAATAATGGTTTTCTTGAGACTCATTATAAATGGCCCTGATTTCTAGGAAGCTCGCCACTGTACATAAAGATCCTGATCAGATTCATGTCTTTACCTGCTAGCTGCTTTGCGTGACCTGCTGCCTCAGCGTTGCCTTGCTTGTTGCGTGCTGCAGCAGACTTCTCTCTTTCAGCTTTGCTAGACCCATTCTCCAAGGAGGAAAGCTTTTCTGCAGCTGCTTTCTTTGCTTCTAGCTTCCTTTGCCGACATGTCTTAACGGGCTCTGCTAACATCCTTACTTTTCGGCGAAAGGAGGTAAGGACCTGGATGCTGCCATTCCTCTTCTTCTCCTCCTGGCCTTCAGTGCTTCCGAACTCATCCACATCAGAGACTTTGTATAACGGGAGCACGTGGAGCTGCTCGTCTTCTGGTGTTTGACCAATTTCACGATTGTCTTCTCTAGTTAGTGTGCAAACCTATCGGAAAGGTGTGTTAGAGTAACTCTCTCAAACCAGCCTGAGAAGAAGAGATCTGAAATGCTAGCGTGTGCGTTTTACCTTGCCCTGCCACTGTCGGCGTTGGCATCTGGCAAGCTATTTGCAAACTGTAAGTTTTTTGCAATTTATACATATCACAACAAGCCTGCAATTTCATTTCTTCCATTGCTCTGTTGGAGAGTGTTAATAGAAACAGAAGGTATGTGTATCTATTGCTTGTATTTTTGCTGAAATGAACAGTATAGTTAGGGATTATCCTAACGTGAAATAAACTGTGTAATCCATTGCACCGTGGCCAGAGAGCTCAAACAGTGGAACCTGGAACTTTGTACTCATCTGAAGGTTTTTTCACTATGATCTATGAGCTAGCTACCTATTAGAAATAGCGTGCAATATAACATCCTGCCATTGTATTTCACACCCCCTTGCAATGGCAACTTCCAGGACTTTGCAAAGGAGTAAGTCACTATAATGTTAATAATAAGGTTTAAGGAAGTTACTGTTGTGTCATGCAGCGTGCTACAGCTAAAACAGGTGTTGGGAGGATCTCCGTGGAAAAAGATGCTGATACAGACATATGCTGTAGCAAAATCCTTGCATCAGCCAGTTTTAGGAAGAAAGCTCAGCTAGAAAGATATATTTTATTGGTGGTGGTTGACTTGTCAATTAAGTCAGACCCTGGAAACAGGAAAAATTTAGTTGGTATTAAAAAAGTAGATATTCCCTTTGGTTGTAATAAGAGCTGCACTCTGAATCTAGGTAGTTGCTTCAAATTACAACTACGATGATTATTCAAAACTGAAGATTATTCTTTCTCACATTTACCCCAACTGTACTGTCACAGAGAGAGTAGGCAGGGAACAGAAATCCAATACACATTGAAAACCAGCTTGCTTTTCTGGTATCTTCTACAGAACCTTTGCTATACATGCTAGAGATCGAAACTGAAGAGAGTAAAGGGTGCGTGTACAATACAAAAGATGGCAAGGCTTGCAGACTTTCTGCTCATCCCAAGCAGGAACGAAATCCACAACTTCCAAAACTCTCCTGGAAAGAAGTTATTTCTTTCCATTTTTATTTTATGAGAAGATATAATCCGGAGTTGTTAGAAAAAAAGTGTTTTAAGAGGACAAATATAAACCATTTTGTGCCAGGGACATTGAAACAGGCGTTTCAGTCCTGCTGGGACCTTCTTTCCATTGTCTCCACGGTTTCTCTTTTACCAGTTCTATATTAAACCTTTCTTTAATACACCATAAGTCTCATTCATTTGAATGAAAAATTGCGTAGGGGACAATAAGTTAGCTCAATTACTGCTTAATGTTTCTTTTTTTAGTAAGCTGCATTATGCAAGTATAAATTTAAACAGACGGGAGATAATGAATTAAATACATGAAATTAGTGCTGGAGTGAAGAGGCTATATGCATCATGGACTTACCAGGGTACTCCCGTTCTGCATATTGTGCAAGTCTCTGTGAGCATGAGCGCAAAAATCCAGGCAGGCAGTGACCCCTGAGAATGGGCGACCTTCTTTTAAACCCAGGCGACACTCGGGTGCTCTGTGTTCATACTCGATCTGGAAAAAGATGACAGGTATCACTGCAACCCAGCTGGATGCTCCAGTACACAGAATTAGCACCAAACGCTCCACTGTGGCAACATGCAAGTTTCCTAACATCTTGGAGGTGGCAACGTACAGATCTTGAAGACGAATAAAATCAAGCAATTTGATAGCAATTTCGTATCCATACTTCATTCCGTGCTGTTTTGTTCCCTGTTACCTTCTGTCTCTGGTGTGATTGTGAAATTGGCCAGTAATACTTTTCCTTGTGTATTACTTTTGAGTCTCTGCCAGTGGTTGGTGTTTATACATGACAAATGCAGCCTATGGTTTCAGCATCTGGCACTGTAAGAGTGATATGTTTGTGTAGACTGGAAATATACCAAGCTATTAAATGAAAATGGCTTTAGAAAACTGACTTCAGAATGACTTAATGAAAAATAATAATTTGCTTTTTGATTTGTAATATTTTGGCATGCTAAACTTATATTTCATTAGCTTAAGTATGACTCTAACCCCTGACCAAAAAGAGAGATAATTCAGTCAAGACAGTACTTTCTACCCATGTGCTCGTTATTAAGGACCTTTACAAAGAGTTGATAATGCAACAATAAACCTTACACAAAAAGAAAGGATTTTGTAATGGAAGATCATGCCTTAGACAAATGACATTTTCATGTTTTATTTAGAAAATTAAAAATGAAACCAACTTTGTAAAATGCTTTGCTGAAATTCCTGAACCTTTCAAGTGAATGCAAAAATATCTACACTTAATAGAACTTAATGAATCCCATTTTAAGTTAAGGTGAAATTAAAAGTTTTGCCAAGTCTTGATCCAAGATCACTGAAAGATGTCTAGTTTGCTCACAGACCTTTCTTTTTAAAATTTGGAATATTTACTTCCCTGGAATCTGAAATTAAAGCAGATCAAAACTTGAAATATGTAAACTTCTCTGGAATTAAACTAGAGTCATCTGAAACGTTAGCCAGACTATAATTGTCTGATTAAAGTATACCGGTGCAACTGTTCTCTGAGATGTTCTGTTGGGTCCAGTTGGAAAAACAGACCCTTTCCAATTCTAGATTTTAATCCAGTAGCAATCCAGACTTGGATTAGAATATATCTGGGAATCTGGCATTTCTTTTCAGGATTCAAAGGGGGATTGATTTTAGAGCTTTTTGGTTTTAGAACCTTTTACAATACCATACAAATTAGGTCTCAATCGTCTCTCTTTAAAGCCACTGACAGTAGCTTGATCAGGGTTTCCCCACAAATACAAGGTCTGCATGAAACTCCTGAAGCAGGCCAAGCTCTACACGATAAAAACTGAAACTTGTAAAAGCATGTATTTTCAACAAGTGTCGGGCAGGACCATGGCTTACGTGGAAAGAAGTTCTTTAGCGAATTTTTGTGGGAAAAGAAAAGCAGCCCAAGCAAAGAACCATTTTATTGTTCACCACCCCCTCATTTTTTCTTCTTCCTCTTCCTTTCTTCTCTTGCAGAAGAAGATATTTGGACAGATAACCACAGCTAGTGGGCACGCGGCCACAGTTTCCTCCATAGTAAGTCTCCAAACATTATCTGATCAGGTAAATGAAATTGGGTAAGTCTGCTTAGCCTGTCCAGTTGCTACTGAATATGCAGGAGTGAGTTTTCTGGCAAATAAAAATGGACAGTTTTGTGTTAGTTTACTGTTTCTGTCACAGTTGAAAATCTATCTTGTGCTGGTTGCTACAGCATAATGCTGTCAACAGGAAAGAAAGAAGATGTCATAGTTTGCAGTGATGCTGATAGTTTGGAGACTGTAAGTTCTGTGAATGTTTGTGATGATACTGAACCTGAGCAATGAAAATGATGGCCAACAGTTATGTGTTTGTAAGGGGTGTGTTGTCAAATTTTGATGCAAATATCTGAAAGACTTTTGGTAAAGGAATGCAGATGAGAGACAGGCACACTGGGAACCTCATGAAAGCTTTGAATGTGCTAGTATCTCTGAATGCCACTTCACAGAAAATATGCGCACACGATCCCCTCATACAAGAAGGCTGGTGCAGGCACTTGTGTGCATATGCAGGGCTGAGTGTGTTCAAATAAGAAACTTCGCTTTAAAAGCGTGTTTGTAATGGCTATTTTGGTGAAAACTAAATTCATCTGCCACTTGAAAGAGCAGAACTGAAACTGTGGCTTCAGAACTTGAGTGCAATATGATACACTGCCAATCTCACACCATCTTCATGGCTGTTTTGCTAGTTTGGCCGGTGAATCATGCTAAATCCAGAAATTTGTGTTGTAGAGCTGAAGAGTTCTGCTCAAGTGTGAAGTAATTTTATTGTGTTGATTTAGGTGAAAAGATTAGTTCTATTTAGTGGACTAAATTCTGCTAGTTTTACTTTTGAAAGCATTTTAAGTGAAATTGTTCATTTCCATTCCTCTTTACCCTGATGTCAAAGGAATGCTGGCACAAAATGGACATAATGGTTTGGCGCAAGGTTGAAGCATTGGGAAGTGTGGTAAAAATCGGGTTATTTCCATGACTGTTCCAATTCCTTTTTTCCCCAGCATACCTGGTTGTTATATGCATCAGGTGCAAGCTTCTTGTAGGTAGGTGCCATCAGGGTTGACAGGTTCTGCAAATTGGATTCTAGTTTTTCTTCCTGTTAGGAGATGAAATAGAGTTCAATGACATTTCCATACTGTATGTATAGGATCTAAGAAGTTAGGGTCTTTACACAATTATGTTTACACTGATAGTTGTGTAAAGGCCTAGACCGTTATCATTCTTGTTTAGACAATAACTGTTGTGAATCCTCTTTTAATTTTATTGTTTCACAGCCTTTAAAGTAATGAAGTAGTAAAGTAGTGTAGTGTGATTCTTGCAAGAGGACATCACATACTATAAGCTTAATTTGGTTTATATTAAGAAGAATCACCTTCTTCAACATGGAGATGTTTTAGATCCAAGCATGATGATCCTCATTATTTTCCCTATTGGAGTTTTGGGAAAATACTACTCTTCAGAAAGCTTGAGAGAAATAATATCAGAATGGTCCATCAAGTAAATCTGGCTAATTTAATGGTTTTGCACATTGCAATGACAACACTTCAACACACTGAAGTATCTTTTCATGCAGCAATTGAAAATTATTTAAATACTTCAGACTACAAAAAGTTCCCAGCTCTTAAGCACTGAAGAACTGTGGACGTGTCTAGTAGTTGGTGACATGGAGGTAGGAATGACCACACTTCTTTTTTTCTATAAGGAGAGGTTCACACTCTCAAAATGAAAGGCTCTTCAAAAATTAAGTACTCTAATAACATACTCCAAAGTTGTTCCCCATCCTCTCAGGATGAGAATCCCAAATTCAAAACTTTGCTTATATGATGGCCTTATTTTTTATTTTAAATGCATAAAGAACAGTGGCGTACTGGAGTGCTATACTTGGTTTTAGGAGTTTGTATATTTTAGGAATGTGTGAAGAGCTGTGAAAAACCTATGAGTTTGAGACAGACGTGTGTTTGGTGCATTAAAAGTTTCTATCTCCTACTATGGGACTATATCCTAGTTTGGGACTGTGAAATGACATTATGAAATTGTCAAAAATATCTTGCTGTGACCTTGTGGCTGCTGCCAGAACTTAGAGCTTTTGTATGGCCCATAGGTTACCATTTGTAAGTGTTACTTCTAGTTTTTATTGGTGAGTATCTTACTTGTGTTGTCTATAAACTGTGTCTATGCTATGGGACCCAGCCTCTGCTTTGGGCTTTGGCTGCCCCTGACTTTGTGTAGGAACAAGACTGGAGGGTGAAACCATCTTCCCTGCCCAGCTCTGGCTTCCATGGGAAGTAAATCCAGGAATGCAAGTTGCAATAGTGCCCTGGTGGGCTCTGGCCAGGTATCCAGCTTAGAAAATGTAGGGGGTTTAGGATTGCAGGCTATCATAAAGAAGGCTTTGTGCCACAGCATGACTGAAGAAGAGCTATTCTTGGGGCCATAGAAGAGCAGTGGGGAGGAAAAACTGTACGTTAATTATGATGATATTCTAAGTAGTGTGCTATTCTCAGCACAGGCCATAGGATGCAGAAGTACCTGGCTGTCTGATCATGTGAAAGAAATGCTTCTATTTGCATAAGACACCAGAATACAGTGAAAGCTGTGGACCTATGCGTCAATACACAAGCAGGGAACTAAATCTGCACGTGCTTGCCAAAAAACAGACTGGGCCATTGGAGCCTCCCAGATGCATGACTAGCTGGAGGTGTCCAGGAGTCATTGCAGTCATAGCTCCAAAGGTATCTTGTGCCCAGGCTAAGGTCAATGGTTTTTTTTGATTACTCTGACTCGTTCTAAACAGTTGCCAGTTTGCTGTAACACAGAGCCCAGCCTGGAAACGTTCAGTGGGGCAGGACTGTATGTAGAATGAGTCTTCCTATCCTCTTTTTCCTATTGCCATCTCAGAGTTTCATAATGTTTGCCTCCATGCAGTCTGCTCTGGTTCCCAGTTGCAATGTTATGTGCCTTCAGCTGGTAAACCTTCCGCTCTGCCACTGGGGAATGCCCGATTGCAGGGCTAACACAGCCACAATTATTCAGGCCGTGCCCTCTCCTCTAATTGTGAAAGCCGGCAAACATGGTTTCAAGTCTCAGGGCTTTTACCAGCTGTCAGAATTTGGACAGTCAATTCAGCTGGCTCAGTGACTGGAATCAATCAGTTTTGACTGGCAGTTATTTAATTACCCTACGTGTATGCCATTCAGGCAGGGCTCTGGCCCCTGGTCTCTTGTACTGTATCTCTATTTGCAGAGTGACAGAAAACATTTCCTTGCAAATGACACTCATTTAAGAAATGGACACGAACCTCTTTTGGGTCATCTCCCATCAGCTTAAACTTTCTTGGAATCTTGCTTCTGGCAAACTTACAACCATTGTAGTACATGCTCCAGGAGCAACCAAAGGAAAATGAAGCACCACAAGTTTCAGGGTCCAGCCCTTGACATGCGCAAGTCCGTCTGAAAAATAAGAAAATATGGCTGTTAGCAGCAGGCGGGTCACCCCAGGGCACTCCTGCAGTGGGCACTGGCGTTCTGCCAGCGCCCTGGGGAATCACTGGTCTCAGACTGTCTTCCATCAGTAAACAATGAAGAAATGAAAGAGGGAGGCATACATATTATAACAGAAGAATTTATCAGAGTGAATAGTTTCATGGTTGCAAAGCAAGGACTATGCGGTTTCTACGCTTCTGTGAGAAACCTGGTTTTGCTCAAAAGAGGGTATGTTTGTGTGGTGCCTTGTTAGGTAGCGATATTCATGGTACCTGAAAGGGGCACATGCTGATGACACTGCAAAAATGTGAGAGCCCTCTGACAGGGGCTAAGCCATAATTCCTGAAATATGACTCTACCCATGAAGCCAAAGTAACATACAGTGATAGCTATGTTAATTTTGGTCTAAATGTTCTTCACTATCAGAAGGACATGGGAAAACGATATAGTGCAATTTCTTTAGATTCAGGCTTACAGTAGGATTTAGTGCATCTAGTTTTTACTTCAAAGTTGAGGTATCTGCTGTCCTGGGTCCTGCTGAGATCTCTTCCTTTAAAAATACTGAGCTGCTTCACAACTCTAGGAAGATGTTTTTCCCTGATTTATAACAACATTTACTTTGCTTTTCTCACAATGTTTGTGGGTTTTCAAACTGCCTGAAATAGTTGGAAAAGTTAGGAGTATTTCAGCTTAATAGCACGAGCAGAGCTGTGAGGTCCGAGGCTGAAGGTGGGGTTCCAAGTTTGGCGAGCATACCCTTTGTTCCACTTACTCTTCGTTCAGGGCGCACCGCCGGTTCGTGAGCGTGCCGTACTTCCTCAGGGTGTCAGTGAGTTCGGAGTAGAGCTTGTCAGCCAGGCTTGTTGGGATTCCCTCCCACACCAGAATGAGAATCACGATCACGGCCGTCTCACATGTGTGGCCTGCTCGCTCGCGCACCAAGCAGAGTAGCTTTTCCTCCTGACTGCTTCTGCGGACTACCTGCATGCACAGCAACACACCCCCCCAGAGCCCCAACACAAACAATGCGTTTCTTAATGTGAAGAGCAAGACAATATGAAACCTCAGCATTACTACGCATGTGGTGAGGTTACTTCTACTTCTGTCTTCCTCTTTGTTTCTGTCAACTCGGTACATTTTTCTCATTAGTGATATGGGCTGGTGCTACCTGTTCTGTTTAATGAAGCTGACTCTAAAAGGCTAAGCTTGACTGATAGCATGGAAAGCCACGGTGGTGGAAACCAGCTTTGCAAAGGTATTCCCCATGCTCTGATTCAGCAGGAACGTTCTCTTGAATCTGCGCTATGGTACAAGTGGTCCAGTTTGATTAGTGGGCAAAAGGAAGTGAGCAGTGAAATGCCTGCCCGCAGAGAGCTGGACGGTGGACAGTTGCGCTTAGGGCAGGGACCATGCAGAGAAAGGGAGACAGCTAAGGCAGGCACTAAATAACTGGACATGGGAGCTCTCTCCCTTTCCCTCCCAAACTTAAGCAGCTAAACTTGTAATCAGCCGCTCAGTTTTGTGACCTACCCTTACTACATACAAACATTAGAGTGATGAGAGGAAAGCAGTAGATTCTGTTCAAATAAAGAGTGTCCTTGCTTCTCAGTGCTTGTGCTACTGTGGGCATTTCTGAAAAAAAGGTGCAGTCTGGCATGCATAAAGACTATAATCATGTATCAGTTTTTCCTCATGCTGTCTTTCCCCAGCCTACCCAAACCACTCAGTAATTTGTGCCAAAGTACGACAGTGTTTGCTAAGAGGGTGTCCTAATGCCTCTCTTGAACTGGGAGCGCATTTTAAAAACATCACAGTGGTGCACTTATTGGACTTATTTGTAAGCTAAAATTAACCAGCAATGAGAATGTCTAGTGTTGTGAACCTTAAACCTAAGCAAAACTGCCTTCCTTCTCAGGTTTTCCTACCTTTATGCCAAATATTATTCCTGCTGTTCTCCATGCAACAAGTAAATGGGAGTGTGAGAGACAGGGGTGGGAGCAGGCTACAGGCATCCTGCAGTACTGCTGCCGTTGAGCTATTTTAAGTTTCATAGTGTCAGCTAACAGAAGGACATGTCACTGCTGTCTGCTTACATGAACCATCATACTGAACTAGATTAGTCTTAACATTTGTGTACATCACTTACCCATTTAGCAATCGGACATCCTTGAGAACTTTTGCCTTCTTTCCCAGTGTAGACAACCCTCTCAATCCTTATAGCTTTACCCTTCTGTCCAAATCTTAAACAAACAAAAATATGTACAATAAGCAGATTCATTTGGTTCTGTGTGAACACTGAAAAGACGAAGCACATTTGCCAGTCTTATCTTAAAAAATAAACCCTATGAACTACAGGGAGGCATGTGCAATGTGGTTTAGCTTGCTGATTTTATTATAGTGTGGACTGATACGTTAAGACAGGCAAATGTCTTTAATACATCACGGATGAGTAAAAATTATCCATATCACGTTAATATTCTCGAACCTTTTAACTGTTTCTGTAGAGAATTTGTTATAGATGACGTTTTGAAAGGTGGACTTGAAGTGTCTCTACTTTGGGGAGGAATTTTACATTTTTCTTTAATTTCTGGGTTAAACTTAAAGTTATTACTCTGAAATGTATATAATCAGTTGTCATGGAACAGCCAGCATGCAGTAGTCACTCTATTAATTTTTGGTGCTTGTTTCTGGCTTAGATACAGTGTGAATCGGTTAAGTCATGATTAATTTGCATCATACCTATTTCCTTTACCATCCGCTCATAAATTGTTACTTATTTACTTCTGCCTGACTTCTACACTGAATTAGGATCACAAGGTGCCCTCAAATGATGCCATTTGTGTGTGTCTTTTTGCAACTGAGGCGGGCAAGCTCGGCTCTTGCCGAAGCACTTAATCAAGGTGATTATGCTGTCAAGGCAGAATCTAGCCCCACATGCAAGTAGTGCTGTTACCCAGAGTAAATGGGATCCACTTTCCATGTCCTCTGATGGACCAGGTGGAAATATGCAGCAAATGCTAAGTGAATCAAATCTTGAATCAATAAAAAGCGTCTGACCTGTTAAGGTCATGCATTTCCAGGCATGTTCTCTGGCCAGGCCTCTCCCTGGGGTGCTGCAGCTGGGGAGTGCCCACCTGCTGAGCCCTAGAGCACATCAGGTCTCAGGTGAGGCCACGTGTTAGAAACCTCGGTGTCTGCAACGTTACAGATCCAGCTACCATGTTGATTCAGCTGCATTTTGGGGACTGGGCAGATTGTACTTCCATCACCGTTTCTTGAATTCTGCCTCTCTCATTGGTGTTACCTTTTTTGTTTGGTTGGTTTTTTGTTAAATAACCAAGCGTGGGGACTAAATCACCATCTCCTTGTTCCTTGCCTGTTACCTATAGAGCAATCAAGATAGTTCCTTCCTGTTATGCAGCCATTTAATGATGCCTTGAGAACGTTTGACCTTTCATCCCTCTTGTTTTTGCACTAAAATCTTGGTGACATATTTAAGAGCAAGTATTTGTATTTAAACTTCTGTCCTGTAAAGGAAATGAAAAATCCTTATTTTTAGATGTGATCTCACTGTGAGATTTCAGTGTCACAGGAAATTATACAAATAACATCAAGTTGTACTACACATGTTCTGCAGGCAACTGTTAGGTCACTTTTTCCTACTTAGGCTTGAATGTTAGTATACATTTGTTTCTTTAATTAACCACATTAAAAAAACATTTTAAAATCTTAACATTTTCTATCAATTTGCTAATCTGGATTGCAGGACAACTGTGCAGATGCCGCTGTAGAAATACATTGTACATTACATACTGGGAATGAAATGGGACTTTGTCTCAAATCTGTTTAACTGTCACAATGGAATTTGTGCCTGATGTTTGTCATGCTTGCTTTCAGGCCAGAGCTGATTGGCTTTAAAACTGGACCAAAACTCACTGAGTATGAAGTGGGGACTGGGAGAAGGAAAAGGTAATATGTATGTATCCACCATGGATTCTGCAGGAAATTTGTTCTGGTATAGCTAAAATATTAACTGCAAGTCTAAATCCAAATCCTGGTTTGTTTGGCAGTGCTGATACCTTAAAAGTCAATCCATGTTCATAGGAAGCCAATTTAAAAGTGCTTCGATTGTCATTAGTGTCACCAACTGCACATATGTGCTTCAGAGTATCTTTATAGTTAAGTGCTTTTTTTACTTAGGGATACAAAATTAACTAATGAGGAGGAGTTCTGGAGTTCTTCAGTCAGGGAATTCACAGTTCATACCATATGAACAGTTGAAAACTAGCCATTGTTCAAGTGGCTGCTGCTATACTCTGCTGAACCTGGCTGAGTAGATGCATGTTATCTATAATCTCTCAGGATTTCCTTCTGCCAACATGAAATGAAATTAAATGCACAAAAAAAAAAAAAAGAAAACAGAAGAAGAAAAAAAGGTGAGGTCAATATTAAGGATGAAAAATTACATTCCAAAGTAACGAAATGAAAAAAAGTTTAATCTCTAATAATTGGCATTATGACATGAATGACTTTCCTCTTTTATTTATTATTTGTAAATACTAAAGAATTAACCAGTCGATGAGAGCTCTGGAGATAACAAATTGTAAGAAGCTTCTCAGGAGGGTGTGTTCACTCCCCCTTTGCAGGAAGAAGCTGATTTATGTAGGTTACATGTATTTGAGCCACTCACAAAGCTGAAAACATGTATTGGGGCAAGCCCTGCACAGGAGTCACAGGGAAGGAGGTGCTACGAAAGAGAAAGGACCTTAGGACTTAGAGGTAATCCAAAGGGTTTAATATGCCCTACGTGGCCCATGGTGATGCAGCCATGAGCACAAGCTAACAGATCTTGCTAAAGAACGGCACTCCTTAGCTCAGAGAGAGCACTGCGATAATGCCCATTTACTTTTGGCTCTGCAATTAGCTGGAGCTTCTTTGCAGTTCTGGAGTCCAGATTTTTAAGGTATTCAAATTCACATCTGTCTCTGACTTACTGGGGAGCTTTTTGTTTGCTTGTTTGTTCAGAGGGGAACTGAATTCCCAGATACCTCTAAAAATCTGGCCATTGATGTCTATGAATGCCAAAAGATACAAGTAATGCAGAATTCACAGTGCAGAAGTCACTTTTGTGACAGTTTTTAATTTAAATACCTTAGGGTATTTAAATTAGGGCACTGATGGTTTTTGTGCTCATGCATATTTTTAAGTAGCACAGATCATGTATCCATTCTGTGCCATTCAAAATTCCTGGTTTGATTGGCTTTGATGTAATAAATATATTGTGGGATGCAACACGATACAGGGATTGTCCACAATCAAGATAACGCTAGTGTTGTGCAATACTCTGAGGAAGGGGGATGTTTTTTCCCCAAACTATTTATCATTAGTTCTTGGGCTGAAATCCTATCCAACAACTCTGTGGCACTCCTCTGGATGTGACCGAGTTAGATTTAGCCCTTTAGGGCTTTACTATATACTTAGTAATTTGGGGGGGGGAGCTAATTTTGGAGTTTGGTATTCTGCTCTTCATCTTCTTTCTACCTTGGCATTCTCCTACCTAGAGGGAACATCAGGTCCTTGCCTGCTTTTGCAGCCATTGCCAACCGTCTTGCTTGGCAGGCTGGTGAATACTTGTTCCTGCTTGGGTTTGCTGGCATCTGTCTCAAAGTGTGCAGCCTGTGCCAGCCAGCAGACTATTAGCCCTGTCAAATATTGTGACTCTCTAGTGAATAGCACAGTGCGTAATGTTGGCAACACTGGAGTAGCTAAGCCTACAAGTAATTACTTGATTTGCAATTGTTTATTTCTTTATGTGCAAAAGCTGGAAAAATTCTGACATCCACAAAAGGATAAATGTTAATCTGCCCTGTGCCTTTGCACTAATTACCTTTCTTCCATGATTTCTCTAATAGCTGCCACATTAGGACCGGCTCCTAGATGGGTATAGAAAGGACCTTCATCTTTTTCAATAATTTGCTCTGTTTAAAACAAAATAAAGGTTATTACTTCGAAGCTTAATTCTTTAATGTAAAAAGTCACATTGCAAAGCTTACATCTAGCTCGTTAGAATACTGCTGTATGGGTCTGGGGTCAGAGTTTTCAAACACTTATGTCTAAAGTATGCTCACGCAATTTGTACAGAACATGCAAAGCACGTGGCTAATCCTGCAAATAGCTGTGATATGGACTGCGTGCCTTTTGCTAGCACAAACAGTTGTTTCACATCTTGGGCTCTACACTGAAATTCAAATGGCATCTTCCTGTTATCACCGAACAATTGTTTCTCCTTCTCCCACTTCCTCCTCTCCCAGTATCTAGAAAGGAGGATAAATGGGATAATAACGGTAAATATTGACATTAGTGAGCTGTACAGTATTTGTTTTTCAGCAGACGTGTTACAGTGTAGGAACCTACAGCTTGAGAAAGTGGCCAGTAAGGTTACATAGGGAATTTCTGTCACCCACAGAAAGGCTCTGTGAAATGAAAAAAAGCAAGTTTGCTGAAAGAAATACTGCACAAAGCTTAGTCAAAATGCTTGTGTGCTAAGAATGTGGCCTCAGTTTTCTGTGTGTAGGTAGGACCATGTCAGCATTCACAATATATGCTATATGTTTGGTTTGATACCAGAAGGCAGGCTCCAGCAGTGAGAAAGAAATGGCTAGGCTCTGCTTGGGTTCAGGAGGAGATGGTGGGGATGTGCTGACTTGTCTGAGTTCTGACTTTACGCTTTCTGCCATGCTAACTCCAAAGGCTGGATGAGGTGATGCTGCTCTTGACATACAGCCTCCGGAAGAATGATGAAGGCATGCTATTAACCTGAACGTGTCGATGGGGAATGGCTTAATTTAATCTTCCTAAGAACAAGTATTGCTAGGAAAGAGCAATAAACCGTATTGATTACGCTGTGGCATTGGGTTCTTCGAAGAGGACAGGAACTAAGTTTCATGCTCCTTTACTTCCTAGAGGGTCTGCTAAGACTGAAGAATTAAAATGCAAGTGGAGAATAAGCTTTTTTGCTTAGTTAGCAGTTACAGTACTGGCTAAAAAAATAATGAGAATAATGAAATGATTGCCAGAAAATCTTGTGCCAACTACACTGGAGAAACATATCAAGAAAAAAAAATCAAGCCACTTCAGTGTTTTCAAAAAACCTCCATTTTGTAGGTTGTTTCTTATAAAACAATAAGGAACAGCAAGGAACTGGCTTCCAGTTTTCTTCCTGGGAGCTTTGGAGATCCACTACCTCCTCTTTTTGTTCCCATGGATCATCTCTGAGACATAGGCCCAGGCATTTGAAAAAGCAAAAAGGTCCACTTTGCAGTTTTGGAGGAGCATTGGTTCAACTTTCCTCTTTTATAGTTGGTATGAAATCTCAGTAAGTGAAACTATATCAAGGATGATTTTTTTCCCCCCATTTTTGACGCTGAAGCTTTTGTCTCAGCCTGAATAGTTTATCCATTAGAGTCTGAAAGTGCCTGTTAGACCTGGCTATGTGCAGTGTCAGTGCTGTATGGAAGCTCGGGCTATGCGGCCATGCTTGTCACTCTACTTTGCTTCCCTCTCCTATATTCTTCCAGCTTTTGGAGATCAGGTGTGCCATGAAGAAACACTGAGGGTCCCCCTCACTGCCTTTTTGGAGCTGTTTGTGTAGCTTCTCTAAGACACTACTGATCTCTTTAGCCTTGCAGGAGACAAGTGCATGAAAGGGAGGATAAACAAGTTAATCTTAACTTGCAACAAGTGAGGAATAATCTGCCATCCCTTCTTTGCTTAGGCTTTACTGAGGGAAACTTCAGCAATTTCACTCTTAGAGCAACAAATGGCATAAGGATCTCAAGTTCTGGACCCAAGGCATATTTTATAAATGTTATATCTAACGTTGACGAATAAATTAGATTATAAAGTTATGACCTACTTTTTATCAGCATGTTGTCATTATACATCTGCTGCTTAAGCAGAATGGATGTGAGGGGATACATTACTGGCCATAAGTATTCTGACTGAAAAAGCAAATAGGCAATGGCTTTATGAAATATTGAGAAAGGGCCCGTGTGTAGGGTTGGATAAGTGGAGTAGGCATATGTGTATAAAATTGCAATTTTATAAGTTTTTACTAATTACTGTTCCAAAAAAACCAACCCAAAAAATCCTCCAGCAAAAACATCCAACTAACCCTGCAATCCCAACTTGAAGGCTCATTTCCTTCCTGTGAACTAGCATGTTTTTAAGTACATCTCAGCACTTACCAACACAGCTGCAAGATGGGAAATCATACTGGGTTTTGGCAGGTGTGTCCAATAAATTTTTTACAGGAGTATCCAATAACTTGGAAGGTGAGTCTAAAAAATTATTGAGAACAGTTCCAGCTGTTCTTTTGGTCGGGGTTTTCTCAGCAGATGAGTTTGCTTGCTGATCTAAGATTGGGGTCTGGGTGTCAAAATCTGCAGCACTGGTATTTCTTGATAGGATGGTAATAGGGCCTGCTGTTTCAACCTTCACATGTTTAGGTGATTTGACAGTAAAAGTCTTGTGATCAAACAGTGATTTGACCTGTATCTGTTTTAGCTGCTGTTCCATTGTCTCGATGATGCTCTTTTGTTGCATGTTCTCACAGCCAAAGTGCTGATTCTCTTGTTTAATTGTTTTTTTCCACATTTTGTTTTCTAGCTGTCCAGCTGATGGACGCATGCAGACATTAGACTTTGTGCCAGCCTCAATTTTTATGGGCTTGCGTGCTGCACTGGGACCAATCTCGGTTTTGGGTTGCTGGTATGCTTGTTGCTCCTGTTTTTGCAAGAGATGCCACCTTAGAGCAGCATGTTTTTGAAAATCCTTAGGGGCTTGAGACTGCAAATGAGAGCCTCTCTGGTCTTGGGAGTGTGGGGCAGTTTGCTGACTGTGTGGTAAGTACCGCTGAGGAATCTGCGTAGCTTGTTGGCTCAGGAGATCTTGGTTCAGGCTACCACCATAGCGTTGTGTTTGCTGGAGTGGTGGTAGCTGTATAACTGAAGCTTGTTGTGTCTGTTGCTCTTGTTCTTGAAAAGAATGATTCACATCTTGCTTTGCGGTCAAGTTATTTGAAAAATACTGCACATGTTGCAAGTCCTGGACTTTGTTGGCTCCAAAGCGTTCGATATTTGTGGTGTTTTCTTTCTTCTCAGAAATCAAGTGCATGTTGTTCGGGCAGGAACGCTGTAGACTAGCATTTGCTTTCTGAGTGTAAAGGGGAGCTTTGTTGTTCATGCTCTGTACCTGCTCTAGGCCTAGCTGAGTGTTATGCAGTGGGAATGCAGTTGATTTCATGTACTTATTCCCAGTTTGGAAACATTCATCTGCTTTAAGCTGATTGAAGGATGTCCTGTCTAGCGGCTGTTCAGCATTGCTTTGGGAGTGGGAAATGGTTTGGGGCAGGTCTTTATTTTTCGTTTGCAGAGCCTGTTGCTGGTTTGGGGTTAGCTGCGAACTGCATGGCAGTTGCACCTGCTGTGCCTGTTTTTGAAGCATCTGTTGCAAAATGTGTGAATGCAAGAATTGCTCGTTCTCCCCTGGCTGGGGATTCAAGTGCTGCTGTTTCAACGGGGCCCCTACAGGCTGCTTGGCTTGTTCTGGTCTTTGCTGGAAATGGAGCTGCTGCGGAGGGTGTTGCTGCACTTGGGACTTGAGTAGGGAATCCATCTTTGTGAGCTGTGGCTGCGGTGAGTGTTTCTGGAACGGCAGCTGCTGGTGGTCTGCTGTGGGACGCGGCTGCAGCTGGGAGGTCTCACTTTTGTACAGCGGAGGAATTTGTTCCTTTTGCATTATCTTCTGGCTCTGGGGCTGTCGTGAAGGCCCCTTTAATGCATCAGGACTTCCAGCATACTGTTTCATATAGGCTGTTTCGGCTGTGTTTGCCTGGAACTGAAGAATTGATCGCAATAATGCTTCACTGGGCTTTTGGGGAGGCTCTCCCTGGCGAAACTGGGTGGAAACCAGTTCTATCCAGGCTGGTTTTGAATAATGTTGAGCCTGTTGCACAGGCTCTTTCACTTGGTCCTTTATGTTGTCAGGAGGAATCTCAGGTTCTCTCTGTCCTGGGAAATGCTGATAGTGTTGCTGCAACTCACCCTCATTTCCGCGTGCTTGCAGGTTTTGGAGGGGAGATTCCGACGCCGGCGTCATTTCTTCTGGGCGCTGCTGAATTGAGGCGGCCATAGCAGCTTGTGGGTTGCTTTGACTAACATCTTGTAACGTTTGTGCCTGCTGCGGAAGTCTCTGCTGAGGGTGAAGTTGTTGGCTGAAGCTGGGACTTTCTGACATTGGTCCCTGCTGTTGCCCTTCGTTCTTTATCTCCCCAGGAAGAGTTTCATCACATCTGTTGTCATAGGAATGAAGTCCTTCTTGCACCACGACAGACAGTGCACTGTTCATTTCTGGAGCAGGAGGAGTGGAGGAATCTTTGTGAAATGTTGAGTTCTGTTTAAAGAAAGCACCATTTTTTTCTGCTTGCTCAGAAAACCTTTCCAGAGCGGCGCTCTGAGCTTGCAGGTTACTGCTGGAACTTAAAGAGAGGTCTTGGTTGGGAACCTGCCCTACACTTCCACGAACAGTACTGTTTCCTACGGGTAACTGGCGTGGATCATAGCCTGGAATCTGTTGCTGTAGCTGTAGTTCTGGTTTCTGAAGTGAACAGCTACCTGGCAATACAGGTGGTTTACTGGAGTCTTCTGCATTGTAGACCTCAGTAACCACTACAGCTGGCACTTGAGGCAGCTCAGAGTTTGAGGTCTGTGGGGAAGTGATCTGCCCTGAGGTATGGGATGAATGCGTTGTCTCATAGGACAACTCATTAGTAGCCTGACTGGTAATGGCATTGATATGAGATGTGTTCTTCTGCATTGCTATGGAAACATGTTCTGGATAATATTGAGACAGTGTTTTCTCCAGGAGTTCACCATGCATGCTTTCCATGGAAGAGGCAGAAACTGTAGCACCATTAGGCATTGGCACTGCCTTGTTCTTAAGTAGTAAGACAATGTCCCTGTTGTGGCAATGAACGTTTTCCTGCTCCTGCTCATCCTGAATCAGGAGGTCATGAGGGTTTTCTGAACCACCACTGTTGTATCTTGTAGACTGTATCAAATCTGAAACTTCATTTTCTTGTCTTGTAAAACTCTCAGGTTTCTTCTCACTGTAACAACTGGAGACGCTTGGTTTTTCATTATTATCTTCTGGCTCAGCTTTTTCTCCATTTACCTCATTGTCTTGTTTCACTTTCTTGTTCTCATGAAGTCCATACAGAGAGGGCTCACTAAAAGTGCGTTTTATCCCACCATTTTGCATATATTTGGAATATACTTTCTTTTGTTGTAAAAGGTCGGGGCTAACACGGTTATTTGGACTTCCCTTCAGGTGGGACACTCCATAGCTGCTTTTAATGAATAGTCGCTTGTGGTCTCCATTTACTTCAACTTCAGGCCTCTCTGTTGCTGGACTTCCATTCTGTAGCTTCACTGCAGGAGGCTCTGCCTGGCAAACGTGAGAAGACTGCGGTATTAGAAATGGACTCAATCTATTGCCGTCAACATGGTTGGTTCTGTCCTGTTCCATCTGGCCTGCTCCGGGGCCATCCACAAGGCTACCCTCTGAACTTATCTGAAAGAGAAAAGAAACAGGGGAGAACCTAAGTCAATTTAGTTTCCATTGATGAACAGCCGATTACCAACAATTCCTGCAGCATTCAAACACCCATCGTCTTGACCAGCTCCCACACACAGCGTGAGCTCACAGGCACACCTGAGGGGCATTTCGCTATCATATCACATTTTGCAGCCCTGTGTCTCCCTCTTTCTTGAAGGTTTGCTCTTCAAGATGAAAAGAGAGTGAAAATACAGAGTGGCCCCTTACCCCTGTTTAACAGACAAGCAGGTATTTTGCCACAAAATATCTCTTAATGGTGCAAAAAATACTCTCTGCTTTTGAATGATTTGCATAGACTCCTCTGTTGTCACTTTTCCTCTTTGGTAAGGTGGCACAAAGTCATGACAAACTGTGGTTCCCAGACTTGGTGCTAATCCCATTATTTGATTAAGTGTGCCAAACCTCTTTTGTGTGACTTGAAGGATTATTGCCACCAAGCTTGCCAATTAGAGGGGAAAACTCACTTTTTTCTGTCTTCAGCTGTCTCACAAGGTCTTTTAAAACTGGCATTCCTAAGGATCAGGCAAGTGGCATGATACACATGTGAGACAAAGCCACGCTTGGTTGCTGTCCATAGGAACTCTTACAGTTCATCACCATCTTGGTAATATTGACAAAACCAAATTGAGATATTTCTGAAAGGTTTGATGGAAGTGGTATCTTTTCAGGTATTAATATCCTTTCAAATTTACATATAGACATCAAGCACGGCTTAAATTATACATTTGGGTTTTAAACTGAGCCCCACAGCTGTGGAGCTAGGATTTTTTCTTCTTTCTTTGGATGGAAAATCCCATTTTCTCATATACTCTTTATATTTTATTTATAAAATGAAGTTTTTCATTGGATAAAAGTACTGACAATGTGCAATGAACAAATACCACATAATGACAAGCTAATCCTGTTCACATGGATCTTCCCAGGATTCACAATCCCAGTTAACATAGATAAAGCCCTTGTTTGACTCTGCTTGTAATTTATTCTTTGTTGGCTTTATGGTTCTCAACCAGTCACAAACAACAGAAGACAAACTGACACAGAGTCTTACAGATGTGAGATTGCACAGAGAAAACTTGCACTCAAGCATGTCTCTGTCCTGAAGCTTTTATTTTCAGTTTGCATAAAGGGGAATCTGAAGGGTTGTTCATTACCAGGTCACCCCCTGGTTGGACTGCAAAGTCAGGAGAAGCACTACATGTGGCTGGTATTGCCACTACATAGGAAGAACTACTATACTGAAAAACTTCTCCCATCACGGTTGCTCTGCTTATATATTTACCCTACGCTATTTTTTTTTTTTTTAAATGCTAAGGAACATCTAATTTATACAGTTTTCAGTCCAGTATTGCCTTACTCAGTTGAGTAACTTGATTCTAAAATGCTTTTAAAAGTAATATTAATGAATGAAATTCATTACATCCAGCAGAATCCCTTCTCTCCTTGCAGCTCTGATTTCAGTATCAGGATAATTCAAACATATGTTTTGACTGGCAAGCACCTATATGATGCCTTGTAGCCACTTCCTCCTTATCCCTAACTTGGGTTTAGATTTACTTTTGACCTCCTGAAGTTTTATTCTTTTCTTTCTGTACTCAATTTATGTTTTGCATAACAGAAGTAGAGAAGTTCTCTCTGCAAGTAACTACTTAAAAAAAGAGTTTTTGAAGGGAAAGCTAAGAATAGGGAGATGGAAAAGAATGTTTGTCCATCTTACCTATCTTCTTGACAAGGTAAGGTAGGCTTCTTCCCTTCTAGGTATATTTCAGTATATTTCGCAACCTAGCTTTAAAGTACCACAAGACATGAGCCTTTGCAGCTTTCCCAGGGAGACGATATTCCATGCTTAACAGAAAGCAGCATGAAAAGGATTCCTCTGATGTGTCATTCTAGGCCGGGCAGCAGAATGACGCTCCCAGAGTTTCTCCAAAATAAAATGTCAGCCTAATTTGGAAACCATTCTTTGCCTTCACACCTTTCATACCTAGAAATTGCAGCTGAACCACAACTCAGACATGAGCGTGTAGGCTGCTGTATTTCACAAGTTTGAAATGAAATGAAATAAAAGGCACCATAGTAATTAACACCGTGCTGTCAAGCTGCTTCTAAAATATTTATTTCTTAAAAAAAAGCTTTAGTTTGTGTGTTTGAGCCGTGAGAAACTTCCTCTGGCCCTCAAAGTCTGCCTTGCTTGCTTGTGTTCTGGTGTACCACGCGGGTTGCAACTGAATTCCTTCCAAGAGTTCCCAGACAATCCTTCCTCTCAACTCCTTACTGATAGGTAAAACCACCTTTTTGTTTAGAAGCGGGGGCTGCCCGACTTCTGTACACTTAGCTTGCAAAGCCCTTGAAGGAGCACATCTGTGCTTCAGAAAAGAGTCTTAGGTTTGTGCCGTCCTCAGAAACCACAAGGTTATCTTCATTGTGTGATATGGATTATTATTATTCACGGTATTCTCAAAGACCTCATAGTATGAGCAACCAGTTCCCCCAAATTCTGATCACCTCCAGTGTAAAAGGCACTGGTGTTAGACATTGAAAAGGACATGGGAATCATTTGGGTCTTTAAAATAAAAAGTTAATTCCTTGATTAAAAGTGCCAGATTTGCATTCTTTGAAAGGCATCTAGGATTGTGGTGACTTTGCATTATACTTATTTCTCTCTGTCTACACTCAGTTATTCACAATCCTCAAGTCACACTTGAGTACAAATCTTGCTCAAGCAGCTACAAATCACAGCAATTATTTGTAATTTAAAACTGGCAAAAGACAAACGGCAGCAATACCTTTATTACTGGTTTTAACTGGGACACAATGAAGATATTCTTGACGCCACTACTAAGCAGACCTGGTTGTGCCTTATGAAGTCTCTGTGTTCTTCTTTATAATTGCTGTGGGGTGAACTGTCTGCCTCTCAGAGTAAATCTACCTTTCCCTAAGTGTAGCAGTTAGCCTTTTTTCTCTTTCCCATAACTGTATTTTATCCAGACCATTTAGTAGCTCCACATATTTTTCTTCAGCTATAATTCATTGGAAATTCAAGTCACATCAGCAGCATCTGTGAAACAATTACTGCATCTAGGACTGACTCTGCAGTCTAATCCATCATAATTATGACTGGCCTCTTTGAAGATGCCACGATGCGTGACTTAAATATAGCACATTACTGTGCAAGTGGATCAGCATCTCATCACACCACTATGCATTCAAGTCCACCAGCGTTTGACTTTTTCAGATGCAAGCAATGTATGTACATCTATTTCTTGCCACATACGGGACACAAATTGGAAACCAGCTACTGAAAGAGAGTTTGAGATTTTTTTGTTTGTTTGTTTTATGGGCAAGTTTGGCATATTCCCGCCACCTCTGTCAATATAGGAATACCGAAAGACCGCGGAAGGCATTATTATGAGCGTGACAAACATTTCTGCAGCAACAAAAGTACGCTTAGTTACGGAACTTTCTTTCATGGAAAATCTTTCTTTACTTTTAGCCAGTTCTAGAGGTTCATACTTTATTTTATATAGCATCCGTATGTGGGGAGTCTGTGACTGCAAAGCAGCTCAGATGAATGAATGGACAAATATACCCACTGCAGGGGAGTACAACCTTCTGCAAAGCTGGGCAAGATTCCCAGTAGAAAAAGTGGGTGGTAGGATGCTGTGTTACAGTACTTGTGGCCCTGAAAGGACCAAAAGGTGGGTTGTTTCCCCTTCTGGGGTTAGCTGGCATAGAAATACATCTCCTCAGAGGTTTTTCTCCCCGGCAGAAATATACCTCCTCAGATCACAATCTCAGCTGACTTGTGCTTGAGTGATTATCAGGATGAGACTTATGAAAGCAGAAGTCGGATACCCGGGAGCATGTCGATGGCTCGCTGGGTTGTTTCTGGAGTGCTGCCACAGCCTCCATCCTGCTGGCACTCTTCTGCCACTGCCAGATGACACAGAGGTCTAAATTGCTCCCAGACAAGAAACCCCTGTAGCACTTTCTAGACAGGAGGTGAATTTACCTATATGTCTTGCCAAGCTCCAGTTTGGTAAACTGTACTTTCTGCTTACATTCTCCTGCTCCTATCACCTGGGTACAGTAGTTGGCTTCACATCTGTCTTAATTTGGTATTTTTATTATTATGTGCTGTTGTGCAGTTGCTTCTCTCCTTTGAAGCTCATGTTGCTGGCAAAGAGGTCTAAATCCTGAACTTCCAACATGTGAAAAAGCTCCTAAAGTGAAGGGATTTTTTTTCCCATTTCAAAAATGCATGAAAATTTGAGAAAAGGCATGAGTAGAGTTATTCATAACTAAGGACACTCATACATGGCATTATCGGAAAGCTCAATTTCTGCACTAAAACCTTAAATCTTCTGGACTTGCATACATGCAAAATTGTTTCTGATTAACTCTGTGTCAAAGTATTCTCTTTTTTAACTTTGGAACAAGACGTGTAAGCAGTTACAATGATGCTCAACACCATGATTTATAGCTGTGTGGTTATTGTGGGATGTCACAGAATCATAAAACGGTTTGGGTTGGAAGGGACCTTAAGTATCATCTAGTTCCAACCCCCCTGACATAGGCAAGGACACCTCCCACTAGACCTGGTTTCTCAAAGCCCCATCCTACCTGGTCTTGAACACTTCCAGGGATGAGGCCTCCACAACTTCCCTGGGCAACCTGTTCCAGTGCCTCACCACCTTCATAGTGAAAAATTTCTTCCTCATATCTATTCTAAATCTCCCCTCTTCCAGTTTGAAGCCATTACCCCTCATCCTATCACCACATGCCCTTGTAAAAAGTCCCTCTCCAGCTTTCTTGTAGGCCCCCTTCAGATACTGGAAAGCTGCTATAAGGTCTTCCCAGCGCCTTCTCTTCTCCAGGCTGAACAACCCCAACTCTCTCAGCCTGTCCTCACAGGAGAGGTGCTCTAACCCTCTGATCATCTTTGTGGCCCTCCTCTGGACTCGCTCCAACAGGTCCATGTCCTTCTTATGTTAGGGGTTCCAGAGCTGGACACAGTATTCCAGGTGGGGTCTCATGAGAGCAGAGTAGAGGGGCAGAATCACCTCCCTCGACCTGCTGGCCACGCTTCTTTTGATGCGGCCCAGGATATGGTTGGCCTTCTGGGCTGCAAGTGCACATCGCCAGCTCATGTTGAGCTTCTCATCCACCAATACCCCCAAGTCCCTCTCCTCAGGGCTGCTCTCAATTCATTCTCTGCCCAGCCTGTACTTGTGCATTTTTCTCTGGCCTATCTAAGTAGCAGTTGTTTCAGCTGTGCCTTGGGTTAACACCTATAAGCAAGCTGCAAATGTCACTGGACAAAAGATGTGCAGTTAACTCAGATGGCTAATGGACATGTAACACATCAAAGCTCCTTATTAGTGAGACATTTCCATTATTGCTGGGATAAAATGTTGCACACATGAAAACTGTGGCATAGTTTAAGGATTTCCTATATGTTTTGTACTTAAGGTGCACTGTGTTTATATACTGAGAAACAAAGCAAGCTTCCATGTGGAAACTAATGGGAGAAGGAAGACCAGGACTACACCTGACCAGACTCTAGGTGGTTTGCCATTCGCAGAACAGCTTCTTCCCAAGCCAGGGTTGCTGGTAGTTTGCAATAAATGCAATACCATCAGAAATCAAACCCTGTGTGGGCCTGTTGTTTAAATATGGGTTTAACGTGCTTTTCTGAAGCCAAGGCACCCATGACAGAGAATTTTAACCCTGTTGTCCAAAGCTGATTTGAAAGAGAGATTGCATTCATGCCCAAGGTGAACCGAGGCTCTGAACCCCACAACACACCCTAAGGATTTGCTCTGCTCCCTACCAGCATCACTGCTGCCTGCTGCAAGTGTGGTGGCTGAGGAAAACACAGCGAAACTTCAAGGCAGATGTAAAGGAGGCCCCAGAAGGACAAGGACACTCTGTTGTTAGCTGGGCTCTATGGCTTACAATGGGGTCCTTTGCACTGCATTCAGCTGTCTCTTCATTTGGATAGTATATTTATTCAGTGCATTAGCAATGCTTTGGAAAAAACTCACATAAGGGTGCCGTGCCTTCTCTGTCCCTTGAAGTTTTAAAGTTAAGGCTGTATTTCTTTCTAAAATATATGTATTGCTTTCTCATTGTAGCTTTAAACAGCAGTTAAGGAGTTAACCTAGAAACTACTGGATGAGACTCTGTCTGTATTCTGCAGGAGGTCATATTACATGGATAGAATTGTCTTCTCTGGCATTTAGATCTACGAATAGTCTGTGTCAAACAGAAAAAATGTGGGATGGCTAAAATTTGTTACCTAATTTATAGCTAATTTGTCCTTAATTTACAGGGAAAATAGTGACTAGCGAATGTAGATATAAGCAGACATAAGGGAATCAAGAGCATGGGATTTGTGAAATATGAGGATTAATAATTCATTAAATCTTATCCAAGCCAGAAGCCTCATAATTCATGCATTTTTAAATCAACTAGTGCTAACCCCCCCTCAATTGACACCAGTTCTTGCATTTCGGTGATGTAATGATCTAATTGCAAAAGCTTGAATTAGTTTGATTTTTGACCTTAACATAGAAGGCAAGAGAGTAAAGCTAAACTGGTCTGTGCAGTGATTTCCCCTTGCTACATTTTATAACCATCAACAAGACTGGATACTGCATAATATCTACTCAGACATGAAAAATTGCACTATTTTAACAATTGCATAAAATCAAGGGGAGCGAAAATTAAATGCCTCTACAATACATGTGGAAAAAAACAATTATGTGAAGGGAATGAATTCAGGAATATAAAATGCGAGTAAACAGGAATTATAATGTCACATCCTACAGCTCTCCAGTTCCTATTTTTTTGTGATTTATGTCCTATACAAACTTTGCACCTAATTGTTCCATGTAGCACTTCTAATAGAAGAACACAACTCTTCAAGTCACTTGTAATGCCACCATAGTATATTTCTAATCTAGTGATTAGAAATGTTTTCCGAAAGGTCAAACTTCAGAACCAGGTTGGATTTAAGAGCCAAAAGGACTTTCCTGCTGTAATAACCAGAACATTCAAGATGAGGTTGGCACCTACACTTGCTCTTGCTGGTTGTAAGCTTGTTTCTGAGGTTTAGATTTGGAGTATTATGGATCCAGACGGTTTATACTGACAGGCCATTGCACAGAGCTATATTACTTCCCAAGTCAGCCTGTTTGACGTTACCTTGGGTGTTGATATGCCAACATACTCTAACATACTCATTTCTTGAGCACCAGCTTGACTATTATACATCTTTCACAAATACAGGGAAGCTGAACTAAAACACCCTTTTCCCTTTGCTGTTTTTGAGAGTCATTGCAATTGGTAATTGTAATAGGAAGGCTGCGGGGATGGGAGTTACAGTCTTAAATGCTGGGGATGATCAAGTAAGTGTGCACTGAGTGAGATACTTCTATGCTTGGGTATAATGAGAAACTTCTCTTGTGTGCCTGTGAAGTTTGGACCAGCAAAATTGTTTCAAATTGTGACCCACACAGGGCATCTTTTGGGGAATTCACCAGTGCCTGCGGATTCAACATCAGGAAATGAGTTGGGGTAGGAAAACAGAACCAAGTCTCTTTTTTTCTTCATCTCAATCAGCTGTCATGCTAGGTTAGGTGTGTTGACAAGGTAGGGCGGGCAGTGCTATCAGGTGCTCAACAAGTGCTCAGACCTGGTTTTGATTTCTGGAGAAATGGCATAATTTGAGGGATGATTTTCCTCGCCATACTTCAGCTGCCCCACGTGTCAAATGGTAATGATGATACTGGCTGCTGATTAAAATCAGCTATCCGAGAGCAATAGCTAACTGCTCATGCTATTCTGACCAAGCTCTGTAGTGCAGTGTGCTTCTGTGTGAGCATGCCAGAATAAGCAAGCGTTGATGGCTGAACACATTTGATGTTATCAACCTGCCATTTAGGGAAGGTTACCAAGAGGTCAGTGTCATCATTATCTTCCATTTTCTGTGATCTTTGTCCATCTGGCTTCAGACCTGGATATAGCATGAATTTCTTGGGTTGATGACTTCCTGACACCCGTCGAAGGTCGGTTCTCTGTGGTGATTTCATCACAGCTGTTGCCAGAGTTAAGTAATTCACTATTAAGTAGTACATCCTCCTTGAGAACGAGAAGCCGTGGAAGAGATTCTCTTGGCTCTCTTCACCCCATACTATAAAGAAGAAAGGGAGGACCCAAAGGAAAAACCACTGGCAATCTAAAGGTTTCAGGGTTTCATCATGTTGGGACAGTAACATGAGAAAATAAGAACAAAAATGGTGCTGTTCGGCACGTGGGTGGAAGAACTGACAGAAGAGAGTAAAACATTGTGGGCTGCAGCATCCTCAGAAAGTGTATTTACACGGCTCTGTTTTCCATTATCCTTTGAACTTCACATAGGAAATCCTGTTGGTCTTCCAGTTCTGATGAAAACAGAATTTTGGATTAAATGCAGTTTTCTTAAATTTCTTCTCCAAAAGTTGAAGGTGAAGATCGTGCTGACAGGAGTGGGGAGAATGCAGAGATAGGGGTTGGTAACTCCAAGGATTACTCTGACTGTTGCTCCCACATGTCCAGATGATAAAGCATAGCTTTCAGCCCCTTCACTGGCCTCACTGTGGTAGCCTTTACACCCCTAAACATATTCCTCCTCTGTTTTTCTCATGCCTCAGCCACACCTAGGCTGGGATGCTGTAGTGAACTCAATTTTTGGCTACTATTCTTGGCCATTGAGAAATGAGAGGCAGCACAGAGACAGCTCCTGTGCTACACAGTGTGCACTCTGCGTGCCGGCGTACTCAAGGGGCAGGTGCTGGGGATCCCTGCCAGGGATGGCAAGCCACGAGATACCCATGTGTCTGTATGTGAGAAGCTGCGTGCCACTGCAGCTTCTGCATGGTTTCCTACATCCTTCTGGGGATTTACTTCCAGATGGTGAAGTTGGAGGAGTTGAGCCAAAACAAAGGTACTTGCTTTGGAAAGATCTTGTGTTGTTTTAATTGTTGCGTGACTTGATTTAAAAATGTGTTTTCATGCCCACTTGTGATTTTTTTCCTTCCTTCCTTCCAGTTTGTGCCTTGCATGACTTACAAACCAAACCAATCACTCATAAACACATGGGAAAAATAGGTTTGTCAGGGGCCTGAGGAGATGAGCGCCCTGTTCCTCGGCTCCAGGGCGGCACCAGCCAGAACTGTACCAGTCCACTCCAACCTGTTTTCAGATGTCTCTAATGATGAGGGTTGCATAATAACCCACAGTTACATGCAGTGCTTCATTAACCTTACTTATTAGAAAGCTTCTGGCATTTAAAACATAACCCTAGATAGTCTCTTCCCATCTACCACAGACTCGTGGAACAGTTTTTTTTCTTCTGTGCTATGGCTTCTTTCTCCCCGTGTAACTGAAGACTGTTATTAATGGCTCGCCTTCTAGACAGAATAAACAACTCAGTTCGTGACATCTGATCTGCTCCCTGGGTGGATCTATATCCATACCATTTGTTCCCTGACCAGATGCATGGAGGTCAGAAAGCAAATGCAACAGTCTGTTCTCTGGAGACCTTATGCACATGCCACGTTCTGCTACATTTTCCCTAAGTTCAGATGTTTGATATACAAGCAGCTATATGTGCCTATATAATATTTCAAATACCTGTATGAATTAACTTGGCTTTCCCCCCAGTAACTAAAATCAGTTTTATTCCCTCAGTGTGAGAGGGACTGTATAAATCACATTGAAATCAATAGAACAGGCTCGTTACTTCTAGCAGAGCTTTATAGAGGAGGTTGTTTCCTTAAAACCTCTGACTTCAGTATGTTTAAGTCTGTGAGCTTCTGGCACAAACATCTCTTCTGACTTCCACTGTTGCTGAGGCACCACAGAAGATAAGAATCTAATGCATTTTTAGAGGTCTATTAGAAGATGCTCCCTGGAGCTATGGTTGCCATTCAGCTTCTTTCTGCATTCGTGTGTGGTCTTCAAGAGCAGTTTTCATGTGGGTTACTGCAATCTACATGCAACAATGGCATGGAATATCATGCTGAAATCTACATCTGAGAAAATAGTTACAATTGCCTCTCCAAATGTACAAGAGATGAAAGACAAGGTGTTTTTGATGACCAGAACCAGCTGACAACCTAAGAGCAGTTGAGATCTAACCTTGATAAAAGCACAACTTTGGGAGAGAAACGAAAACATGGAAGCCGGCGCTGCCTTGCCACGGTTCTGAGCACACAAAAGAACTTGGCATGGGTACTGCTGCCATCCCCTTCAGTTTTAGGTTGGAGACTAAGATGTGGGACTACATTTTCATTTTGAATACTCAACATATGAGCTCAGAAAGAACTTGGTCATTGACTAATCTTAGATAAAATGGCCCAGGGCCCAAACAAATTCTAAGTCAAGAGACACCCACTTCACATCATGCCAGCATTTATCAAGGAGTTACAGCCTAGCTTCTTAAGGCTGGCTTGAAAACCAGATTTTCTACAGTTACCATCTTTGCTACAGTCATTTCCCCCCTTTTTCTAATTTTAGCTTTCTGTTACTTGGCAAGAGAGTTTTTAGCTTTTTCTTTAGAAGGCCACTATTAATCCTGTTCTGAGGATCAAGCGACAGGCTCCAGTTTGCTTCCACACAACTGAGGCCATTTCCGAGTTCCTTCTTATCTTGTTACATGCTTGCTTACATAGAACATGGTTTTTATCTATAGCCATTTAAAACTTCGTAACATTTAAGCATAAATGGGCAGTATATGGGGATTTTTATGTATTTCGTGGCAAGAAACATTTAGTTAGAGAGCTACCAGAGAAAAAAGCTTATTACAGGGAGACAGGCATTTGTCTTTCTGTGGCATCTCCCTTCAGTGTTTCAGGAAAACTGGAAACCAGTAAAAAGTCTAGATTTTGTGAATGGGATGTTTGTTTAAAAACACAGCTCTAACAAGAGGGTTTTTCCCTTTAACCAAATAACAAGACTGGATAAGAACTTAGGATTGCTCTGCCGAGAAAGGGTCGGGATCCCAGAACGAGCTGGCATTCCTGCTTTCCTTTAATTTCCAATAATTCAAAGCACATTCTTCCTCCTGTTTAAAATTTCCTCTTTATGGTGAGATGCAACATGAAGAGACAGAAAATTTGCTGCTGCCAAGCTACAAGAAGGAGGGGGGAAACTGGCAGATTGTGTTTTAACTCTCACCAAGACTTTCAGACTCCCGCAGCTGACACTTGGAAGAGTGGTATTTGAGCAGTCCTGAAGGGAACTGCAACACTCCTCTCTCTGTCCTTCCTTTTCGAATATTTTCAAAGCTTTGAGAACAGTTGGTTGTTCTTCATTCTGGCAACTCGCCATTTGCTGCCGGCTCACATCAGTTCACAGTCTTCAGAGGTATCCAGTGGCCTGCATGGATTTGAGAGAGTTTGAAGCCCTAATGAAAGACCTTTGATATTTTGGGATATTTAAGAGACATACAGAAATGGATGAGTTAAAAGAGCTGTTGTCAGTTCCCGCAAAACCCGCTTCATATTCTCAGTCACGAGATACCGTTTCACTAATTGATTATTGTCTGTCCATAAGAGTCACACTCTTAGTGCACAAAGAAGCAGTGTGGATTAAAAGCTCACCATTGTAAAGTTACACATTCAACTGGATTTAGAAAGCTGGGAACTATAGACAAATCTAAGATACAGGAGTACTTTGAATGAAACTCATAAATCATAGCTGAGACTTTTTTCAACTTAAGTAAGCATCTTTACTACAGACAGTGAAAATTAATGGAAGCATTTTAAATGCCTCTCTTCGCTCTTTCTTGGAAGGGTGGCAGGTGAGCTCTCCTTGAAAGGATCAGGTGACTTTTTGTTATTTAAATCCACATCTCTAGCAACGAGGACCTGATCCCGCAAGTCCTGCAGAACTGCTCCTAGCTGGCAAGGTTATGCGAAGTGTTTGCCAGGCTAGTCCTTCAGCCAGAAGTCTAACAGCTGCGGTGGTCTTGAGCTCAGGAATGCAGGTGAAGGGATGAACGCCTTGCATTGTGCTGGTCGAGTTCCCGTAAGCTTATGTACGTCCTTGTATATGAAGTGTGATTGCGCAGCACAGTCGCTGCTTTTCTTGCCAACACAAACTTTCACTCCTTCTTCCATCCCCCTCCCTCAAAACACTACAGGGAGAGAACAGGGTTGGGGGCAATGCAAGGATGATGGGCATTAAGCTCTGACATATGCAACTGGTTTTGCTCAGAAGAAAATGCAATGCAGTCTATGCTTGGTGGTATTACTTTTATACAGCCTTTGGGGGCAATGAACAGCTGCTTCTCCTTTAAAAAAAAAGGGGGGGGGAGAAGAGGAGACAGCTATCAGGATACTAAATATCTAATGCAGTCATTCAAGCTAACATGCATGTCACTGTCGAATGAATATAAGGACACTTTATTTTTGGTTTGTTAACAATTTGAGGGTCAGCCAAGTTGACTATGAGAAAATGAGCTAATAAGTTTACTGTGGGAAAGGTGGGGGACAATGATGAATGGCAAAGTTTATTTGCTTATTACACTCCTCAGCAAACAACTCTTCCTAACAGCCTCATCTAGCTCACAAAAGCTTCCGTGTAATTGATGTGTAATAAATCAGAAGCATGCCTCAGCTCCCCAAACCAAAATGATCTTAAAAGTTTATGATAGGTATTGATGATTAAGTAAATGTTCTGAAAAGTTAGTTGCACCTAAAATTAGAACTGAAAATGAGATGGGCAGAAAAAATATTCTGGAATACCTGCAGTTAACCTTTAAAAAAGCATATGGAGGACTAAAGCAAATCAGCGAGCCCTAGAGACTGGATATGTGTTGCTATACTGCTGTGCATGAACTCTGCAGCATGCCACGTCCTTCAGGGAAATTATGTCATGAAGCTGTTTAGAGTCTATGTTCAGGGTGCTGATGCCTCCCAGCCCACCCTGTTTCCTACCTTCTCCCTTTGGCACCATTCAGGTCCTGTCACTGGCTGGGCCCAGCAAAACCATGCTCCTCTCTTCATGCCTGGCACGCGGGCCCGGAGCACGCAAGCAATACAGGGTGTGTGTCAGCACTGCCCTGCAGGGCCCCAGTCCTGTCCTGGGAACCGATGGGGATCCCAGCAGCTCCTGACCTCCCCCTGCCTGAGCTCCCTGCCCCAGCCCTTGTTCCCGGAGGTGTGGAGGCAGAGATGTCTTCAGAGCTGTCAGAAGCTTATGACAGATGACTTGTATGATCAGGATGCTGGCTACTCTGATGTTAAATATCTGTTTGCTCTTTATCCTCCTGTCCCACTTCCTCATACACCACAATATAATCAGGCAGTACAAAGTCTTAGTTTATGCTTTAGTTTTTCTGGCTTCATTGAAAAAATTCAGTGTCTTAAAAACAGCTGCTACTACTTAATGATCTTTTGGTAACTAAGGCTGATTTCTTTTGTTATGCTCTCTGAAGATTAAATTTTGCTCTGTTGCCTGAAGGAGGCTATTGTAAAACAAGATACTCAGAAATCAGCAAAAAGATGTTAAAGCTAAAACAGAAAACCAAAACACTTTAACCCTGTTGGTGCTGCTGCCAGTGAGTTTGAGAAAAGATCCCAAGATTATCCTAAAACCAGTCTGGTACGGTGGGCTGATGGATGAGGAGCTGCTTTATAACAATGTACACAGCCTTGCAAAAGAATAAAACTTCCATGATGTTAGGTTTTAAATCCTGATTTGATCAAACAGGTTATCATGCAAATAACTAGAACAAGCATTGCTATTGCTTTGGATTCTGAGGAGGGAAATACAGAGCTCAAGGATTTGCAGTCCTTTTTACAAGAGACCCGTTGGGGAGAGCCTGCATCTACCAAATACTGAAAAGCTCGATCCGGATTACAAAGGAAATTGCTACAAAAGATTAAAATATGCGGTCAGCAGTAATAACTCTCCCTCTGTTTGTTGTCTCAGATTGTATTTGTGTTGGAGGAAAGATCGGTGTACTTCAGATAGCAGCAAGGAAGAGAGAGAGAGGTTTCGATAGAGATTTTCCATGACAAGGTTAACAAGAGGAAGTGGATGGGGATGGGGGAACGTGTTCCACAGAGCTGCAGGAAGCTGACGCTGGGGGAAGGCAGTGCAGCAACTAGAGACTAAAGCTAAAGACTTTGATGAGCATAAACACTGACAGTAGTTTTTGGAGATGCAATTACTGAGGATTGCCAACTGACGTGGTCTTCGAGTCTCCCCTTGCTGGGATGCTCCTCCGGCACCCGCCGGGGTTAGCCTGTCCCCAGGGATTGGCACATAGTGACCTTCATTGGGTGTTTATTACAGAAGGCTTCCCCCTCACTCAGGTCAGCTAGGAACTTACTGCAAAGTTTGCACTGACTGTGGAACTAAAAGTTGTCACTGTTTTTATTGGTTATAAAAAGCTTTTGTTTAAAAAACAGCAGAAGAATACATACAGAATACCTGTGTGTGCAGAGGAGGATTGTAATGAAATTCTGGCTGAAATGATTGCGGCATTTTATCTCCTGTGCTCACTGTCTGTTGCTTAGAATTATAATAGTGATTCAAGGGCCCAAAAGGCAGGAGAATGAAGCTAATACCTCCAGATATGGCTGATGAGAAAAGCCTTCCTTCTTAATTGAAAATTTAAGCTCTTGCTTTGCAACTATGGCACTGATTTCCAAGTAACTGAAAAATCTTTGATTCAAATCAGTCTTTATAGGAACTTGCCCACACGACCCTCTGTATCTCCCAGTGCACAGCAGCTCTGTATGTTTCGCTGATCCTGCTGACTTGCACCGAAATCCTCTCCTCCGATCTATCCTGGTACCAGGAGTCATGCACATTTGACCAGAGATACCAACTGCAGGATTTATGAAGTCACTTCTTTGAGGCTAACCGTCTCTGGGGAGCCCTCGTACTCCCCGCAGTGAGCAGTGGGTTACTGAACAATATCGGGGCTTGCATGTGACACCACTTAGCCTTCGTTTTACATTCCAGCTGAAATAGGGCATCAGCCTTTGCCAGTTATTTTGCTCACACAGGTCACCACAGCAGATACAGATTCACAGGGAATTGCAGTAACCAATATGTAACAATGTGCAAATTTTAGGAAACACATTTTGTAAGCACTTTAATTACTTGCTGTTACCTCTGTTACAGGTACAGATACATATTTATAATATACAGAACCAGATTAACTAAGGCAAGTACTGCCAACATTATCTTTTAAAAGCAGATTTGCATTTTACACACAAAGACATGAAGATGGTAACTAGTGCACGTTACACTGAACAGTAACTCTCCTTGAAGGATTCAGGGTGGCCAGACTGCCACCGCATCCCAGACTGACATGACTGGGAAACCTCAGCACCTTTTCCATCCATGGGGAATGCAGCTTGCAAAATGCTATTCCCACCTTTGGCTTCCCGTTGGGCACCTGGTAGGCACTGTGTCTGTATCTATGCACAGTTCTTCGTTTGAATACTTCAGAGACTTAGGACCTAACATGAGAAGTGGGAGGCTGTGCACCTGCCTGTTCAAATCACAGCTCACGTGTCTGTAAAACAGTGGCCACAGGCCACGCACTGCATACAGCTTGGCATGGCAAAGTGTAGAGCACATAGTACAGGATATAGGGTGGTTTTTTCTGACCAGAAGTTCAGGGATGAACTATTTGTAGACATTGCAAAAGAAATAACTATACTTGTAAGTTTTAAATGAACTTTGTTGACTTGAGATGTAGTGGGTTTTCAATAAGCAGATTGAAAAGAGGAGCAGCCGTAACATCCGTTGTTAACGTTTGTACTCGTTTGTGGCCATATCATAATTTAGGTTTAGTTTTAGGTACAACTACTTAAATAAGTGCAAAGTGATTTGTTACTTTATTTACACTTTTATTTACATGTAGTATACATGGGAAAGATGATCATAAACTTTTGCATCCATTGCAATGGACAGGAAAACTGGCATTGACTAGACCAGAGACCAGATTTTACACAGAAATATTAGAAACTAGTAACTTAGAGGTGCTACTTTCAATAACAGGAAAAGTAGTCAGTGGTGGTATTTTTTATATTGGTCATGCCCCAGTAACTCCCACAGTGCTCTTCTTTTGTAATACTGAGTCTTTCATTGCTTGACAATGTTTATTTGCATTCTTTGTATTTTTTGCTTGAAGGGAAACTCTTCTGTGAGCTTTTAAAAAAAAAACAACAAACAAAAAACACAAAACCCAACCACTTTAATTTTGAAGTCTAGTTTCTGTATTTCTCATCTACTTAAAGGGAAAAAAATAGATTTATAATATCTGAATGAAGAAAAGAAGATGGATAATACTAGGCACCTGACACCTCCAAAGAGCAAAGATCATCAGCTTTCTCTTTCAGTGCTAGAAAGTGCATATGACAAAGTTCTGCTGTAAAACAGATCATCTGCTGGGAAGGCTCACACAATTCTCTCACTTGTTATCTTTTAGTCACGACACAAAGCTTAGTTAAAGTCAAGTCACCACAGATAAGAAACGAGAAAATGTCTTTCTTCACTTAAAATCTGTGGTGATTTTAAGACGCCCAAAGTAGTTGCATTAGAGTTTCCTGCCCAGTACAATGTTGCTCCTGAATATGTATTCCAAAATCCCACTCATCTGTGTTGCTGCATTTCTGCTCACGACAATTTAGCATCTGAGCATTTGAATCAAAGCCCAGGGAAGTCAAAATGACACTGCAAGGTCTTAGATAAGAGGGATATTCCTAAAAGACAGACACCCCATACCCAGAAAGGTGTGTATTTTCATATCCCATATGACTTTGGTCCATGGTCAGTGTCTGTCTTACAAGCAGGATTGCAAAATGCTTGTGAGACATTCAGCGGGAAACTGAACCAGTAATGGATGGGCAGAAATCTCTTTCCTTCCTCAGTTCCACAGTCCTCACAGTTGGTTGTTTGTATTGTTTTCGTTTTAACATTAGTTGTATTTCAGAGCTGCTGAGGAAGGAAGGAAATCTAGGCAAATCTCACGCTTATACTTTTTGTCTTACAGAAAGTTCTATACTCCTTTTTCTTTTATTCTTCCCAATTTTAAAACAAAGCTAAGATTTTTCTTGCCTACCTTTAGGGGTGAGGGAGAGGGATTATTTCTTAGCTTTAAATGGCATTTTAGCAATCCAGAGAAACAAACCTGTAGCAGTATCTTCACCTTGTAGCAGGTGATACAAGTGGTGTAGCAAGATTATTGTTTTTGCAAGGGTAAACTCTAATTCTGTAGTTCTGACATAAAATAGGAATCTTTCTAGATTAGGAGAAAGAGGAGTTACAGAAATGCATAATCCTTGTCACAGTTGACCTTTTCTCTCCTTGAGCTTATGTGTGTTTTCTCAAGTCGAAATTCTTGTTCTTGCTGTGCATGGAGAAGATAAGGACAGTATCACAGGGGGAGGCAGTTGTGTTTTCCTAAAAGGTAAGCTACTATTTAAGAAGGGAGGGAAAGAACAGACAGAAACTGCTTGGGGGAAGATGTTTTGCCCAGGGACGGAGAAAATACATAGTACCACAGCTGAGATCAATTACACTGAAAAGACTAAGAAAAAGAGATGGGGGGAGATCCAAAGTTTGTAGAAGGAAAATGCACCCACCAAAGGTGGAACAGCAGAGACCAGCATTCAGATGTGAAAATCCTGGGTTTTTAGAGAAAAAAAGGATGGGATGAGGTTGTTTTTATTTTTTTAATCATCATCTGATGAAATGTTTATTTAACAGAGAAGAAAACAAAAATGCAAATACAGGAAATCTTCCTGTGCCTCAGTTAAGAAAACCCTCAGAGTCACTAACACATTGAATAAATCCTGTTTTAGGCAGGTAATGACTTGAAACTCCCTGCTGAAAACAAAGGTGGTTCACAATGATGCATGACAGATGCAGAAGCAATGTGACTGTGAGATGGCACAGTTATTCCAGTTTCAGGGACGATGGGAGTTTATCTAAGGATAAAGGAGGGAGGGATTCCCTGTGTAAGGTCAGTGTGGGGGAGAGATCCAGGGGGAGACCAGCTGTCTGTACTTACTAACCTTTAATCCAGGAGGACAGCTTTGTTGTGCTGCTCCAATACAGAACAGGTTAGAATGAATGTTGATGACATACCGGCCATCTAGGAAGTAATTTTCTATTTCACTGATTTTGGTTCTTGTTGTTTTGTTTTCCCCTCTCTTTGTATGTAAAACAAGCATTCAAGAAGTTCCTGAACAGAGGTCGCCCTGCTCCTCTAATAGCAGCATTATGAGCAATGCGGCTGCTGCTGGCTGAAGGGCTCACCAGCACTTCACAAAAAGCCCCGATAGTACATAAATTCAGATCTTCACCAGATAGATAATTTAATGTGGTCTGCAGAAGAATAGGCCTTTGTCAGAATGAGATGATAGCTGACTTTGTTTGGGGGAGTGGGGAGGGAGTTTTCTCAATTTCTCTGTATTTCTATTCAGCTGCTGCAGAAACATCCCCATCTGCTTTGAATCTACATTTTAATTCCAAACCCTAGCAAGAAATGAAGCAAGCTGGCTTGCTCTGCCTGGCACAGTATGCACATAGCAAGTTGCTGAGCTGAAAGCTGTTCCAAAATCCTGGAATGTAACAAACTTAAAAGCCAAGTTACCTGGTTTTGTGCTGTTTAACTGAACGATGATGATAATCAGAAAATGATACTCATCAGTCTCTTCTTTAAATGTTGTCACTTACTCAAGAGTACGTGCTTTCTTTGCTATCTGCTCTGTCAGGACAATTTGGTTTAAGGAAGTGACACCATGAATAAGAAAACCCCAACCCATTTCATTTCTCTGTTGAAAGCAGGCAATGGGAGCTTTGCCTGCTCTCCTGCATGATTAAAGGGTAGTGAAACAGAGGGTGCAAATTAAAATGTTGATTACCCTCATTTATAACACCTATATCTGAACTCATGTAGTATTGACATGATTTTTGCCACTAACAGTAGAATCTTCCATATTTTTATATACATATAAATGCTCGAGGGCTTATTTTAGCTTTATGATCTGCACAGTTTGAGTTTTTGCTTGCCTTTCCTAGTGCAGGAAATTTTATCCTTAACTGTCAACAGGTGTCAGAAACAGAAGCAGCTGGAGCCAGAGCTGAACAACATTTCTGTTCTGATCTGATAAACTTGCAAATAAACCACATGTAACTTCTGTTATGGACGCCCAGCAAAAGCTAATCATGATGCAGACCTTAAGTTAATTTCTGTGCCTGTTTCACAATCTGTAACGGGGGATAGTGAGTGATACACAGGCTAACTCACAGGCTGATAAGAAGCAGAACTGCCTCTTAAATTGCTCCTGGCTGAAAGGAATCATAGAAATGCAAGTTATTTGCATCGCGTTCTAGAGAGAGTGTAATTTAAGGGAATTTTTTTTTGTGATGGAAAGAAGCAAACTTAAGCTGTTGTGAGAAAAGACAGAAAAGGAGAAGAGGGTTTACTGTGAGCTGAATGGGAAAAGAATTGAAAGATGCCCATTCAAATGCTTCATCTGCCTGCTAATTTTAATTAAGACTCCTCCTTTGTAACTATGCCACAGAGCCTGAGTCTTTAAAAAAAAAAAGTTGTCACTAGGCAGATTTCTGAGCCTCCTGATTGAATCATCATTTTAATCTCTTCACTGCCACCCCCCTCTCCTGAGCAGAAGCTACCGGCTGCATTATCTGACAATTAACATACTGAGAAATGCTACTGCACTCCTCAGGGAGTTTTAGCGATGCAAAACACTCTTTTGCTGTGTGACAAAAATGCCAAACCCTTTAAAATATCCTGTGTGGTAAAATAGCCTGTGTTTTCTGAAGCCTAGATGCACACCTTGTTTTCACCAGGAAAAAATATTCTTCATGAACTTTTTCTGAGGCAAAAAATATTCTTATCCTTCAATTCTCCCTCCCCCCC
>VFFE01007013.1:1548449-1577235 GCA_008921705.1 Burhinus oedicnemus
CCCAGTATCCCCTCCAAGTTTGGAGAACTTGATAAATACAGTGATATTTGCAAAAGAAATACTGGTCAGTGACACAAGCTGCTGGCTGGGTGTGCGTGTCTTTGCTCAGCATCCTTGTACTTTCTCAGATCCTTCCTTGTCTTACTGCTTCACGTTTCACCTCTCTCCCCTAACAAAGCACTAGAAACAGCTTCTTGCTCCATGCCTGGTGGGGTCCCAGCCTGCTCTTCTGCACAGCCCCACTCCAATCCCACAGCCAGGTTTATTGAACTGGGTCACTGCACCCAGTTAGACACCATCCACTGTACCAGTCTCCTCTCCTAGCAACATAAAAGGGGGTAGGATAAAAAAAGCGAACAAATACTTTCTGCATCTTCTCTCTCAGCCACCTTTGTAAGCCACAGATCAGCCCAAGCAAGGTCTGCCCATAGGGACACGCTAATTGAGATGCTGTTTGGCAGCAGACTCTGTCCTTGCACGCATGTTCACAAAATGACTAATTAAAAACAAGCCTCTTGCCCTGCTTCCTTCCCTTGACAAGTTAACATAGGCACGTTTTTCCTTTCATTATTTTATGGACAACAATAACGAACACGCTAAGGAAAGAGAACTTCAGGAACAGTTTTGTCTGAAGAAAATACCAAGGGTGGTTGTCCCTTTCTTCCCCCACACCCTGATGGCTGCCTGCATTGTTGGGAAGGTACAAACCAGGAGGAAGTCCTGCAAGAGGGGGTGTATGGGGAAAGGTGAGGGTGTATGGGGAAAGGTGAGGGTGTATGGGGAAAGGCGAGTTGTTCCAGGCAACTTTTAATTATTGTGAAAAAGGAGGAAATATGCTTAAGCGTAAGAGTTCTGTTTCTGTTGTCCCAAAAGTGCTTTGGGTATTCGATCTGAGAATAAACAGATTTGCTGTGAAGCCAAGAAGGTCAGGTCTTGGTGAGGAAACCCTTTGGGTTCTGCTGCTCAGCTGAGCGTCTGTCCTCCCACGGCCTTGCTTGGAAACCAGAAGGCACCAAGTACAAGTGCAGAGTGCTGTGTTACTCCAGAAAGCACGCATGATGCCAAATGGGCAGAGCTCTTAATTACATCATAGCTAATCATGGTGTAATCACGGAAACATGCAAGGAATTGGAGTAACTTTAATTCAGGAAAAATAGCTAACCGGGTTGTGTAATGGGGAAAACCAGCAAATGCAGGAGAAGAACGCAATGGTGAGGCGACTGCTGCAAAGCGGGCAACAGAAAAATTTCCACATTGATTGGAGATTGTGAAGCAACAGGCTGGATTTTTATCTAGTTGTTTTACGTGACTAACTCAAGCTCTGTGCGTACATGAAATGCTGGGGAACTGCTTTCACTGTTATTCTGCTGCATGCGTGTTCATTGTTGCCTAAGCTTGGGAATAACTGCTGTGAAACTTTGAAGCACATAAGAGTTTTCCTGAAGGCAGAGTGGACAAATCCCCAAGGGAGAAAGGAGTTGGCTCCTTGTGATGACCCTGATCTCTAGACTTGGAGAGGAACAGCTTTGCTGTGCTGGAAAAAGCTGCATGCGCATCCACGTGCTTTGGAAGCAGCCTCCTCGCTGGGCCCAAGCCAGCTGCCTGATAGGAACATGCTGAGGAAGCAGCTCTCTGCTCCGTGCGCAGCCAGGCTGCTGGCCGAGCACCTGCAATGCACAGGGACACGGAGGGGAAGCCGTGTTTATTCCTGCCAAGGCTAGGAAGGGACGATGGTGTGGCACAGGGCCCACCCCGCAGGTGGCTGGGGGACATTGTTCTTCCCAGCAATTGCTTGGGCAACCTTAACAAAACTTGAGTACGAGACTGAAAAAATGAGCAAAAAGATGGGCCAAAACATGCAATGATGTTTAAGCACATAGACATGCAGATGGACACCTCCTCGGGATTTACTAAATCATTTTGGTAGTTAACGTAATTAGAAACTTCATGGGAATTACAGACGTACCTCTCTGACTCTCTAGACATCTAAATGCATCTGGAGAGATGGTCCTTAGGGCGTGTTTTACCAGAAGTCAGGTATGCAGGTTTGGTGACCACAGTACGCATGGATCAGATGCTTGCGAATGCAACTCTCCTGCAAGGTACCTGAGCTCTGCCGTGTACTGCTGGTGTTTTGGTAGCCAGCTCTCCGAAACGCCCGTCTCTGGCATTTGATCAGCAGTCCCGTATGTAGTTTGTGGAACTGCCACTGACCTCCGCAAGATCCTGTCAATATGTGGACAGTCGCCAGAATCAGCCGTATGAAGCTGAGGTCAAAGTGTTATGCAAAAAAGAAAAGTGCAGTAGCAATTCCACCTTGAGCTGTGACACTGGACCTCCCTTGCTAAGCAGGTAAATTAACTCAGTTACAAGGAAAAGCCAAATGCTGCAGGAAGTAGGGCTCATATTTCCATATGTAAAACCACCTTCCCCTTCTGTCAGTACCAAACCTTCAACACAGAAAGACAAAGTAGCTTGATTTACAGGCACAAAAATCTGTCTTCCTCTGAAATAGTTAACTACATTTTTGTTCAGAGTAAGGAGAGGGCAGGGAGTGAAAGGAGTGATCTTTACATGTTGGGTATTTATTTATATAAACTATACAGAACACCTTGACAATCTTTGGGATACACAGAGCTATATATAGAAATGTGAGTAACTGTATTGGTGAGCGTGACGCTGTGTGCAAGCCAGAATATTCCCGAGTGTTTTCAGCCATGTGCTTTCCTTCTCCCCTCAAGCCTTGCATAGGTTATTCTAAATCACTTCAACATTATTAAAATAATTTTTTCTTGCCTTTTATGGTAATTATTTCTGTATGATTACTATGTAGTCTGAGACTTCCTCAAAACCTCCCAGTTTGTCTTGCAGTTTCTACTAAATAAATACCTTTATTAGGATCTTGTAAAGCTCTACCTCCATCCTGTTGGAGTAGGTTATTCTGCAGTGAGCAGATTATACAAAAACCTCATTGATGGAGAAGTAGAAGTGCAATGACATGAGAGTCAGTAGATCAATAACCCCAACAGGCTTATGAGTCCTCCAGAAGTGGTACATAGCTATTGTTATCCTGAATTACATACAGAGGTTTTTAGACCTGAACTCTAACCTCAGAAACAACATCTTTCCAGGCCATGCAATTACACAAGGGGTTTCAGTACTGTTACTTGTATTTTGAGGTTTAAGAACACAATGCTATGAACTAGTATTTGTTACTCCTGAGCTGAAATGCAAATGCTAAATGGTTCTGACTGGAGTGGGAACTATTCCTGATTTGGGACCCATGTCATGCTTTCCAAGCAGGTAGTTCTGGGAGCAGCAAGCCTCAGGAAGCCTGAGAGTCCCATGGGTTTCCTTTTGGATGACTGAGTTTCAGCAGAAGCTTTTCCCATCATTGGAACATGTATAAGGGCTCTCTCCCATGAGGGTTTTCTGGCATTTGACAACATGTGAAGTTATGTATTTGTTGTTCCCTCACTTGGGATGTTTACAGGGTTTTTCTCCTTTACCCAGCTTGTGATCTTCACAACAGTTGGAGCACTAAATCCATCACACATGGCTGAAACCAGCCAGTCGTCTCAGACTCCCTTTGTGGGGGATGGACAGGCGCATGTGCACGGTATCATCACGTATTATTCATTTTGCTGGGAAACTATAATACATATTTTTCTAGTCGCAAGAGGGACATATGATGGCAGTAGCTTGTGGTAGTGAACAGAATGGTCACTGGTATTAATGGGTAAGGGAAATCTGGTCAAACCAAAGAACAGAAAACTGTCAGACATACCACCTTAACCACAAGTCAGAGGACACCAGGGAACACTATCTGTAAGAACTGGAAGTGGAGAGGAGACAACAGAGAAGGGTAATTTTTAAACAAGCCTGGGCGGTAGTTGACTCCTGGACCCTGCAAGGTCAGTGGAGATTATGTGAGGAGCTCCTCTGGAGGCAACTGGAACAGATTCATGGAAGACACTGTTTGGGTTCGCAGAGAAAGGTGAGAAGGTAGGAAGTAAAACCGAGCAAGCCTTTTTCAAGCAATAGACTTACTGCAATTTGGGACTGGGTAGAGGACGGTACTTTGGATTGATAGCTTTCTTGTCTTCTATGGAGAGAAACTTGGTAACTGATGTTTTGGGGAAAGCAAATCAGAAGTGTTTGACAGTGCGCCCAGAGCAGTGCTTTAGAAAGGGGCAGGGCAGAGAGGTGGTGCAGTTTAGAAAAATTCTGGTTTGTTTTCATGCATGTTAAGTCATGCAACTGCAGGGTAGGAATTTTGCGCCAGTCAACAAGTTTTCCTAGAGAACAGCTACACACACAATAAAGTGACCCACATGTGAAAGGCTGGAGAGCCTCAGAACCAAAAGGGACTGGAAGCTGGGACCGTGTTAGAGGAAGTCCCTTCCTAGTTTTTAATTTAGGAAGGGAACTGTTTTGGAAACAGCTGAAGGGAGTTGCAAAGTTTGGTGGCAGGAACTGAAGAGAGAAGTTTGAAGGATGTGAAGGGAAGCAGGGTAGTCACACAAGCAGAAAATGTGTAGGTGCTTTGGGAGCAAGCATGCTGCCAAGAATTAAGTACGAGAGTGTTGTATGCATCCAGATACAGATGCAGACCTTGGTTAGATTAGAGAAATCAGATGTCTGGCCTTCTTTGGGTATGGGGAAAAAAGCAGTGAGATAAAAGGAAGGATCTTAAAGGATGGCAAGAACAGATAAGTGAGAATGTGAAAGGGGAAGGCTAGATATGAAAAAAGAGGTTCTGGATACAGTGGAAGAAAAAGCTTATGAAAGCAAGTTTTGAAATAAAGCAGTGATGCTTTTCAGCTTGTAGAAAGTGAACAGAACAAGCCAGAGGTGAAACAAAGTTTATGTAGCCAAGAAAGGAGACGATAAAGAAATGACTTTGTTTTCTTCCTTTTAAAGCCATACCACTAACAAAATTGTGAAGTTCAGCTTTCTGTGCATGACGATTGTTGCTCTTACCTACTTCTAGAGCTAGCGTAGTGTAACCGCATGGTAATAGTGATGGACATGACGAGAGAAAGGTCTCTAGTGAGTACGCAGGCAAAAATACATTTGAGGATGAGTTTACCCATCTAGCTAGCTGATAATAACTGCTATGAACATCCCATTCAAAATGATCAAATGGTTTATACGATATCTTTCCTGTGACCCGTGGAACCGAATCTGTGTCACGAAGTAAGGTCACTACACTCTCAGCTGGGTGACAAACCTAGTTTGAGCATTGAGTCAGGATTGCAGGCCATGGGCCTCGGGCCAAGGGATGTCGAGCGTGCCACAGAGGTGACGCACGTACTCCCGGCGGAAGGCTTCCAGCCGATCGGCACGCCGCCACACCATCCCCACGCCAATTCATGGAAAGGCAACCGGGCCGCCTCTGAAGGGAGTGATCCGTCTCACTGTCCAGATGGACGTGGCACTGTGCTGGCAGCAGTGAAAACCTGGCAGAGAGGAGGAAGGAAGCCCATTGGGTAGTTGTTGGCCATCCGTGACCAGCTTTCTAAGGAGACTGAACACTTTCCGAAGATGCTCTGTTTGCTTTGGCCCAAAAATTCTGATAATTTTGCAAGAAATGGAGGAGACAAGGGCAGAAGTCGCACTACTGTAGATTAGGGTAGCTCCACTGATTGCAGCAGAGCCAAACTGGTTGAGTTTTGGCTCTAGTTCTGAACAATGGCATTAGCACAATGAGACTGTGTTACCTACACTGCTGTGAAATGGTACCGTTCCAGATATTTCTGGAATAACATAGATGTAAGCCTGTCCCCTCGTGCATTACTGCCAAGATACACTGGTGCTGAGAGTTTGTTTGGGGTTTCTGCGTCAGTTTGAACAGGTAGCAACCTCATTGTTGCAGTTTAATCCTTCAAACAATGCCATGACAACAGTACCACATGGTGCCTGCCAGGTTCAGGCAAGGACATAGTGGAGCGCACGTCAACAGTGGAGCTGCAAATGAGGTAATGTGTTATCAGCAGACAGGTCACGGCTCTATGTATCAACTCCTGGAGCACAGAGTGACTAAAAATAGCTTTCTATTGCAAGTACCCGTTTCCCGAAGAAGGAAATGCCCTTGTTTAACACCTTCCACCCCAAACAAACCAGGAATGACTTATTGCAGTTCCTCCATCCCTAGATATCCCAGTGGTCTAGCTGGATGACTGACTCAAGTGCTCTGCTTTCACCTCCAGAAGGTGACCAGAAGTCAAGAGTAATATAAAGACCTGAGCAATCCCAGCCACATCCCCATCATCTGACCGTCACCATGGGTAATGTTACAGTTATGCACCAGCCTCTCTCTCTCTGGAATGTGAGGGTCTGGAGCAAGTGTGGGACCGAACTACTCCTCGTGCCTTTTGAGGCACACATCAGCAGATCAGGATCTAGACTACTAAATAACCTCACACGTCAACTTCCCACTTGGGTCTGAACTGTGAACTGAGAAGCCTTTGGCTTCTGTTATTAAGCCAGACTTTATACCTATACAGACACCAGAGAGATCCCAAGCAAACAATATTTCTATTCTTAAATAAATAAAAAAACCCCTAAATCACTATTCATTTGTAGCCTATAGCGTGCCCTAAGAGGTTTATTTTATCCACTAAACTGTAGTGGATGTTTTGGGCCTCGCCACGTATGAAGAGGTCTACAGCACAACACTTCAGTGCGAAGGGCGTAAGTCTGTTCTCCCTGGCACTGTGGAACGGTATGGGTTCAGGTCAAGGGGAGAACTGAGCAAGGTTCAGCTTTTCATGAACATTGGGCAAAAAAATTTTCAAACTTAGCTACTCTAATTGTATTTATGCATCTTCACAAAAAGGGTTTATCTGATTTCTGTTGGCAGCATGTTTCACTACCTTGTCCAACAGCTCTAATGCTTTTACTACTGGCCAGGCAATTTCTATTCCCCCTGCCCTCCTAATTATTGCTTTTCCAGATGTTTACATTAGTAAGTCATGGAGTATACTAATCCTATCTAATGAGAGTGGCAGATTTACAATTGTGCCACTACAGGCCAGTGCAATCTTCTTCTGAAGATGTCACTACTTTGAGAACCCGCAACAGAGGTAAAAAATCCACAATACATAAATAAATAAAGCAAGCCTCAAATGGTGCTTGTATTGATACAAGGGGAGGGATCCTCTTCAACAAAAAAGCAAAAACATTTTGAAAAGGCACATACTAATAGATACACCAGAAACAAGCTTTCTCTGAAGTAAAGAATCCATAGCACATCTCCTGTTGACCGAAACCACAAGTGTTTTATTAATACATGTAAGCAATGAGCTTTAAGCCAGGCCATCAGATCAGGCAGGCCAAAACTCCTCTGTGTTTGCATTAGTTGACTCGGGACCGTTTTTTTTTTTTTTTTTTTTTTGCCTGACTACAGACAGCACAGAGAGTATAAAAAGGACAATTAAGCACCACTGCTGAGCATGTCTCTTCTTCCCATGTTGCACACCCTGGCAACAAATCAATTTTGTCTTTTGCTGTGAGACTTTCTCTCTCTCCGCTGGCTGAAAATTACTCTCCCAGAATCCACTAGAGCAACTTTTTTTTCCCCTCTACGCTTCATCCTGCCAGTTGCTACTTTAGTAAATAGCATATAGCAAGCAATAACTTTATTTTTTCCATTCCCTCTAAAGGTTAACTATAGGTGAACATTTTATTCTTTGTAACAAGTAATTGACATGTGCGAGCCAACTTTCTGTTCAGAACATAATTTGTATTCTTGAGAGATCTGTGCATATTCTTGTTCATATTGCTTCTTCCCTGAAGGGATCTGGGAGGGGGAAGGAGAGGGAGAAGCTTTTAAAGTTTGGCTCACAAAAGTTACAGAGAAAGATCTAGGCTTTCAGCTCCATCAGATAAATGGTAATGTAACTGCACAATGTACAGTACAGTGGCACGTACTGATAGGAAAAGAACAGAGTAAATAACAGGGAGGGAGAAGGGGGAGAAGGGAAGTCAGCAGGCAGAGAGAAGAGAATACTCAGCATCCAGGCAAGCTTGCTGCTAAAATATAAATTGTCAGAAACTTTGATCCCAAAAGTTGGTGGGCTTACCTCCCTCATTACAGATACAATTCAGGTGGGATTTTAATAGGAGCTTTCTAATGAAAAGTCAATGCAGTTCTTCATATCCTTACACTTGAGCAGCATTTGCTTAATCAAACCTAATGATTTGATCCCAAGATCAGATTTGTTTCAGTCACTTCAGTGGGTTCAGGATTACATTCGAAAAAACACCATTTTTATGGGGGTGCAGCAGGGGTGTTTAAGGAGAGTGCTTTTTTTTTTTTTAATAAATCAAGAGTCTTCTCATGTGGTTACATCTTCTTGTGAGAAGGTCTTTTCAGAATTTATGTATAAAAAGAGTGTCAGCACATATGCAATGCCTGTAATTTAGAACATAGCTCACAGGTTGTGGTCTCCTTGGTCAGGCAGGTAGGTGTGGTGGGTACAGCTGTGTAATTCTTGTGATGCCATAGCCTGTCAGCTGCCACTTTAGGCCTTTAATTTTACCACACAACGGTGAATTTTTATTTTGTAGTAAGGATCTTCAGCCCACATACATATAGTTTTTTCAAGATTAAACAAATGTAAGACCCACTTTAGGAAACACAGAACATATTGCAAAATTTATGTGAAATCGCATTTAAAGACTTGATATTCACACTTTCACCTAGGAGGGTAGGTCCTGCCTCTCAGAAGTGAGCTCCTTTGCTTGTAACATTCAAATTTGTGGTTTTAGAAGAGTGAACAGTGTATTTTTGCTCGAGAAAATATAATTTACAGACAGAACTGGGACAGCATTATATATTAGTTGCATATTATCGTGACAATTTATGAGACTTAGCTAGTGGAGAGTCTTCACGCTATTTCAGTTACAGTATCTTCTTGTAGCCCCTGACTTGCAGTTGCCCACTGCACCCACTAACAAGCATTCTCCACGCACACATCCCAGTTGTCTAGTAAAACAATTACTCTAAATACTAAGTAACTAAGATGACTTACCCAAACACAGCCACCTATCTTGTACAATGAAAGCCCAAAAGAGCACCATGAGGTTATTCTTTCCACTGACACTTTATTTCAAACAGGTGTGCAAAGGGAACATATCAGGGAGATTTAAATAGAAGGTTAAGCAGACTGTAAATTTCCATCTACACTTGATCTAATTAAAGCTATGAACATACTTGAGACTGAGAATTTTGTTTAGAGTAATCCCTTTATCAAAACTGTCATATGGCAGGAAATGTTAGAAACGAGTTTCTTACTCCCCATGTTCTTGAGCTACTGTATCTGCCATTTAAATATCAACATTTCTCAACAGCTTTCAGTTTAACCTACAGAGGCTTCCCCACAGTAACTACTGGCTGGCTGACTTACGAGCCCCTTACCCGTACCGGTGATTAGTTAATTCCACAAATAGCTCCACTGACTGCAATGGGATCACATTTAATTATGACTGCACCAACGGAAAAGATTTCTAGCCCTTTAGGACTAACACAGATAGTGGTATGAGATAATCGCAACAGCAGTACTCCAGGAGGTTGTGATCACCAGACTTTTTTTGCTGTTTCTGCTTGTGTGAACGATAAGCCACAGACAAGTGGCAAAATGTTACTACTGCAAGCCACGCTAAGCCTGGGTTTGTTTTTTTCCATTGTTATCTTCCTACAAAGAGCTCTGCCTCTTCCAACTCTTGTATTCTACCCTAAAAGCATTACTTTAAGCTCTAGGGTGCAAGGATTTTCTCAACTTTACACTGCCTCACTTGGTGGGGTCCCAAGTTTTGCACCCAGTATTTGCATTTACAAATAATTAACGTATTATGCAGAAAAAATACTTATGTGCTATTTATGAAGCACAGCAATGTCTTCAGGCCTCAGCTGAGCTAGGGGCCTCCTTCTGTTAGACACTGTAAGGATATATAATGTGCTTTTGATTCCCCTCACTGTTATCTGTTTCTTCCCAAAAGGCTATATTGTGAATTTCTTACGTGGGTGCAGTTAAAACCACACGTGATCTCACTGCAGTCAATGACATTATTTGTGAGATTAACTAATCATCACTGTGGAAAAGCGCTCATGTTCAGGTCTATCGTTAACGAAAGGAAAAGGGCAAAAAAGCTTTTCAGTGCAGGGACTATAATCCTACATGGAGCAGCAGTCAAAAGGCTAGGACTGGAAACAGGGGCTCAAGCATTAAGCAAGCCCTCCTGAGGACACCCAGTGGGTCCAGGGCTAAATCTACATACAGACCACAGGACTACCCGTTCCCCTAGGGCTCCTTTTGCTGGTGTCCCAGGGACAGATTTCCCTACTACGCTTTCCCTACATGCTACAAAGCTTTGTTTTTTGAGAACTGCTATGTAATAACCTAAAATAGCCTGCCCCATCCATCCTGAGTGCAGCTGGGCAGAGTTCCTTCATAATATCTGTCATGCCTAAAAATATTCCTGTTATGAAAATAGAGACAGAGATACTATGTCTGGTTTTGTGTGCTGTGCCTGTGTGTTTAGTGTATGTGTAAGTGCACGTGGAGTAAGTCTGAGGGTGAGCTTCCTCATCGACAGAGCGCGAATTCTGTACTGAAGAATTATGTAAAACAGCGAGCTTCAAGAATAGGGGCTTGATACTTGTTTCAGACTATTTGTCTATAGCTCTACTGCTGTGCCATAAATACATCTAAACCAAAGCAGACAATATGTAAAGCAGGGCAGGGAACACCTCTGACTTCTAGACTTGCTGAACTTGCAAAGCTGTGGGCAGTGCTGCTCACAGTAATACTTCACAGGCGTGAGAGAGAGAAAAATACAACCAAGAATGAGGCAGGCTAAGCTTTATGAGTGAGATGAGGTGTGGTATTTGAATGTTTCCAAGGAAAGAAACTAAAGGACAGTGCAAAGTAGGCAATATGTACTTTGACTGGTGTGTAGAGAATGATAGCAGTGAGGACCATAGTGACAAAGCAGAAAGGTGGGAGGTGATTTAGATCATATGTGGTTTTCTTCCTCTGAAAGTTTTAAGTCATAGAAAAATCCTGTAGAGGAATCAGATATGACCATACAGAAACAGGAAACAATGAAACAAATTAAGTCAAGGGGTAGAGGAAAACCCTGTGTTTCTCACAGCTTTTTTCCCTTCTTTCTTTTTATTTAAATGATGATGCGTTCAGTGTCATAAAAGAGGCAAGCCCTGCAACTGGGCCTGGCCAGCTTAGGTGTTTTAAAGTGCAAAGAGAAGCAAAAACATGCAAGCATGAACACCTGCTGAGTTCAGGAGAACAGAAAGAAACAAGAGAAAGGATGAAGCAAAGAAAAAGCCCAAGCTGTCTCCAGCTCCCTCTGAACCTAGTCCAGGTCAGCACTGTTGCTAGCTATACTGCAAGATTTTATGAAAGGATGGATATTCCTCACAAGTGCTATCTTTACATCAGGTTACTGTTGCTTTGAAACCTTCTTTGCTTCATAGTTTCTACGGTTCTACAACCAGTACCTCTGTGTACTCATCCTCTGTGACTGCTGAAAACTACTTCTCAGTTCCCTGGAGACACAGGCAGATGAGGCAGCACTCTCCTGCCCAGTTCTGCACAGGAGAACCAGTGACCCTTCCAAAAAGACTGCCATTTACCCCCCTGAATATCCTGATTTATTGCAAACTCGTATTCATATATATAATTAACATTTTAAAAGTAATTCTAAAGTCTGTGTCATAGCCTATAAAATTATTTGACGCATGCAGAGGAATTTAGGTACTTTCAGGTTCAAACAGTTTTGGCAGAATGAAAAAAACTGGAAGCAGTAATAAAAAGCCCAAATCTCTGAAAGTACATGATGTGTCCTTCCCTATGCATTAGGCTGCAACAACTGTGTTGATAGGCAACATTAGGTATGCAAGGATGAAGTAAACAAAAAGCCTGAGGATTGCAAAGTAAATATTTGGGTGTATTAGCGAACTGTTTGTGGGTGTTTTGTGCTTTTAAATTTGTTTGTATTAATGTTTGAGTCCAACTCACCTTCCAAAAAAAGATAACTGAAATGATCTGTCTTCTGCCCACAGTCATCTCATGCATCAATATTTTTGCTTATCTCTCTTCTCATGTTTCATAGCTTTTCAAGCAGTTCTTTAGCAAGCCACAAAAATGTTAGCTATCCAGTTAGGTTTAAGTGGACCCCAGCTGAAGTAAATACTCCACGCAGGCATACTATCTTTCTTTTCCATTTCTCGGTCAGTCCTCTTCGGGCCTGCTACATGTAGATCAAGAGTCTTTAAAATGTTTAGTGAGGAGACCATGCATTACAGAAAATATTGCTTTCACAGTGCTGTGTTTCTATAGTAACCATCTTATTAAAGCACTGCAGCCATCTGCTTTAAATATTAACTTCACAAGACCATCAGGACTAGCTTAAAACAATATCACATGTTCATTAAATATTAAAACTAGAAACAAAAGGAGAGAACTACAGGAGAGTGCTTTTTCCTGTTCCTTCAATCTAATCTTTAAAAAAAAACAAAACAACCCACCCTAACGCTGGTTTGCTCTTTTTAGATAATTTAACAGTTCATGCCACTACTTTAGAAAGAACTGTTTAAGTGACCACACTAGCTGCTGGTGGCATAAACTATAAATTTCTGGGTGTTGCAAAAACAAACTAATGAAGAAAATAGCTTCTGGGGGTAGGTGGTCACTTTGTATATGTTTCTCCTAATAACAGATCTTCTTAACCCTGTTTTCGTAGCAGTACTCTCAGGCATACTGTGGCGAAGTCTTTAGAGGAGGGAGTGCACAGGGAAACAGCTAGCAGCAGCTGAGAAGTGCCACACTGGAGCAAACAACTGTCTGTTTTCATCGTAGTCTGCTAAAGGGCAGATGCCTTAGAGAAAGGTATAAACACTCAGTAATGCATTCAGCCAACCTCCAGGTTACAGCCAAAACCATGAGACTTAAAATCACATATAGATTGTATCCTAAGGAGCAGGAGCCTAGACGTTGCCCTAATTCACAGAAATGCCTGCTACTTACAAAAGAACCTGCATCAGCAACAGGTTGTGACAGCAAGGTCCTTAAATTAAGCACCCCTAAGCGTATTTGTTTCCTTTCAGCAATTTGAAATACATTGGCTGGTACTTCTTCAGATACTCTCTTTCTTCAAGCTATGCTAGAGAGCTGAAGGTAAGCTCCCGAGAGCCGCCCTCTGCCTTTAATGTATTGTATTTAGCTCACCCTCCAACCTTATTTTCACTGTGCTCTACTTCCTGCTCCCTCCTTCTGTGCTGCCTGTTTTGAGGCCCTGACCAAGCACAGGCTATTGTATTTGGAATCAGAATACATGCAAATGCTCATAATTTGCAAATTTCATCTAAAATTTCACTGGAACAAGAGGAGGAGAATTCCCATGGTAAAACCACACACCTCTGGCACTGCAGCTCAAGAAAAATCTTTTCTAGTGTTTTGGATTCTCTGAAACATGCTTCTATCTCCATCCACTACAGCTTAACAAAACCATACATACTACTAAGATTAAGTACTGTATTGCATCTTTTTTTCCCACTTCTCTTTACTGCCACTTTGAGCAAGTGGCTACACTGAGATGTTTATGATATTGTCCAGATCTTCTTCTGTGGGAGAGAACTCTTTACATTATGCCTGGAATGGCAGCAGTGTGCCCGGGTAACATAGACACAGCCCTTGTCCAAGAAATTCACAATCTAGTGGATCACCAGGCCCTCAGAAAAATGCATATTTACTTATTTTAAGATTCCCCCAGTATGCATTGCCTCCTCCTTGATGACACCAACCTCTCTGTTTTCACACACTAGCTTTTTCTCTGAAGTTCTTCTGGGGTTTCTCGTATTGGTAACCCTAGGGCATCGTCTCAAAAGGCAGGAACAATTGTGAGCACAATCACTGAATGAGGCACAGCAGTTCCTGGAGTTACAGTGAATACCAAGCTGAACAGTTGATGTCAATTCTTTTGAGAAAAAAGGCAATTTTTGCACAGGCCATAGTCCTGTTTGTGTGGCTTTGTCAGGCATTAAGTTACCTTTCTTCTCAGCCTTGGCAAGGTCTCAGCTGGAACGCTCTATCTGTCCAAAAACAAAAAAAGTTGATCAAAACGAGAAGACTTGGAAGAATGCAGAATCTCCACTAGCAGAGGTCTTCTAGAACAGATTATCCGAGTATTTGTCAAAAGTGACAGTTATGATTTATCTGGCTTGGGAGAACAAGATGGATTAAATTGTCTCTTCCATGGCTATTTCATACAACTTTTAGGAAAAACCTGTCCATCTTTCTCACTGCTGTGCACTGGTACAGGGAAACTCCATTTAGTATATCCTGGGGAGAATTTTCCTGCACACGGGTGCAAGAAAATTTGCACAGGCCATAAGGGGCTTACAAAGGGAAGACACTGACCACTCTTCCCCCCAAAATTAAACAAACGCTGGTTTTCCAGATCAAAACTCTACGCCAGAGCACAACATTCTTTTACATGGAGTTTCATGATATTTGCCATGCTTTAGACACCTATTCTCCCCACACTCGTAGAACTACAACAAGGAAAAATAATTAGATTTTTAAAAAAAAAAAAAAAAAAAAAAGCTGCCAGGATAGTGGAACATGAGTAGAAGAGAAGACCTAATTTTGCCACTTCTGGTGTATCTCTATTGAATTCATAAATCAGGGTTTCTGCTGTTTGCCTGTTACATAATAAAGGCTGTTCTCTTTTCTCGATGTATAATTTGGCTCCTAGAAATGGGGGTTTCATCATATTTTGAAGTTTTGGAGGTTGGCCCTGGCCAAAGGTAGGCTGATAGGCAAAGCACAGTAGTGTCTCTTGTAGTACTGAAAGGTGTGGGAAGAAACATCAGCACCTCACTGCTTTAATCCTGTGAACATGAAGAAGAGCCATTGCTGGCATGGCTCAGCCAACTTTTTTTTTTTTTTTTAAACTTACTCTATAACATGGGATTTTCTTGCTTTCCGAATAACATCTCTGGACATTTTTCCCCCATAACATTCCCCAGTACTGTAAATATCTAAAATAGTCCTTGTTTCTTTCATTGTTTTTGCTCTCTTTTGCCACACATTGTAGTTGTTGTGACTCTCAAATTAACAGGACTTGTTTTGGTTTTTTTTAAGTAGGGTGATGGGTAGCATTTTCTGCCTGTGGTTTGAGCTGAGCAGATATTCTGCAGGCCTGTTGCATGTTCCTGCCTTGCCTTTGAGTACTGTGGGCAGTTGTTAACGTAACTTAATGTATTGTCCAGCAGGTGTTCTGTATGTTTTCTTCTCTGTGCACAAAAAGAATACACAGTTAAGGAACCGTGTTCTGCTGAGAAAGCAATGAGTAAGAGAGACAGAGGAACAACGTGGTCCTAGTCTGTCTACCTCCCGGGCCAGAGAGTCCCCCTGCTGCCTCGTTCAGTGCTGCAAATTTTGGTAGCGCAATTCAGATCCCATCCAAGATTCTGAGCTCCAGGAGACATCAATGAAAAATCCCTCAGATAAATACTACAGGTGCTGTTTCATCTCTTCTCCATCTCCCCCTGCTTTTTTTGTAGATTGGCTTTTAGAGGGGGCAGGGGGCAAAAGGGGATTGGCAGAAAAGTATAAATTGGTGAATAATCTCTTGCTCTCTCTCTCTCACACACACACATGTGACAGAGAAAGCTATGGCTGAGGATAGTTGTTTATTACGCCAAGGGATTCTTTTCCCCAAACTATGCACTGACGTGATTATTGATCAGCATATATTCTAAGTATAATAAAAATCAAAAGTCCCAAGTCTGTTCTCTGGTAGTTGGTTAAAACTCTTCAGTAAGAATTGCACCCATGCCTCTGAAGACATAATTAAACTTTAGGTGTGCCTTTCGCTGAACTTGTTAAACAAGATTTCCATTACTTTTTTACCTAGAGGACAAACCCATGACAGAGTCTGTATTTATTTTGAGATACTCATCTAAACTGACACAATGGCAGTATTCACCCTGTAGCATACAATGGTAATCTTATACTATTCACTTCCATCCTGCCCCCAACTAAAAGCATTGAATAAAATAATCTTCACCATAAGCAGCATTTCTTTCCTTATATTCTCTTCATTGGGCGACTAAAAGAAGTTCTTCATGTAATGTAAGAAAATATCATAAATGGTAACAATAAGAAGATTCTCTGAGTCAAAGATGCACCAGACACATCATTTGTGTATCTGTAAAGATCTTACACCGGTTAAGTTAAATGTACTGGTAAAGCCCACAGACATCATAAATACTAATAAACCAATCCTTGTAAACCTCACTACTTTCTGATTCAGAACATTTTAAAAAGCGCTTCAGGGCTTCTGGAGAAAGACTCCAGAAGATGTACAATGATGTGCCCAGGAAAAAAGCTATATACATTTAGAGAAGATTTTACAGTAAGGCTCTAGTTTTCCTTTCTCAGAGTCTGCCCATACTCGTACAGTTTCACAGTAAGGTGGGTTTGCTTTCCTCAGGCAGGAGGAACGCCTCAAAGAACTCTTAAAATAGGAACACAGCAGTGACCTATTTTCAGTACTTCCATTCTTATTTCTAGGTCTATTACACAGAGTGTAATGAACATTTAGGAGTGAAAAGACATCAATAACTGACAAAAGCACATTTGCTCACAGTCCGAATGCAAAATTAAAAATCAGCTAGGAGACTGGATAAAACAACGATGTGTTGGGGCTGACCTGCACAGCACTCCACCTGCTCAGGTTAGAGCTATCTGGCCACATGAAATGAGTCAGTGACCAGGCCAGAGTGGACGCATGTTGGGCTCCTTTGTTTTATTTTGTTTACACAGTTGAAAAAAAACTCTGCAGGAGCTTTAACAACTCTAATGCAGAGCTGCCATAGGTGTGGACGGAAAAGGTGAAGACTATGGACTAGCTTTATACTTAAAAAAGTTTTATTCAGTAATGGGATTCAACCGCATTGGAGAAGAGGCACGGAGAAGCTCGTAGTGTATCTTTCCTAAGCGCTTTGTCATTATGATATTTACAAACACTGAATGTATCGTAGTAACTAATATAAAGTAGAACTACCATCTTTCTACCATCCCATCGCTTCCAAAAGGTCAATCTTTCTATTTGGGAGGGGGAAAAAAAAAAATCCTTCGCCATTAGTAGGCTTTTGCAAAGCTGGGATTAAATGCTTTTATTCCAAAAGTAAAAACTGGAAGTGATTTATTAACAAGCATGGGTTATTTTTGCTAGTTTAGCAGCTTTTTCAAGAAAGCTCTGTTTATCTTTGGCAACCAGTCACATTTCTATAGCCTGTCTTCCTCCACATATGTGTATTTCTGAGAAAACTTAAAGAACACTAGAATCTGTCAAAAACTAATCTCCTGACCACGTACTTCCATTTTACAATAAACTGCTAACTCCTAGGAAGGAAATTGCTTTAGAGTAATTTGGTGTACAACGCAAACTTCTGTGAAGAACTTCAAGGGTAAGGAGGCGATACTTTTGGTTTTTTCGAGTAGACATCTACTCCGTCCAAAAGTGATTTAAAAAAAATATATATATATCAAGATAGAATGTGGACATTTGACAGTTCAGCATACAATGCCTGGTTTGCTAAAGAGATGTTTCAGCTATGCATTTTCTTCTTAAGGCCCACGTCAAAAAAACAAGTCAGCTGTACAGTGGTATTCATATTTTGTAGATGGAGGTGTGTCATTTGAAACTACTAAGGCATCTTTTTCCTAAATGGATGGTCACAACCTGACTACAAAGCATTCATCAGTGCCCGAGTGCAAGTATTAATAAAAAAAATAAAAAAATAACTGTCAATCAGGAACCACACGATCACGCCGTGTTCTTTTCTTTTAGCCAAAGTAAGCCAGCTTTGCAGTTCCTTCCTGCTTTGAAAATTTTACGTGCTTTCTGAGTCAGTTCAACGCAGAAACAGACTTACAGTGCCGAAGAACACAGTCACTTCTATCCCCGACTTGCTGAATCACTTACCCGCCACTCCTGCTAGTTAATAGTAGCTATTTTTAGTTTACGGTGGAAAACTCTCTCATGGTGGCAATGATATTTCAAAACAGTTTGGGAGCAAAATCATCTGCCTTGAACGTCTGATGTGCTCTCAGAGCCTGCATTTGGTATGAGCGCCTCGCTATTCACTCCCAGCACTGGCGATCTAGGTCACCCTCGCGCGCGGGATGCGGCACTAGCTGGCTCTTTCATAACTGCCCGTAAGAGTGCTGGGGTCATGTTTGTAAACACTGCTGCCATGTGCGCGTAAGCACGTGGTGAGACACCAGCATGACCTGGAGTGCGGAGCGGAGAGGTAAACCTTGGCGCCAGTGTTGGCCTCGCTAAGCCAACTAGCGCCAACTCTCTCGCTGGCGCGCACGCCCCTCGCAGCCCTGTGAAACGCCGCGGCGGGTTATTTGAAGGGCAAATGGGAACCTTTTTCCTGTACGTGGCACATGTGGACATGCGCTAATGTTGATGGTGTCCAGGCAGGTTCTTTCTCTCAGCTGTAAGTAAATGGCAGTGCTGAATTGTTCTCAAGAAAAATAAAACTAATTTCTGCCCTAAGTCACTAAAATTGGAGCCAGCGTGGTCCCACAACACAATGCAAAACTATGGCTATTAGGAAAAAGAATTGTATAAGGGCACATTGCCAAAGTTTCCAAAATGACTTCAAAGACAGATAACCGAGACTTCGTGTCTGTAATAGCTTTTTGCTGGCTTTGCACTGATGAAATTAAGACCACGTTTCAGGCATTTGAGGAAGTAACTCCTAAATTATTTATGTTTATCAGTAGAGTTTGCATGAAGCTAGATATGGCCAGTACAAACAAAAGTCACAAGTCTTTCATTTCCTCTTAATGAGAAATTAGCAGATACAGCCACTCAAAGCCTACGGTGGGAAGGGGGTAACAGTCTGTGGTCGCCATCCCTCCCTCCTATTCCGGCTCTGTTTCAAGTGCAGCTGTAAGTCTCATTTGCTTTGACCTTTGCTGGGAGAGCTGAGAATAGGACAAAGAGTTAAAGTGTTACCAGTCCCTGCTGAGTCTGCACTTCTCGGCCAGGCAAGCCAGAGAGGCGGCTGGAAGAGGGTGTGCACGCAGCAGAGGGTAAGCGGGAGAGGGCGCAGGGAGGGAGCGTAAAAAACAAAAGGAGAAAAATAAACAGTGCACACCCCGAAACAAAACAGGGGAACAAGTACAGAAAAATGCTCGTCTTTGAAGAACACGAACTTAACTCTGTGTAGTTATATCTTGTTATCTGAACTCAAGGTACAGTAGATATATGAGTCCTTGAACTCCGAACTCATGGGGAGAGCAGCAAAAAGTAAGTCAATATAATTTTAGCTGAGTGGCTGGAAAGAAGCATGCTTTGTCTTTTTGTGCCTCAGCTATGGGAGGCCATTTAATGCAGCAACACCAGCTGTTCAAACCTCTTTCTTGCTGTATGCCAATGGCCTGCTAAAACAAAGCAAAAACCAAGGCAGTCTTCTCCGAGTCATAATGCAACTGTGGTTTCAAATACTAGCTGCTCCAAGCTACTGACATTTCATTGAGACCGATCTCTTAAACCTGGAGAAAAAGTAGTCCCCGGTTTGTTAGTGGGAAATAAAAAAAAATGTCCCCATTCATTTCCACAGGCTTTCTGAAATCCTGCCCTACTGTAAATGTTACCCAGTTCCCTAATAGCATCTCTGGAAAGCAGAAAAGTACCTTCCTCGCTGTTGCATGTATGTCTAGCTAACGCTCTCCAGCACTACTACTCTATCGAGCAATAAAGTTTCTATTTTTGACTCACCATGGACGACCTTGCTCAAAACCCCTGGCCTGAATATTGCTCAAATGTAAAACGAGCAAACCCAAATGAGCTAGCAGACTCCACCAGCCCGTCACAGCCCTGCCTTTGGCCACGATTGCTATGAGCAGCCACAGATGTGGGTGAAAGACAGGGGCTCTCGTGAAGGGAGCTCAGCCCTGCAGCATGGCACCCTCTTGCCGGGGACGCCTGGGAGGGTGTTTGTAAACAGCACAGCCACGTGCACGCAAGCCACGTGGGGGCTCGGCCAGCTGAACCTCCAAACTGCCATGGGGAGAGGAGCAACTGGGGGAAGCGAGGAGCCACATCCGAATGCTCCCGCTCCATCTTCTTCCCCAAGGGCTTTGCAGTGCTATCGGATCTCTAAACGTGGCAGGGAAAAATCCATCTGTCCTTCACGGTCAAGTGCCTCTGTCAGCATCCAGAGACGCTGCATGAGCTAAATTACCCGTCGGATTTTATTTCCAAATGCATTTCATCATGGATTGTATCACGAGTCTGTGAATGTGCTGAAGTTACTTAGGGTAGGCTCCCAGTTAAATGCACTATGTGCTGAACCAGACAGGCTGAGCTATGACTACCCACAGCAAAGGAACTCCAAAAGACCAGAGAGAGACATTAAAATTTACTGTTTCCAATTCACATCTAGGAGACAACAGGTGACTGTTGCATAGAAAGCTATGAATGCTGCTAAGGTTGTGTCACCTGCATGGGTCTGTGCATCCTGTCTCCAGTAGAGAGATTTCTGATGACAAATTAAAGTTGGGTTTGGTAGGTGTTTGGGTTTTTGGTTTGGTTGGTGGTTTTTTTTTTTTTTTTTTTTTTTTTTTTTAAGTAATTAGTTTTTAGCTTCTATACCTGCCTCTAAGTCTTTCCATCCATTTGCTCTCCCTCCCCCCTCAAAGAAGAAACAATACACCCAAAACTAGTTTTCTTTTTTCCAGTTGCTACAAAGTATGTGACTGACTAGGTGCCTCACTCCTGCAAGTGCCTCTACATAGACAGACTGTTAAATGAATAGGGCTTTGTGAAAACAGCAAGGGCTGCCATCAGTTTGCAGGATCACAAGTCAGCTGACAGCACTGGGGAAAAAAAAAGCCACCTATACCTAACGTATTGTCAACTGCACAACACAGGCACAGTGGAATAATACATAGAAATCTGTGCCTTCCTACCTGGTCTCCTACTTCTCAGGCACGACACGTAGTAATAAAGAAAATAGATCAGCACAGTTCTTGTTTCTCCTATACTTTTTCACACCTACAAAAGCTTCTACTCTGCGTTAAGGATTACAGGGAAGCAGAGAAGTACAGGTACAAACTTATTTAAAGAGAACAAATGTTCTGTAGAAAGTATGGCGAGCACCATAGAAACAACAGAGAATGGAAAGGCTGTATTTTTCCCCTTTGTGCATTTTTCATGTTTATAAATATCAAGAGTGCTTTTCCCTATTTGGTCAATATTTTCATTTGCTCCTGGGTACGTGATGTATACACTCGCACACTGACTGCGTGTGGAATAGAGACTCACTAAAATAGGTTTTCTTTCCCCAAAATGCCTACTGGTATATGACTTAAGTAAGCGTTAAATCTAACCCTTTTCTGTTTTGCTCAGCTTTCATGTTTTTGATTTTTACTGTTGCCATTTTAGTAATACTTCAGACCTTTTTGGGCAGACAAACTTGAAACCAAACAGACAAGCAAGCAAAGGAGTGCAGTGGGAACAGAGAGTTGGTCATTTTGAAAAGAAAGCACGTTAAGGTCTTTAATGTAAATGTTTAATGTTAAGGTCTTTTTTTTTTTCCTTTAAAGTATGTTAATACGCACACATGTACCCCCACTTCTCCAAATCCCAGGGAGAGGCGAGTCCAATGTATTTTCCAGTTTTCATATGTTCTCTTTCAGGGATAAATTGCATTCCTTTTATTAAGCTATATATGCACATTAGGCTTCAAGAAAATATCTCACTTCTGTGAACTTCAGTAACTTTGGGGGAAGGGAAGCAACTCCTGCTTTACTGCAACAATTAATTTTCCTCATTTTACCATCAGCAGGACAGTAATGCTACTTGCACACAAGAGGAAATATGCAATCATTCTTCTCCTTTTTGCTTACATAAGAGCTGAAAGAGTTTTGTGTCCTTTGGCAAGTACAAAAATTGTATAACTTCAAAGTATGTGACTTCAAACACAAGTGAAGTAGCACTGAAAGAACAAACAGATTAAACAAAGAAGAAAAAAAGTATCAGGGGCATGAAATGGGGGTGAGTGCTGCATGAACAGTTGTTGTCTCTCATGCTAAGGGATGAATATGGAAAGTTCTTAAAGGACACTGAAGTTGAGGGCAAAGCTCTCCTGTCAGCATCGGGCCTAGGGTTAACATTTACCCTTTGATCTCTCTAACAGCACTAAAAGTGGCAACAGAAGGAACAAACAGTCAGTGCAAACTCAGAAATGCCTTTTTCACATATTCTCTTATATATTTTTTATTCTTGCTTGCTGCCTTCTGCTACCCAGCTGCTGCAACAGTAATGGGAACTGTGGGCCAAAAAGTCAGGAAAGAAAATGAAAGGAGGTGAAGAGCTTAGTGAAACAGAAGCAGGTTCTGGATGCAGCCCAAATGATTCTATCTAGCAAATCAGAGGACAGGGGAGAAAGAAGCCACCAGAGTGTTATAACAAAAATACAGTGATTGCAATTGACATCAATGTAAAACGGAAGCAACCAATGTGAACATACAACTAATAGCAAAAGTCATGTATATAACAAGATCTGCGGACTGGCCTTCATACTCTGTTTTATGAGGGTGAATACCATGACTCATCTCGACAAATTCAGAATATGGAAGATACACTTGTACCAAGTGCTTCCTCCCTACATGGAAAAAACAGTTCTTGGGTTTCATTTTCTAAAGCAAGTTATGTGCTTTGCACACCATCCCAACTGCTTGCTGCAAAACTGCATGAGAAAGTCTGAAAAATGCGCATGGGACTGGAAAATAATGTTTCTGGATGAGCAGCAGAACCTCTGCTAGTAAGGTCCCACAGTGCATGCACAGCATAGGCTGTCTCTGGAGACCAGAACCTGTCTGACAGCTTTGGTTTAGGTCCACAGGGGAGGGCGTGAAACACATTGTCAGTTGGGTGCTTCTGACCAGCTACGATGTATTTTCATCTGTGATTCCCGAAACCATCTTGGCAAGACAACCCCAATAGTTACCACCCCTTCTCCCTCCTTTTTTTTTTTTTTTTTAAAAAAAACCCAACAGATTGGTGGCATTATTCTTTTGGTTGAGTAAATACAGAAATCTCCACCAAGCTTCTTATGTCTAATGGAGATCCAAAACTTGCCTTGCAGTGGTATTAGCTTTCGTAACAGCAACGCCTCTTTGTGTCAACATGTCTCATTAAGTAATAAAGACTTTCAGCTATTTGATTTTACTTATAAAAGTCAGTAGGATTCATAATTTCTTTTTTGTTCTTTAAAAAGGGAATTGTTCTAGTATTCTAACAGGCAGTGAGTCATGCCCAATTAAGGAAAAATATATAACCATTTACAGTGGAATTCTTGTATTGCAAAGAGCTGTTTTGTCTTGAAAGCTTTCGGGGACTGAATTCCTTATAAATTTTTTAAAAGGGGAGAGGGGGCAGGGAAAAATCATTGGAAACCTTTGCAACAATTCCCTTAACCCCCATCTCGTACGTAAGGTCAGTCTGTTCCAGGCAAATGTGTCAACACAGCCCAGATTGCGCTTGAGTGGGGGGAAAAAAAAAACCAGTGGCATCTGACAAAGGAACCAACGACCTAGAATGCAACACAGATGCAGAAAGCTCAGCCAAAACCCAAACTACGATATGTTTTCTTAAACTTTGCATTTTTTTTTTTTTTTTTTATTTCTTTCCCCCGTTCTGCCACCCGTGAGGACCAGGGACATTCCTAGAACTCTGTCCTCGCTAGCTGCGTCAAGGCAGCTGCCGAGGATGCTGGGACACTGTTTGTAAACACTTAACCACGTGCGTGCAACCGCATGGAGTCATCCTCCTGACCTAAACATCTACCCACTTGGTAAGCCAGGGTATTACTGCAATGGAGCCAAATCCTCTTCCAGTACGACGTGACTTAGAGCAGCTCATGCCAGGACATTGGAAGACAAAGCTTGGACTGTTTATGCGTTATTAGAAAGGAGATTAAGCAGAGAAGTTGTTTAAATTTTAGTCATTGAAATGTAAGTTTAAGGACAGGGTAGCTCATGTAGAGTAAAGAATGCAGTCATCATCCTCTTTATATGTCTGTGAAAAATTCAGCTTAAGCCTGGGAACTTCTCCTCCCCCATGCATACACCTGCTGAAACCAATATTCATATGCTGAGAACCCATGTGGAATATATCTGAGGTTAGAAGTAAGACTGTAGAACACACGAAGATATTTCATGTTGTCTAAATTGCATCATAGTAATTAATCAGAAAGTGCTGAGGCTACTGCCCTGTACGCATGGAAGACAATTCTGAGGTGTACTTGGTTATTTAGCTACTCCAGGTTATCTTAGCTATCTAACCACTCACCTGCTCTCTTCTTTGCTGCTTCTCTGAAACTGTCTTAAAAGATATGCTGTATTTGATTAGGGTTAAAGTGCTGAATTTTCCTTCCTTGCTGAACTTGAGCATAGAAAAACCCTATTCCTTTGCACACTGCAAGAGAAATGCTGCCTTTTTTTTTTTTTTTTAAATAAGAGAAAAAATCCAAACACACCAAGAATTAGGTCAAACTGAAGCCTCAATACTGCAAGCCTTTATTTATTTGTAAGAATAATCCTACTGGGGTTTCTTGCTATATGTATGCTACAAGGCACCACCACTCCAACTTGGAATCCACACCTCCACAAAAAACTTTGTCTTTGAAGGACAGCCTGAATTTTGTTCAGGTTGCTAAGATGATTCAGCTTTCCGGAAGGTGTTTAACAGAGAAGAACAGGCCTGCTTGAAAAGATAGACAGGAATCTAAATCTTTACAGCTTTTAATTGTTAAAGTGTTTTTCAAAGCGTAACAAAATCCCTTACTATGAACAACTAGTAGAACACTCTTTCTGATCCTCTTATAAGGCAAGGCGCTTTTTTTTTTTTTTCTCCTTGATTTCAGGAACAGTGTGAGATATGTGGGTGAAATTAATTAGCTTCTTCCTATTTCTCAAACCTTGTTTTTCTCTGCCTTCCTTACATTACTCCCTGCTATGTAATGCAAGGCACATTTCCAGTATTTTAATCCAACCAACCTTTTCGGGTCAGTCATCAGCTGTCCTTGGGATTAGTCCAGCTGATGCAGGAGGTTCAGAATTTTATTCTTTAACCCCACCACTGCTGTCTCCACCCACTGAGCAATTCCTTGGGAAAATGGGTGATTTTTTTTTGTTTTGTTTGTTTAAGAGACTTGTCTACCCTAAGAGAAGGCAGAAGTGACTTTTAAACGGGTGACTGAGAAGATGATTACTCATGGTACTTTCCATTTGTAACATTTTATTATCTAGGATATTGGGACCAACTATGCAAATTGAACATGCAAGCAGTGACGATCTGAAAGTGTAACAACTGGAACTATGGCAACTTGTTACTAGTTACTCCTTCAGTGTTCAAAAGGATATTTTTCCTGCAGAATATCATTAAATGAGTAAGAAGGTATTCACTGCCTTACGGAGTATGGGATCGGAATAATGCTACAAGTGTGATTGATTCATGTAATTCCCTTTTTGGCTTTCAGCCATGATGCAGTCATATGCTTTATCTCTGTTCAGACTACAGCGCTTTTTTTTTTTTTTTAAATAATGATTCATACTACATCCCACTCCATTTCAGAACCAGCACATTGCCTTTCAAAATGATGTCACAACACTTACTGCTGCTGGCCTTAACAGTAATCAGAGAGCTGGACTAAATAAATACTGTATATTATTTGGCAAAATCATTTGTGGTTGTGTTCTCCAGCACAGTTTCCAAGATAACCACCAACCCTACTTGAAACTTGGCAACTTTGTTCTACCACTTTCAGGCTCCAATTGTGAAGCTGGCTTACAGATGCTGCTACCACGCTCAGAGCTACTGTGTGGCAGTCAAAGGAGAGAGGTAGAAGGGTCACTTGCTGTGACAAGCCAAATTTGACAGCTCATCTGAAATTCCACCTCGAAAAATGTACAATTTCTTAAAAAAGGACCTTATTTGCCTCCTGTAGAAACACGAGACATCTTTCACTTGGAACAAAATGGAGCAAGGGATTTAAAGTCACTGCTTAGGCACACCGAGAAAACCACTCTGCTGCCCATGCAAGTAACTTAGAAGCAAAGCACTCCCTGTGATCCCAAACAGGGTCAGTAATATTAGTCCAACCCAAACTTCATGTTTTTTTAACACCTGAGAAGCAGATTTGTTCCAAAACATGGTGAGGTTTTTTGGTTTTTTTCTTTAAGACCGTCTGTCTGTTGCTAGTATTTAAAGGAACCGTATGGGAGACGGAGTCCCAGCAGCATCTGAAACACTTGGGGCAAGAGGGAACGGTCCCTTCCAACTCTGGCAATTGAAATCCCCATTCCAGCAGCAACTACAGGGTCTCCTAATTCTGCACGAAGAAACCAAAACATTTACAACCTCCTATTTCTGTTACCCGATACAACACTGGTGCCAACAAGAGACCTTGGAAATCTGTCCGTCATAATAACTCCTCAGCGGGCACACGTTTCTTGTTCTTTAAACAATGTTGACATGCCAAAGTCTAGGACCATGCGTACGATATCAAAACAATACCAGTTTCCCTGGCTAAAAGCCAGGACTCAGCACAATGCCAAAGTCCTCGTTAAAAGTCTTACTACGAACAGTGATAGTTTGGCAAATTCAGGAGCCTCAGTGTCTCCCATTCAACCTTTTCTTCTTTTGAAGATCTGTTAATAATTAGTTCTGAAATGGGCAATACAAAACCATTTTCTGAGGTTCCCTGGATTTTTGATGTTGCTTCCCAAAATGAAAGAACTATTTCCACTGAAAGATAACTTCAGAGTTCTTCATTTCATGTAGACAGCAGTTTATTCCCACCCACCTAAGCACTGTTATTTTTCATGTCTTTGCCCTCCCTTTTTTTTCCCCTCCTCCCTATGCCCCGGTTGCTAGATTTAAATGTTTTCTGACTTCACTGGCAGGGTTCACACTACACTTTCTGTGACACTGAGGAAAAGAGACAAAATATTGCCCAACAGTGATTTATTTACATTGGTTCCAAATTGTTGTTTTTCTGCAGGGTAAAAACCAAGATGTGTACATTCTTTCAAAGCATTAACAGCAGCAGATCTGGCAGACCAAAAGCTCTTGACTTGCTACATTTACCAATGTTTTCAAGACACAAGGGACTTAAATATAATAGAAAGAATATAGTTTGGGAGCAGGAAAAGAAATATACAAAACTGTCTTAACACAGATGCAGCAAAATAGTATCAGTGTTTGTATCCAGTTTGAGTCTTTTGGAAAAAAATCAGATATTTAGCAACTGAGAACTGAAGCGTCAAAGGACAACACCAAAGTGCTATGTGTTTGAGAGAGAAAGAGCTGAAAGAAGTAGTGTTTCTGTATGACAGTCTATTAAAAACTGTTACCTGACCATTGCTAATCACGGACCTTTAGTGATGATTGATACACAAGTGGTAATCTACATAGAAACTGCAGAGGCTTACCTTTATTTGGAGGGGTGCAAGAAATTAACTGTGAGGTGACCAGGAAAAGAAAAAAACCCACCAAGAACAAAAGAAGTTTTGGGAAACGTAACGGTAGCTGAGGGGCAAGCAGCCCTAAAGACTCAAAGAAATGCGCTCATTTTCCATGGCTACTGGTAAAAAGAGTCAATATGTTCATCACACACCACTTAAGCAAATTTGTCTAACTCCCAAAAGATAAGGGAAGGAATGATTTATAATCTGCGGTCAGCCTGCCGTGCCGAGGGTGTCTCTTAAAAAGACACTGCATGTACCACGGTGTTGTTTTTGCCACCTTGTATTCGGTCAGATCCCCCTCTAACTCGAGTTTATACATGACTCTTGACCATTAACATCTCCCTGATGAGTATCTTTGGCAGCCACGTCCTGTTTTGCACTTTATGACCTTCAGAGAAAGTGCCATAGTGGAATACACATGCAGATACACAACTGAATATACGTTACTACACTCACCCCCTACCGCAGTAAGTCAACCTACCATTAACATGCAAATAGAATGGCCTCATTAGCCGACAAACAACACCCACTGACCTGCTTTCACTAGGGACAATATCTCCTCATCTCTGAAACTCCCAAACTTCACATTAAAAAAAAATAAATAAAGAAATTGTACGCAACTAATATTCAGAGCTGCTGATCACTGCTCAAAGACTGCACATTTGCATGCCGCTCATCATGGAAAACAAATCTTGTGATGAGATCTTTGGTTGCAACATTTCGATGGAAGCACGCTAGACCACATCACTTCTCCCTTCACCTCACTCTCTGAAAATGAAAATTACTTAGCAGAAAAGGGTCTGCTAAATTTCCAAGATTCAAACCGCCAGCCGAAAAGCCTCCTTTTAACTAAGGGCACGAAAATGATTGCTAGTGTCTAAGGAGGTGATTTAAAGCCAATAAATGACACGATGTGAGTATGCAGTGCCGCGCGTCCGACTTACAAACGTGGTAAGGTTGTTGCTCTTGTCTGTCATCTGGCGGGGAACAAGTCTGACCTCGCCGAAAGCGTTATTTTAGGGGAACGTACACGAGAAAGTAATTATTTTTTTTTTCTTCTTCCCGTGGCCACATTGTGCAAGTGGCCCCGACGGCAGGATTTAGCAACGCGGACAGAACGCGCGTGTTAGATCGCACAGAAAAAGGAAGGCCTCGCAACGAACCCCCCCCCCTCCGCCACCCGCACACACTTCTCT
>VFFE01007013.1:1577255-1596248 GCA_008921705.1 Burhinus oedicnemus
CCCCCACACCCCGGGGGCCGGCGGCGCTTTCCCACGGCCGCGGGAGCCCGCCTGCCGTCCCGCGGCGTCCGCCGCTTCGTCCTCAGGCGGCTCTGCCCCGGCTGCGGCTGGGGGCTGGGGGGACCCGGAACGCCGCGCGGTGGCCGGCTGGCAACGTGAAAGAAAAGCCAAAAACCCAAAAATAAAATAATAATAATAATAAATAAAAATCGCCGCCAAAATCTCCCCAGGTTTCCCCAAAAGGAAGTCCGCGGCTGGGCGCGGGGCTCGCTCGGCGCGGGGCCAGCGGGACAGCCGGCCGGGCGAGCGGCCCCGGCAGCGCGGGTCCGCGTCCCCCCGGCCCCGCCGGCCCCCGCCAGCCGGTGACAGGTTGCCCCTGCCCTCCCCGCCGCCCCGCGCCGCTCGCCGCCCTCCTTCGCCGGAGGAGCCGGAGCCCGTCCAGGCGGGCGGCTGCGGGGAGCAGAAGGAAGGGGTACGGGAAACCCGCCTCTGCGGGCACCGGCGCGGGGGCTGCGCACCGCCGGGACGCCGCCCCGCAGCCCTCCGGGGTGCCGTCCCCGCCGCGCAAACCGGAGCAGCCTCCCGCCTGCCCGGGAGGCGTCGCGGGGCCAAGGTGGGGGGATTTTAGGAGAGCCTTAGCTTCCCGGCCAGACCCTCTCCCACCCGCTGGATGTGTCCGTCACCCCGGGGGTGGCGGGGGGGGGGTCTGCGGGCGCTGTGCTCACCGGCGGTGTCCGGGAGAAGCCGAATCCCCAGCTGTGCCCTGCCCGGGGAAGGCAGGCTGGTGAGAAAGGGCTTCAGCAAGATGCCAAATCTGGCGCGCTCGATGCAGATCAGAGTGATTTCTAGGAAGTTCGGGTCATCGCTGAGTAATTTGTTTGTCACATCACAGGTTGTTCTCTGGGTTTTGGTTTTGCTTTAATTTCTGTGAAACATTTCAGAAGCAGACTGGAGATAAAAGGTTGCCCTTAGAGCTTGCTAAAACCTCTCTGCGCTGGCGGCAGAGCATCACCCCTGTACCCGTGCCGGGCAGCTCGCCCTCCCCAGCCCTCGGAAAGGCGCTGGCCCGGTTAGCCCTGTCCCGTAGGAAAATACACGCGTTTTCTAGACAAAGGCTTTGTGTTTGCTTCCGCAGAAGTGACTTTATCAGCATCTTGTGCAGCCCAAACCTGTGCAAATAGGCTCAGGCTCTGTCTCTTTTTTGGCAGAGTAAATGATGCAGAGAACGGTCAAGGTCTATCTCAATCTACCAGATTTGTTGCGCTTTCACAGCACTCACTTGGTTTCCAGCAGGCTTTAATGAGTATTTCAAACTCTTTTAAGTCTCTTTTTTTATTAAAGCCTAGGGTTGCTTTTCGCCCTGGTGCGGCACATCCAGCTGACATTACTGGGAGCGAGCACACTCTACCTCTTCGCCGGTGCAAAGTGCTGTCTCCTTCCTCCCTGAGCGGCTCTTCCAGCACCTGCAGAGACCTCTCCGTCCTCTGCACCGTCTTGTTCTGCCTAACCAGGGCACGGCATCGATGGGGTTTGGCCGGGCCTCGCTCTGTGCTTTACTCCGGTATTTGCATCGCGCTGGGCGAGGTGACACTCCTTTGCATGGCTCAGGTCCCTCCCGTGCCCGTCCACCCTTCGCGGCTGGAAAAACCAGGCAGCTGGTTTTGGCAGGACCCTGCTGCGCCGGCTCCCGGCTTCAGCGGGAGAACAGCCCTCTCTTCCCTTTGCACGGGCAAGCAGCTGCAAACCCGGCTAACTGGGTGGGTAAAATAAAAAAAAGGAAGGGGGAAAAAAAATAAAAAAGCAACCCCAAAGCCACAAGCAGGAATTTTACCCTGAGCTGGGATTCTTTTCTTTCCTGACTGTGCTCCCGTGCTGAAGATAAGAAAGAGAGAGCTCACGCGTATCTGACCCGCACGCGTGAATGTGAGAGAAGCGTGCATGAGAGAGAATGTGTGAGGAAGCGTGCTTCCTGTCATAGGTGTGGTTCACTTCTCTATTCTTTTATTCTTTTCTTTACCTCTCTCTCTTTTTTTTTTTTTTATTATTTTTTATGAAAACTTCACTGCCCTCACGACAGCCTGTTGCAGTCACCAGGCTCAATAAACCCAGGAGCAGTCCTGCTGAACCAGCAGTACCGTCTTCCCTCCTGGAGCGCGAGGCACATTTACCGGAGCCTCCCCTGCTCCCTGGGTTGTGCTCAGCTATCCTGACCTACAAGCCTCCTAATTGATCCCCTGCCCTCCCGTGGTCCTGCCACATTTTGACAGACCGCAGGATCTCTTGGCTTCCAAATCAACTGCTTTCTATTACACACGCCTCTGTCAAATGCAGCTTGCTCCACAACGCAATGTTTCTTGGTATCACCAGCCTAATGAGAGGGACATGGATCTAATTTCTCCCTCGGAGTAGCCCTGCTGGCTCCAGCTTATTTACTGAATGGGAAAATTTGACCCATTTTGCGTTGCCGTGTCTCTGCCTATCAAACTGGGAGAAAAAAATGCTTGACCTTGACCATAGCAATGAGTGACTTAACCCCCCCCCACACCCACCCTTAAAGAGCTGGGGGGAAAAAAGCCTTTTACCTCTCGAACACGCTGTTCCCAGCCTGAAGTTGCATGCATTTTTCGACAGAGGTATCTGTTGTAAAGAACGGATATGCAGCTTCCTTGGAAATGCACTGAAATGCACTCAGCTCAAGCCGTATTTTGAAGCTGTTTCTAGGGCTATCCCAGTCCCACTGTTTTTCTTCTCAGTTGGACTTCGCATCTGTAAGCAATGAAAAGGAAAAAAAAAAAAAAAGAAAAAAGGGCATTTCGACTGATTAAACACATTGCAAATCCTACCAAAAATACCCTCTCCAGACTACGTGCGTCCACTGGTATCCTTGCCGGGAGCAGCTTTTGCTCCTTTCGAGATCTGCTGGGAACAGAATAGTCTGCTTCAATCTAACTTTCTGCGCAGAGGGTTAATAGCGATAAGGTCCGGATGCCTGATGGTCACAGGGTGGGACCGCAGGACAGGCACTCGGGATGGGGGGAGTCACCGCAGGTCGCAGGTCCTGGCTGGAGTGGTGTTTCTTGGTTCCCCAGCTGGCACTGCAGCAAGGCAAACATGTAATGGGCAAAATGTCAGGTAAAAAACATCCTGTCACTTGGCAATTAGAGCATTTGTGTATACAATGCGTAATTACGCACGATTACATCAACGGTTTAAAAGAGTGTGGGCCTTGCCCCTCCGCTAGAGGGAAAGCTCGTCCCCTGTGAAGGACTTCGAGGCAGCCAGGGCACAAGCCGCAGCCAGTTTCCTCCTAACTCTGAAGCTGCGATGGGCAAACCTGGGTCTGACTATCTCAAGGAATATAATGAACTTGGCCCCCTCAAACCCCTGCATGAAACTTTCAGGAAGACATACAGTGCAAGTAATTTTTCACCCTTTACCCCGCACTGAAGAATAAGGGGGTTTCTATTAACTACCCACTTCACGTAGCTTGCTGGGCCCAATTCAACTCTGACTTAAAATTTCTGGGCAAAACTGGGTTCAGAGCCGTAATTAAATTGTTTCTACTGAGCCTGCAACTCTTCATGTTCTTTTATTCATGTTTTCTCCCCCCTGCGATAGAGTGTGAACAGCTACATGAGCTCAGGGAAAACAAATTTGCTAGATAGCCCGTTTCACCTCCTTGAGCAAACCCCGGCAGTCCAGAGGACTGGCAACTGCGACACGATAGACCAACAGAAAATGTCTCCGGTCCTTTCTCCCTGTAGACATTTATCTCTGTCTTCTACCGAGGGACACTGATTTCTCGTGGGACCATGTCCGGATCACAGCGGCATCCACCAGAAGCCCTACAGGGACAAGGTGTTACACTGCCGGTGGGAAAGGCAATGGGACTTGTTGAGCAAACCATCATTTTGCTTTGGTTTATAGTTTCAGCAGGGCTTTTTCGGGTCCCGAGACAGCCGTTTGTCCCTGTGCTTAAGAGCCCACCCTCAGAGCTGAGGGATCAGAGCGATACAGCAGCTGGAGCCATGCTGGTGGGCACCAGCAGGGTGGCCCTCCTGGCAGGGCTTGGAGGTGGCCCAGGACTCCAACACAACAGGACACCACTTTATTTTTTCCCTGAATTCATCAAAGGTCGCTATTTGTCATTTCTTAGTGTTCCTTTCCTGGACAGGAGGGAGCATTTCCAGGACTGCACAGGTGAGACGGTGCAGAGGAATTGCAGTAGCTTGTTGTGAAGTTTGGGGAGCAAGGTGCCCAGTGGCTGGGATGCCTCCTGGGATGACACTGAAGCTGCCATATATTATCTGCCCAACACCATTGTTCTGCTGGTGGGAGGCGCGTGTTGTTCAGTGATGGAGATGTGCTGCAGATGGTTTGACTTTTCAGCCCTTGGCTTTTTGCTGATGGTTTGTAGATGTCTTTATTCTGCTCTGCAGCGTTTGTGGCTCTGAAGGTGACTGTAGCCTCACGATTGCTTAGGCATTTGCAGCTGGAAAGCCTGAATCTGGACACTTCAGGCACCTGTTGGGCAGTGCCTGGCCCCAGGACCATGGCCGGGACACTTGCCCTGGGGCAAGGAAGCCCCTGGCCTGGAGTAGGAGTAAGGGAGGCTTAAAGAGAGGTGAAGCAGGAGGATCCTCGGTGGGTCTGAAGGTACAGCTCATCCTTTTGGGGCCTCACGCTTGCTTTTCCATGGCTGTGGTAGTAAAATCCCAAATCCTTTGTGCAAGGGAAACAGAGACTCCTCTCACAGACTCATAGGAGAAGGTGCGAGCTGAGGGATGGAGACCTGGTCTCTGGTTTCTCCTGAGGAGTGGCTCTTTGCTTTGTTGACTTCTGGGAATAATCTTCCAAAAAAAGGCCAAAAGCCGACCCGCAAAGAAAGGGCTCTCAGCAGTGTGTATAGATCCTGGGTGTAACTGAGTTGGTGACATTTGGGACCAAAGTCAGCTCTCCCTGCTCTGCTCATCCCACTCCTCAGCCTGCCAGCATCCCTTGGGCATCTCCACTCCTGGACTGCAGGACCTTTGGGAGGGCAGCAAAGCCAAGAAAGCAAATAAATAAACCTGGTACCACAGGCCAACAAACACAGGGGCACAAAGCAGAGTGTGGGGGAGCCCTTTCCAAAAATATATGCCTCCAGGAGCAGAAAGGCTGACCAGCCTTGCTCCATCAGTCTTGCTTGCATGGCTGAATGCTCTCCCAGACGCAAATACCTGCCGTAGCAAAGCACGATGAGCTACGCTGCATTTCTGTCAAGTACATTACACAGCCGTCAGGAGTCTCAAAACCCCACCGTCACTGTCAATCCAGCTGCCGAATCCTTTCACTGAAATTTTTCCCTGCCTTCTCTACCGACGTTTGGTTTTCTCCTCATCTTCAAAGCCCTCCACAGCCTTGTGGTCAGCATCTTGGCGTCGGTCCTCAGGTACTGCCCATGGGGTCTTCTGCACCACCTGGCATTACCGTGCTCGCTGGCGGCCCTCGCCCTGCAGCTCCGCAGCGGTGGACAAGGAGCAGGGAGCAGGCAGGTGGACAAGGCCATGGAGTCTCCTACATGCTCTCCCTGGTCTCTGTCAGTGGTGGTGATGATCCCGTGCATATGAGCCCTCTGTAGCTGTGCGAGTAGAGCCCATGTGAAGAGGGGATGGGTGCGGGAGGCTTCAGTGCTTCTGTTTCCGATACAGATATTGGTAGCGTTGCCTCCAGCCAACATAATGTTGCTCCTGGACCCTGCCTTCTCCTCAGCCTTACCAAAAGGTGTCTCAATTTGAACGGTGGTTTGTTTTCAGTGGCCACTCTGTCCTCTGTCCCTGGATGTGACTTTTGGTCAACTGTGAATTGAAGGGGAATGATGGAGGGCTAAATGCCTACGAGTGCTGGTCCCTGGGAGGTGCTCGGTGTCTCTTGTCGTTGCAAACTGACTCCAGCTTGCTCAGAACATTGGGGTAGAAGATGAAGGAGCGATTGAGCACTTACCTCCTGCAACCACGTTTTCAAATTAGGTGTCTGAAGACAGGCTCCCTGTACCTGTAGTTAGGCACCAAGGAAAGGTGGCTTTGTTTCAGGTGAGCTTGATGTCCCCTGGTGTCACTAGTGACACTATCGGAGAATCAGTACTAGTCACTTTTACTTAGATATTTTCCAATATATAGATTAAACATACAACTTTAGATTTCAGGAATCTGGTCATTTTCTACAGTTTATCTCACAAGTAGAAAGGAAAAGGTCTTGCTGCTGACTTGGACAAGCCAAAGAAATTTGCCACTTTTTGCAGCGCAGCCTGTGATTTCCTGGCAGGTATGAAAGTTGGCTCCTAAGAAAGTCCTGCAAAGGGAAAAGCACTGAAGGAAAACCATCAGAGGCTGATGAAACAACTGAAAGGCATGACACAAAAAGACCTGGGCTGCAATACGGCAAATGCTGGTGTTTGGAAGGAGCCTTAGCTGTGTGCCTGGGCAGGAGCTGGGAAAGGCAGGGGTTGCATGGTTGGGCGACTCATAACAAGCTTTACCTTTTAATTTTTAATCATCATTTGCCTTTTTAACAAGCTCGGTGGGACTTGGCTTGTTGGTTTCCCTTCTCCCAGCGCATCCACATGAGAAGCCCAAACCTAATCACAGGGTTGCCATCGCCCCCGTGATTCAGAAACTCTCAGCCTCAGAGCAGAGGCGACCGTGTCACTTTTGTTCATACCCTTAGTGCAAGCACAATTATATGGAGTTAAATTCTGCTTAAATCAATTTTGCCCTATAAATAAAAGCTACGTGCAAAGCTAACTGCTTTGCAGCGTGTATTTAAGCAGCTAAATGGCATTCAAAAGCAATATAAAGGCTTGTATACCCGTGATCTCGTTAGTGCAGGTTTTCTAATCTAGAAGCAATGTATAAAGAAGATAAATGTTATAGCTGTCTTTGCCTCTTTTGATTTCCTTCTCTGGCAGAACAGTTAGTCTGTGGTCCTAGCTGAGCTGTCAGCTTGCTTTGATTTTTTTCTTGCATGCCTGCTACTGTTTTAGGCAGGGAGTCGGCACCGTAGCTCCTCGGGGGCAAGAGGTCTGAGTTCAGACATGACCTGGCAATAGCCTGGGGTTTTGCAGCTTGGGGAAGGAGCTATGCATTCGGTCCTTTTTTTTAGGTGAATGCGGAGATGTTATATACAGTCTTCCTTCTTCCCTTCTGCGAAAAGCTGTAGAAAAGCTCTACTGAAAGATCCAGACATACATCAGACAGACAGTCACCGCATTATATGTATTAAAAGGTACATTTTTGCCTGAGGATTTGAAAAACAAGAGGAATAGCCTGGCAGGGCTCTGCAGCTATGAAGCACCAGCAGAAGCCCTTGCCACCCCAAGCAACTTAACCCCCCCCCCCCCCCCCCCAAATTCTGGCTTCTTTCCTGCGGGTTGGTCGGTGGGGAAAAGCTGGCTGCCTTTCACAGCTCATTGGCACAGCTTTCACTCTTGCCAGCCTTTCTCCCTGGGTAAAATGTACCGTCCTGCACCCCTTTTCAGCAGGTGGCAGGGCAATGCGGTGGCAGGGGGGACTTGCTTTCAGTCGCTGGTGTCAGCAGGTGCCTCGGGGCAGGGCTGGGGGCTGGCAGCCAAAGCGTGGCCAGTGGTCAGCCTCTGACTGGCACCATGCACCTTTCCACGCAGCCGGTGCCTCCAATGTAATATGCCACTGTCTGTCAAAATGAAAAATAGTTGCAGTACTGCTCGGCGGTGACAACCTGCCCTGTCTTCTCCTTCCCTTAATGGGGTGTTGAGAGACAAGGAAAAAATGCTTTTATGAAGCTGGTAAAAAGCAAAAAAAAAAAAAAATTGTAGCTGCTGGGACAATATCTGTCTTGCTAATTCCATCTCTGAAAAATTAGAAGATGTATTAAAAAGTGATTTCTGTGAGAGAAAGAGATTGTCTGTAGCCGCAGACTCTGATTGCCACAAAGTCTGCAATGTACTTATTTTATTTCCATCCAGGAAAAGCTGTGGATGAGCTCTCCGACTGCATGACAGCATCCTCAGTTTTCTGCAGTGCCAGGGAAGTGGGGGGGTGCCACCGACTGGAGGTCCCTAAACTGAAGCAGCTTAAGGGACACGATTTTTTTGGCATTGTCAGAAAACTCAACTGCTGGATGCTTTTAGGCCATCTCAAATTAGGGACCTGCTTTATGAGATTTTTACTTTCAGTCCCACTTTGCCTTGCTTTTCCATTTGTAAATAAGACCACTAATACCCTTATCAGCAGAGGGATTTAGCGAAGATAAACAGATTTGTTTTTAATTCCTTCAGAAATCACGCCAGAAGTACAGACAATAAACAGGAAGTATTTGGAGACTCAGCACAGAAGCAAACCAGGATTTAATAGGCACCACAGAGACTCTGGGGGACAGATCACAGCTTGGAAAGACGGGTGGGGAAGGGCATGGCTGATTTAGGAAAGCTAAGCAGAGAAAACAGGGGTTAAATTTTGCAGCAAATACCAAGAAAGGCTGTTCTTCATCTGACATTGGGGAGGAAGAGAGAGGAAGATTTATTGAATGAGTTTGGAGATGGATAAAGAGGGAAAAGAGGAGGGCGTCAAGAGGAGGGTGATTTTGGGAAGGTACCACGTAAGCAGCCGCTAAGCAGGCACCCACTGGTAATGAAGGACTTCACCTACCCCCTGCCCACGAGGGGACAGTCCCCGAGAGGGGCACAGGCTCGTTGTGCCTGGGGACACCAGGGACGTACAGCAGAAAAGGCTCCAAAGGCACTGGTGGGTGCTGCTCTGGAGCCAGCAGCCGGATGGTGCCGTCCAAGGGCAAACTGTGTCCCACGGTGTATTTGCCATGGGGAGGTGTCCTCTGTTGTTCATAGCTTGGTGAAGCGTCAGACGGAGACCTGCAGCCCGCTGGAGAGCCGCACTTTCATTAATACATTGGATGAGGGAGTACAGAGATGGTCGGCAGGAGTGACAGCTTACACAGCGAGGTTCTCCCCTGAGCAGAAGGGTTTGGGACTGCTGAATGTGGATTTTGGCAGACATGAGGACATGGTAAGTCGTCTGCTCCGTGTTAAATTCTGTTAAAACGCTGAGCGTCAGCTGCCCTTCACATCCACTGGAAATAAAGCAAGAAAAACCTGGGGTAACTGGCAGCAAAGAACATCCACAGCTACTGTGCCAAGACAATAATTTCTGACTGTAAAGATAGTTCTGTGCTGAAATAAGTTGCCTAGAGAAGATACTGCACCAGAGGATCAGCAGGGCAGAGCCTGTCAGGATATGTCCACCCACGCAGGCCAAGGGTGGACCAGGAAACCACCTGCAGTCCTTCTCAGACCCGCGTTTCCATCATGCCGTGAAAATTATGGACATTTCTAAAGAGTCTCAGGAAGAACTGTCAGTCTCATGACAGCACGCCAGTTGGAGAACGTACAGAAAATAAAATCTGGGCGCTGAGAATAGTGGACATGTGCCATTTGCTGGGCTACCCTCCCTCATAGAGTTACAGGCCACATCGTCACAGCTGAAGGAGGGGGCACAATTTACGTTACTTTTTTACTGGGGTGCTAGGGAGTGGACTGAACCTGGAATATTAAAATATGCATTGAAAAAATATGGCTAGTTGTGAACTGAGGAGTGACTTGGATGGAAAACGTTCTTTGATTTATAGAGATGGCAGTCTAAAAAAGCCCAGCTTCAGAAATATTTTAAATGACTTAAATATGATAAAAATATGTAAATGTGAAGACAAATTAAGAAAATAAAATTCTGTTGGGAAATTCATAGGGAAGCAGGGACATTCAAAGTAATTACTGGAAGGCTATACCCATTTGGGGGTGGGAGGTACACACCCAAATGATGCTGACAGGTTGGAAGGGGTTTGGAGAGGACCTGCCAGCTTGCCGTCAGTTCCTGACCTTTTTTCTGAGGTCAGAAAAACTTGTCTCCCTCTGAGAGATGTAAAGAAGTTCAACCTACTTATTTTAAGAAAGGCAAGGTTAAGATCACTGTCCTCAAAGATCTACAAAGGGAAATGTTCTTGGTAGCTGCAAGTTCTTTGATCGGGCAGACAAAGACAAAACAAAACACAGTGGACAGGGGCTAAAGCTAGACAAATTCAGTCTGAAAGGGTCTCATTTTTAAGAGTAAGTGGCATTTTTTTCCTAAACTGTGGAACAATTTAACAGGGGAACAAGAGCCATCAAGGGTTTGTCTAAAAGACACGTTGCAGTGCTTCAGCTAGTTACCTGAAGGCTGTGCTGTATGAGAGGTCAGGCGAGACGATTGTGTGGTCCAATCTAGTCTGTGGATCATGATTTTATGTCATTTGTGCTGTTGCTGTGATTAAAGCATGACGGGAACAGTTAACCTGAAGATGTCTGCCCTGTCACTGGAGGTCTCTACAGTGAGCAGACATCTGGCATTTGAGAGTGAAGAGGTAAAGTGCAAGATGCCCCACTCAAAAGAATTGCGATGGTATTAATTGCACAGTCCTTCCAGGGCTTTTGAAGGCAGGGATTGCTGAAGGAGTCAGGAGAGGTGGCTGCTAGCTCACTAGCGACCCCGTGAAGCTCCCACCTGTGTCTTGCTTGGTAAAAGAAATTTTGTGGGCTATTGCCGCAGGCCTCCTGTGGCTTTGTTTCAGCTGGCTGTCCCTTCCTGCCAGAGCTCTTCTTAATTTTCAAGCAACAACAACAACAAAAAAAAGGGTGCTCCATCTGAGGGAGGTCAAGAGAGCAACAAGTTTATGAAAAGGGCAGGACTCAAATTAATAAATGCGAGTGGGACAGAGATGGTGAGGTGCATTTGTCTTTCACATCTAGTCACCCATGTTAATCTGTTCTAATTGCATTAGAGGGAATGAACGGGCAACAGAGCTGATGTTTGCTGAGGCTGGTGCTTGTAGCAGCTCTGGGCATCTGCTGGGAGCTTTCACCAGGTCAGAGGCAAAGATGCCTCACTCAAGTGAAGGTAGACACCTTATATGTACCTATGTGTCTACATTAGATTAGTGACAGGATATGTACATATACATATGTATGCATAAATACTCTCAGGAAAGATAGCTTAGCTTAAAGGTTTGCAGCTGATCAACATAATACCCCTTCACTCCAAACTTAGGTGAGAACCACACTTCCCATGCTGAAAAACAAGCTCTTAATTTCTCTTTTGCTCCTCTTGCATGTTGAAAGCAATGTTTTCCCAGGAGATAACATTCATCACGCCCTCCATAATGTGCTGGCTCTTTCATACTGATCTTCTCCGGCAAAGCTCTTGAGCAACAAATTGTGTCTTGTCAACGGAGGCTTCAGTACAGGTTGGAGTCTGTAAGTCTCACTAAGGACAAGCTTTGCCGAGGCGAGGAGAGCAGGATCTGGCCTTGGAGTTGAACATCATGTAGAATTGATGTTTGTTGCGTTTTAGTCTATTTAAACTTGTTGATATTTTTCTCCCAACTCCATGGTTTTGCTACATGCAAATCAGCAGCAATGGGGAGGTAAAAATCCCTGTCTGAAGCTTGCTCATGCCATCGCTGTACCTGATGTATGTCCGAAGGGGACAGCCTATTTTAATGATGTCTCCAACCCCTTTTGGCTCGTGCACGTCTGCAGCGGCATCCATGGGTGGGGAGGAGTGGAGAAGAGCAACACAGGAGCGCAGAGGAGTTTGCATTTTTTAACCGATTCCCTCATTACCTCCTGTCTCACTTCCCTGGCTCGTTTTCCGTTCCTAGGTACGGTGCGAGCTGCCCAGTGGCAGAGCACTGAGGGGTGGGCAGGGAGGGTGATGCCACTGTTGGGGATGCAGCCCCAGGTCCCGGCTGGTACCCTTCAGGTGATGGTGCCATCTCGGTGTACCAAGTGGCACCGGAGACACAGCCAAACGGCAAACACTCACCTGCTGGAGCGAGGGGTGGGCCACAGTGGGAAACCGCACAGGCAGGGCTTGCTTCTGTTCACTCTTTGCAGACAATTTGAAGGGAACCATCGGGAGTCTCCTCGTCCTTGTGGGCCTGGCAGAAGTGTTTTCGCACTCCAGGGTTTTCCCCATCCTCTCCACGGATGGTCTGGTGCCCCACGGGCTGGTGTTGTGCGTGTCCCTTGCAGGGCTGTCCATGGCAGAGGCTACCGGGGAGAGAGCCCGGCGGCTGCCTGGGATGTGATGTATCTGCTCTGGAAGGGTTTTGTGTAGGCATGTCAAAAAGGGTGTTGTTTCCTCCTGGCCATGATGGATTGTAATGGGTGAACGTGCAAGTGCGCTGTCAGGTATTAAGAAAAATACAAAACCCCCATGATCTGGTCAGCAAAGGCCTGTGAGATTGGCTTAAAAAAAAGTTGTTTTTTCCTTTTGTGATAACTTTTGCATTCTTTGCATTGAACCATCTGGGGTTTGAGCGGGTAGTGACCGCTTGAAGTATCTCCAAAACCAGCACCTTGAGCTGCAGCTTTCTGGGTCCCCCTTCAAAGGAGCAGATGCTGGGAAACCTGGCAACTTCAAAGCCTTGGCTCTTGGGGTGGGTTTGGGTCATGGGTGGGTCAGGGTTGGTCCCGGGGTGGCCCAGACACACTGACCTAAGTACGAAGAGTGAGGTTTAATGAAACCTGCCAGGTGAAGGGCTTGTCGTGGCCTCATCTTTCTCCGGTCCTCCCTCCCTCCCATCCCCTGCTCCCTTTCCCAGTTACCTTCCCAGTCCACCCTCTGGTCCCACAGAAAAGCTTTTCTTTCTGGTGGGAGCTGGTTGGCAGCCCCATCACCGCGGCTGTAGCAGCATCCGCAGGCTGCAGCGGTGCGTGGAAAGCTGCTTTTTACGGCACACGCCCCCCCAGGGCAGTTGGGGAAGCAAGGGGCCTGCATCTATCTCCTTTTCCTCATTCTCTAAACCCAGCCCTGTTTTAAGGGGTCCCAAATTTTGGCTGGCCCAAGTGTGGGGCAAGCGGGATGCTGTTGGCGCCACCACCCAGTGGCAGGAGGAGAAGCAAACCAGGTGCCCTGAGCAGGATGCTGCAGGCTCCCTGCTGCAGGTGGTGTCATTTCCTCAGGCTCCCTGGCTGTGGCTGTCCCTACTAATAGATTTATTGCTTGCTCTGTTGTTTTCCAGGTTATTGGGGTTTTTGTAAATTTTTTTTCCCACTTTTCCCCTCTTAACTTTTCGACTTTCCTTCTGCCAGTGGATTTTGAAAATATACTTGCAGTCTGCCAGGCCTCATCCCAAGGGAAGTGCTAAATGGGAATTAACAATTAACATCTATTTCTGAGACCCCGAAAAAAAAGTGTTGACACTCTTCCTGCTGTTAGGTGCCAAACAATAGGCGCTGAGCTGTCATTACTTACCTCGTGCACGCTAATTAGTCTCATACGTGTGGCTGAGAGTGTACACACACGGGGTGGCCATCCCCATGTGCCTGCTCTGCTTGGTGCCGCTTCTCCCGAGGTGAGGGTTGGGGACCTCTTTCCACAGTGCCTCTGTGCTGGTAAAGGATGAACCGTAAGGGCAGAGCATCCTTCAGGGCGGGCGTCCTGAGGAAGGACGGGCGCAGACTGGCGCAGCTCAGCGAGCAGCAGAACTCACATCCCGAGCACGGAGAAATGCGTTTAGTTTAAATACACAGGCTCTTTAAAGTCAGAGGAGAAATCTCAGAGAGCGACAGCATGGCCCAGCCTGCCTGGGCTTTAACCTGCCTAATTTAAGAGGGCAGCGCAGCTCGCTCTTGCAAGAAGAGGAATTTAGAGAGGGATTTCCCCACAGAGAGAGGTAGCCCTGCGCAACAGAAACCTCTTCTCTCCTTTTGGTGCTTTTTTTCTGGATTTCAATGGCACTAAATCCTACCGAGTCCTGCAGATGTGTTTTGTCTCCTGAGGTAATTCTGCTCTGTAGGAAATTGCCTATAAAATGCCCATCCTTCGAGCATGCAATCTGGGGACTTGACTTTTTTGGAGGGCAGGGTGGTGTCATTTCCTCAACATATTTGTTTAACATTAAGGTGTTGGAAATATATATTTATGAGAAAGCAGCCATCGGATAGTCAGTAAAATCCCGGATGGTCTCTCCCAGTTTTAAACAGAAAGTGTTGCTCTCTGCATATCGAAGCCAACACAAATCAGCGCAAACAATCGTTAAGTCATTAGCAAAGGCTGCGAATGCCAGTAGTCCTAAATATTAAGCCTTCTGGTGCTCTCCCTGGAATCGTCTGACTCGATTGCATCCTGTTACACTTGCAATCTGCTTTCTGATATTGGCAGATAGGCTGGCAGCTGTTTAGATTCTTATTTAGAAAAATCTGGGAGTGCTTGTGTTGGGTCATTTTTTTCTTTTTCTGGCTTTTTTTCCTGCTCTGATGAGAACATTGTGGTTCCCAAAGGGCAGCCTGGGGAAGGGCTTGAACTCCCACGGGGCCAAGCACTGGCAGCCTGATTTTGGGCTGGTATAGCCCACAGCAAGGACAGCCAGGAGGGAGGGTGAGCCTTGCTGTGTGTGGGGGACATCAGCCTGCTGCTCCCACCTGCCTCCTCATCCTCATCCTCTGTCCCTGTCCCTTATTGGGTTTGTCTTCCAAGGAGACGTGAGAGAAGGTGATACCAGCATTCCCACAACCCGGGGAGGCGCAAGCCTTTTTTGGGCGGTTTCCTGGCCCAAGGGGGCAGCATGAGGGATATAGGTGGAGCGTGCTCTCATGGAGCTGGGATTTGGGTTAGGCACGAGGATAAACTTAACTTTTCTGGTGAAAGAGAGGTGAAGAGAAGGTGGTGTTCTAACAAGAACAGGGAGGTTGTTCCTCCTCAAACTCTTCAGCTCCTCCTCTCAACGCAAAACAAGGAGGAGCGGGGAGAGCTCCCTCTTCCCGCCAGCCCCTCCTGCAGCCCTTTGTGCAACCCTGGACCTCGGTGGCACATCCCAGCGCTGCAGAGTGCCACGGATGGGGCACCTCCCGAGCCTCCCACCTTCCTCCCCATCCCCTCCAGCTTGTGAGGGCAGCCCGCACGAAACGCTGTTTGCTGGATATGCCAGGCAGTGCCGGCCCCCGGAGCTGCCGTTCAGCCTCATGAAAGATTTCCCTTTGCAAACCTTCCCTGGTCACCCAAGATGTGAAGCTGCTGGCTGCTGCCGGCGCTGCTTGGCACCTGCCTTTTCGGCATCTGCAGGTGTGAAATGCTTCCGGGGGTGTCAGCTACTGATGCAGCCTGCAGTAGCATTAAGCATTAATTTATTTACGCCATTTAACTATAGGCAACGCAGTTTAAAAGGTTTTAAAATGTGCAGGGACATAAATTCACCCACCTAGGTTAGGGGTGGACCTGCTGGAAAGCAGATCTGAGGAGAAAGATCTGGGAGTCCTGGTAGACAGTAAATTATCCATGAGCCAGCAATGTGCCCTTATCGCCAGGAAGGCCAATGGAATCCTGGGCTGCATAGGGAAGAGTGTGGCCAGTAGGTCGAGGGAGGTCATTCTCCCCTTCTACTTGGCACCGGTGAGGCCACAACTGGAATACTGTGTCCAGTTCTGGGCTCCCCAGCTCAAGCGGGACAGGGAACTACTGGAGAGAGTCCAGTGTAGGGCAACAAAGATGACTGGGGGATTGGAGCACCTCCCTTATGAGGAAAGGCTGAGAGAGCTGGGACTCTTTAGCCTGGAGAAGAGAAGGCTGAGGGGAGACCTTATTCTTGTTTATAAGTATCTAAAGGGTGGGTTGAAGGAGGATGGAGGCAGACTCTTTTCAGTGGTTCCCAGTGACAGGATGAGGGGCAACAGGCACAAGCTGGAACATAGGAAGTTCCATTCAAACCTAAGAAAAAACTTCTTTACGGTGAGGGTGACAGAGCGCTGGCACAGGCTGCCCAGGGAGGTTGTGGAGTCCCCTTCTCTGGAGATTTTCAAGACCCACCTGGATGCAGTCCTGAGTAATGTGCTCTAGGCATTCCTGTGTCAGCAGGGGAGTTGCACTAGATGATGTCTAGAGGTCCCTTCCAACTCTGAAAATTCCGTGATTCTGTGATACTTGTGTATAAGTCTCTCTCTCTCATTTGCGCAGCTATGAAGATGTCAGGAGGTTTCCTACAGGATTTGGCTGGGACGCTGGCCCCGAGGCCAGCTTTTGCATCCCTAAGTCTGCTTTGCAGGAGGGATCTGCAGACATGGGCCACCTTCATGCAAACGCCATCTGCCTGGGTCCTAGCCCCCCAGGTTTTGGAAAACCTTGTCCTCAGGGAATATTTTCTGATTTTTGATCACGGCTCCATGATGTGGTGAACTGTAACCACCTCCTCTGAAAATATCTTGTCACTGTGCAAACCCTGGCTTAACTATCTGTATACAAATCATTAACCTAGCGCGAGGAAAATAATTTGCCCAGCTAAGTTTAGCTCCTTGGTGTTACTTTACACAACAAAATCTATATAAGCAAATGAAACCTGACAACCCCACTTTTGTCTGTAATGAACCACAGTAATCCTATTGACTGCCTCCTGAGAGAGGCTGCACACATCCCCAGTCAAGGAGAACCATTGGATGTGCCTAACTCCTGCTCTAGGACTTAAGGGATGCCTTGGCAAGCAGTTTCCTCAGTGGAAGACTTTTGTTGGGAGAGGCTGGGAAGCCACCAGAGGCAGATACACCCCTGTGTGACGGCACATCCTTTGGTCAGCTTCCCACTAACATGTGAAAACTGTCCTCCCTCACTCCTTCAGCTCTATGCACCAGAGATAGATGTGGCGTGGGGGCTGGTCCCCATGTGCGTGGTGGGACAGAGGACTGCTGGGTGATTTGGAGGCCATTTGGTTTAATCTCGTCTGCCTAAAATGGTCTCAAGGGAGGCTGAAAGAACAAACGAACCCTGGACTTGCCTAATGGCCATACTCCCAGGGAGACACCCACTGAAAATCCTCAGGCAGGTGTAGGAAGCCTAGGAGAACTGAAGGGCGCTTCGGTAGATGCTCTGAGATGCTCCAGGAGCAAAGTCAGGACCAGCAGTTGGATGCCAGGCTGATGACTTCAAAATACAACCTCAACACGCTCTTCCTCAAGCAACCCACAAATCTCCTGTGGGGTAAGCCTCTTCATCTCCCTGTTACACAGAAACATGAGAAGTAGGTTTGATCTTTCAGCTCGAGAAAAATCAGTCAACGTGGCAGGGGACAGGGAGGCCAGCGCTCCCTGGAAGAAGCAGAGACCCCCCATCTTCACATGGATGGGACTACGTTGCTTTAGCCCAAAGCAGAAGCTAGCATGAGATGCAGCATCCCCTGCCCTATGTGCTCTCATACCAAGAAGCCTAGCCATCGGTGACGTCGAGGAAGAAACGCTTGCTATTTTTAGGAAGGCTCTTATTTGCAGTGTAGGGAGGGGAAACCAGAAAGGAAAAGGAAAATCTGCAGAAGTTAGATGACTTTCCTTCAGGAAAGCAGCAAAGAACACCACCACCTGGGAAAGAGGCAGCAAAACCCCCTTTGCTGTCAAGACCACGCCATCCCAGTGCCAGCAGGAGAGGTGTGAGCCTGGGCATGTGCTCCAGGGAGGGGGTTCCTTTCCTTACACAACCCATCCTCCCCCAGTTTTGCACCCCCTTGCTCAAGGACACCAGCAATGACAGCAGCGCCTGCTTGCCCTCCCCGCAGCAGCTCTTTTGGGAGGAGAAGGTGGTGATGGAGCCATCAGGAGGAAAAGGTTGCATGCTCAGGGCCTTGGCAATGGGGAGCCTGAAGGGAGCTCAAGCAAGAACGATGTATATGTAGATGTATATAAACATATATGTGTATGTATGTGCATGATTTTAGCTGGAACAATGAGTCTGGGGGTTTGCCACCTGGAGCCCCCCTCAGCGTTTCCCTTGCCCTGCTCCCTGGTCTTCCTCCCCCTGCCCTGCAAGGATCAGACCAAAACAGCAGCTCCTGCACCTCTCTCCCCACTCCTTTCCCATCATCTCCTGCTTTTGCTGGGAGGAGGGGGGTGGTGGTGGTGCCCTCCCTGCTGCAGCTGAGCCTCCAGCTGTGCAGGCAGGTGTGGGGTCTTCACATCTGAGGCTGGGTTTGTTCCTCACAGCATCTGTTTGGGAAGGAAGTGGCTCCTGCCGCAGAAAGGGGCCTGCCTCCCAGAGGGAAGGGGCTTTGCCTCGCTGTCGGCTCACCTCCAAGGAGGCGAGACCTCTGGAGCACCACAAAACAGTGCCAAGGAAATGAATCCCCTGCACAGAGGACAGGGCAGGGGAGGGTGGCTGGACCAAGCCCTCCCAGGAAGGCATGGGATGGAGAGGGGGTGGCATGGGCATGGGCATGGGGTGTGGGTGGCCCTGTGCTCGAGGCCCACTGATGATGACACATGGGTTTGGATCATTTTGTGGTACCTTTTTTTGATAAAGATGTTCATTTTACTGGAGGAAAATTATTTCCTGGAGGAAAATTATTTCCAGGGTGAGTATCCCATTGCCACCACAGGCAGTTAAGGTCTAGTCCCATAGTTCTGCTGACAGCCACCAGATCTTTGAGCTTGGAGAACAGCATAAAGCCACTTGCCTGCCCTGAGGGGAACCCCCTCTCCCTCCTCTGGGTGACAGGATTGTGACATGTGCCTTGAGGACGTTCAATTTCTCAGAAGACACAAACGGCACTCAGTGCCAATAGCTGCCAAATCACGCGTGGTTTCTGTGGGTATACGTATGACTATATAGGCAGTCACACAAACACACACATACATGCACATATATATACACACCCACATATGCATGTATACAGCATGTGCACCCAAAACATTTATCAGTGAACAGGGACTGATTCAGTAACACAGACATGAAATGGGCCACGTTCCCCACCGTCCCTGGCTCCCTCCCTCCCTCCCTGGGGAGTTTAGGGTGGTCTCCTCCCATATGTGGGTGCAGGGGTGCGGTACCACTGCCGTTGGCACTGGCTGCTTCCCATGGTGTGTGGCTGCCACTTCTCTGAGTCAGTGCAGGTGGCAGATGATTCATCTCTGGTGTCGGTACAATGCTCATCTGCACAGTCTCAGGTTAGATTTTT
>VFFE01007013.1:1605215-1682087 GCA_008921705.1 Burhinus oedicnemus
CTCATATATATATCTCTGTTGATTTGGGATACCTTATAGTAAGTTAGTGTGAATCTTGCCATCTTCGAATCTGTAATCAAGTCGCTGTTCATTTATTTAGTTAAATCACTCTGCAAACTTTTAACTCAGTTAATGATTAAGTGCTGCTACAACTCAATCCCTTGATCTACCTCCAATCACAAATAAATCATATTGCTGCTAAATCATAACTGTGTCTGATACTTCCATCCCGCGACAGGGTTAAACCACGACAGTCTCCCACTTAGGAGCAAGGAATAGGTAGTGGGATCGTGTTTGACAGTGTGATTGTGCCTGGCAGTGAGGGAGCACTGGTGTTTAATTGTGGGCCATGTTAGTGTCAGCTAGGTGTAGAGGGAACGAGTGTCTAATAAGTATTTGACACAGTTCATTATCAGTCATGGTAGATTAAATAACAAGACATACATTAACTCATTTAATAATTAGCTACCATCATATCAACTTGATAAAAGAGTACTATTAAGTAAGTCTGACATTGTATTAATACAGTCTTTAATTTTTAACATGGAAGATTAAGATAAAACAACTGCCAAGGATCGCATTGTAACACCTTTTCCAGCTACCTTGGGGTAAACATCTTTTTGACAGCGTTAAAGCTTCCTGGGAGCAGTTAATGTTAACTCCTGTGTCTGGTATTTTTCTGAAACCTTGAGTATTTGTATTAATTGCTCCCTTGCCTCCTATTCCTTTGGGAAAGACCAAACTGGGAATGGACACCCGCAGCAGCAGAGACGGTTTCAGAGGAGGAAAGGCAAGGATGTGGTGAAACCACGCAGAGCTGGGACCGTCCCATGCAGGGGAGCACGAGGAGGAAGGATGGATGAAAGACCCAGCTCAGATCTGTCACAGGTTTCCTCCGTGGTGCTCAAGCTCTTCCTTCACCTCTCTTTGCATCGGTTTCTTGTCTGTGTGAAAATAGGAATATTGATTTTCTTTTTTCCATGTCGTTTTGTTTGCTGTGTCGCTGCTAGCATTGCTGTACCACGTGCAGGGTTAACCACATTTCCCGGGCTGGTTTGGGAGGCACTGAGAGCATAACAGGTGCTGTGTGTGCTGCCCCATATGCATTTCTGTTGACCATGTGGAAAGTCCGGGTTTACGCTAACGTGACAACAAAAGCGATGTGTGGTTTGTGAGTGACTTAAGCTGGTTACGTCTAGCAGATACCGTCTTCATAGTGAAATGCTAATAGGAAGTGGGATGCAAAACAATTGCTTTGGTTACAATCATGTTTTATAAATTTGCTGTACGTATATTTTCTCTTTTATTTTGCCTCCGTTGTTGCTGGGGTTTTTTTTGTGCTAGAAGTGCTTTTTTGAGCCAGTCGGGTAGGACATACCTTCCAGCAGGACTTTTGATCCCTTGCCTTCACTTCTGGGTTTAAAAACCATGCAGGAGAAGACCTCCTGGTAGGAATCACACCCAGCAGTAGGTGGAGGCGTAGCAGCGGCCGTGCTCCAGCCGAGGCACCGGCGGGCACCCAGGGGAAAGTGGAGGTATAGTGGGGTTTCCCAGCAAGAGCTTCCCCAGCTAAAGCCGCTGTGTAATGGTGCTGGAGGGATTTCTGCCGTAGGAGTTTGTCCGATCCTTTTTCAAACCTCTGTAAGCTTTCGGCACCCATGAGACGTGCTGCTAGGTTTGGCCAGCCACCGTACAGATGAGTATCTTTCCTATTTTCAACACACTGCCTGCTAGTTCCTTTCCATTCCCGCTTAGCTCCTGTGTTGGAATGAGTGTGAACGGTCCCCACCTGTTGATGTACCAGCTCGTTGCCTTTGCTATGTCACTGGGCAAGTTGCTGCATATTAATGTGGTGGTTTTTGAGGGGTTTAATTTCAGTTTAAGTTCAGAAGCTAGATTTAAGTTATTTCTGGAAAAAAACAAAACAAAACAAGCCTGCTAGAAGATGAGTATTTGGTTTGCAAATAGATATTAACTAACCTGAATAACAATTTCTGCTATTTATTGCTGTGCTGATGTGAAAAACTAAGTGGCTACGCCATAGAGGAGTTGCAGAGGTCTTTATGAAAGGGGCTTAAATACTGTTATACCAGTGCATTCCTTGTTAAATACTGCAGTAATGTCAATGGCCAATATTAACAAATAATGGTAGGCTCAGAAAAAACAGAAGTCAGCTTAAAATCGTAAGAATGAAGGGAATATTATCTCTCTCTGTCTTTTTAGTTCTTATTTACCTTCTGGTTTTTAAGACTGCTGTTTATGCTTGCAAAGGCTTTTCCTACACTCATATGCTGTATCAACACTTTTTTATTATATTGAGGCCTGGGTTCCCATGATATTACTCAGCTGAAGGGACAAGGGTTTAAGAAAAGCAAATATGACAAGATACTGGATAAAATCACAGAAGATGGAAAGCTACTGTGGCTGCTTAAAGCATCTTTTCTGGTGAAACAAGTTGGCTAGACAGTTGGGGGAGGGAACAGGTAGATTTATTCTGAAAAATCACATTAGCAGTGTTCATGCAGGAAAATGAGCTCTTGATGGGACGTGTTAATTGTTATTAATTAAACAGCTTACAGATTATATGATTAGTATTGACCCACAATATTAAAACAGTAAATTACTTATAGAATGGGCAAGACTACAATACGGGAAATTGAATAAGTTAATAAATCAAAATTAATGGGTGTCTGGAACAATTATAGTCATTAGTGGAACTACAGTCACTTTAAATATCTAAAGGGAAGTCCATAAAAGCTAACAACGTTACTGTGGAAAGGGATTTCTTGGGATGAAACAGAGATACAGACCACACCAGCCCCCATGTTAGGTATTGACTGGGGGTGTCAAGCGGGGGTGCACCTGTGGACAGGAGAGGCATTTCTTCCCTATGGCTTTCTTAAGGCGAAACTGCTTCCGACTGTATGCAATATGCACCTCTCCACTGAAGCCAATGAAAATTAATGACTGTAAATATCTCTCAAGATCAGGCTTTGATGTGATATCCTCCCAGCGATTTACAAAAAAGAAATGACACTTAATTTAATAAGCCCAAATCCTGCTCCGCGCTCATACAGGCTTTTTAAAGTGCTCTGAAACTCAGATAATCACTGATGATCTAGAAGAAAAACCACCGCACAGGTGACAGGGGCTGCTGCTGCAACCCTGGGCTGCTAGTTGCCCACGTTGCTTTTGCTTTCTTATCAGACTGCGTCAGTACGGCCGCTTTGCTCCGGCTTAGAGCCGGGGCCTCGGTCCGTAAGCCTTCACTCCCCCTCCCTTTGAGCACAGCAACCGTCCGCCTGGAGAAACGATCATTTTCTGCACCGTGGAAACGTTTCACTGCCCATCACGGAAGGGGCCTCTCCTAGCAGGCATAATGTGGGAGAGGGCTGCGACATGTGCGAAGCCCTTGGCTACAGCTGGAAGACAAGCCCTGGGAGCTCAGGTGCCTGCCCACAGTTGGCATCTGGGGATGTCTGTGCAGGTCGTGTCATCTCCCACACAAAACAAGTGTGTACATCGGCAAGCTGGCTCCTGCAAACCTCCCTTTTGGAAGCACACTCACAGTTACTCTTTGAATCGAACATCACGATGGCAGGGCGTGTTCCCCAGCCCTTCTCGCCAAAGCCTAACACAGAAGGGAAGGAGCCCTGCTAAGTTCAACAGTGAAGCCTCCGGCAACTTGAGTGGAACAACACTTGGTCTCAAACTATGAAATCTCACGTATGCCTGTGAGGTTTCCACCTATGGAAGGGAGAAGGGCTTGGACTTGTGGGATGAACTATTTCCACTGCTAAGGACACAAGACTTTGTGTTCAAAGATGATCTTCTCGCTCTTCAACATGAAGCTGCGGGTCCTGGTCACCTCTGGAAACCATGGCCACTGGCTTCTGACGTGCGGGGACACATAGACACTTACATGGGGCTACTTTTGAGAAGAGAGAGGGACAGGAACATGCTCTGAACCCATGACAGGGCAAAGAAGGTAGCATACTATGGATCTGATCTCCCTTGTGTTAGCTTATGTGAAGCCTTAACACCCAGTCACCAGGAAACTGAAGATCTCCAGCCATTTTGTATCCAGAAGCAAAGTTGTACTCTGTTACTGAGGCAGATTTAATCAACAGGAACCAGTGCTTGAGGGCAGTAAGAGATAAGCAGAAAAATTAGTTCCAAAGTTATTGTAATTAAAAACATCTGGGTGATGTCACTGCCTAAAAGGCCATTTTCATGAAGAGTTTGCGAGCACTCCTAAAATCCTCGTACTAATTGGCAAGAGCAAGCCTTTGCATTGCATGCCACACTTTTTTTCTATGTGCGTGTATGCGTCTGTGCAATATTTATGGGTTTGAATATTCCCACAAATACTGTTTCCCTTTTTTCAATGTTGGAAAACCAGTATCACTTAGGAATTTACAAGGACAAATCGATGGCCAGACTCCTCAGCAGATGGAAATGTTTAACAAATTTCTATATCCGCTGGAGAGACTTATCACAGATGTATCTTACTGAGAGACTTCAGCCAAGTCTTTATTTGTACACGAGGAAATGTTCTTTTTTATATGCGACTTTTCTTTTCATTGACACCGAGCAGAAGCAAAGAAGCTGTACCTCCCATCCCCGTCCCCAGCACAGCAGAGCTGGCTCTGATGAACTCAATTCAGATGGAAAACGGGCAGAGTTCAGCTTTCCTTCCTGGGATGTACGGCAAGACTTTCAACTTCAGTACCCTTCAACCGGAGAATATGCTCTTCACCTTATTATTAAATAATTAAATATTATTATTAAATTATTAAATATTATTATTAAATAAGATGAAGACAAATGGACTACCTCGGGCCTAACGCTGGAGTGGAAGTGAGTTTTCCAGTGGAGGGTTGAGCCAGGCACTGGGCATGGGAAAGGACGTTGAGCCAGTGCTGATGAGAACTGGGCGCCGCTCTGCTTTTCTCCGGGACGAGAAAGAAAGGGGTGGCCAAACTCTGCGTCCTGCCTGCCTCTGCCCTGCATCCAAATCCCCGTCTGTGATCCTGAGGGGATGAATGTAACGTGGTCTTCTACATTTCTTGCTTTGTGGCTTTATTCCTCACCTCTGCCCGCGTCTTCAGGTGGTACCAAAAATCCCTTCTGCGTGTCCTTGGGTGAGAGGTGCAGACGGGGTGGGGATGCTCTCGTCAAGCCACAGCGGTGCACGGGGAGCGTGGCTTACTGCAGGCAGTTGCCCACACTGCCTTTGCAGGGACGGGCAGCTTAGGGACGTGTCGAAGACTTCCCCACCAGAGAAACTGGCCAGAGCAGGCATAGCCCCAGGATGTTTTCCATTTCTGAAGGTCAGTAAGACTTTCTGATGAGGAAGGACTAATACCTGTAATGGCCCAAAGGGCTTTTTAAATTATTATTATTTATTATTAAATTTAATTGACAGCTGGACCGTGATATTTACTGTTTGTAGGACTTGCACTGCCGCCGCCAACAACTGAACTTCACAGTTTATTGGTTTGTTTTACAGTCTGAGTGAGACTCATCCTCATTAACATTAATGTAAGACTGTCACATAATAGAGAGCTCAGGCCTTTTTCGGATGCTCTCCTTGTTATTTTTGGGGATTCAGCATAGGGGAATCGATGGTTCGATGCAAAACTTGCTGCCGCTACAAGGACTGGTATGAGAGGGGGCAGCAAAGGTCACTGTGAGTTACTGCAAGACATGCTGTACAGTAAAATATCATCAACATCCCCATTAATGGACTGCTGCAGGAAATTTTAACTGCACTAAAATTAACCTGGGCTATTGTTTAAGCATTTTATCAGCCTGATCTAATCTGCTTTTCCAGGTGTTTATAACATAACTGTAGCTGTGGTATGTATGCACGCTACGAAACTCTCTGAATCTCCGCTAAGATGTTATGCTAGAGATTGAGTTTTCTCTGTGTAAACACCTCTCTGGAGCAGAGAGGGCTTGCCTTGTCTTTGCTGTACAAAAGAGTATACGGGCTTTTTTTTTAGGGTGAGGCCACTGTAATACATCCCAAGCTTGTTGCAACTGACTTTATGGTTGCCTGCAATGGAGAACCTCATCCCTGTAGCCCCTCGCTCTCAGGAGCAGCCTCTAAGACGCGGTGCTGCGTGCATCGGGGATGGTCCGGCTGGCAGAGGTGCGGAGCTGCGGCTGCCCCAGGCCCCGGCGGGATCTTCTGCAGCTCTGAAACAAGCCCAGGGGCTGAGCACGCCACAGCCCACCCCTGAAAAAAATAGCAGCCCCTCCATAGATGTTTTTAAACAAAAGGCAAGGAAAGAGCCGCATTCTCTGACCTCTTTGCTGCAATGTGCTCACCATATTGTTTCTCCCGGCCCAAAGGAGGTTGCGTTTTATAAAAAGTACACAAATAGCTCTCCCAGTAGCCAGGACTATTTTGAAGACACTTTTTTTTTTTTTTCCCCAGGCACACAGCATCTTGAAAATATTTTAAGTTTTTGCTAAATAGAAAATAGGTTTTCTTAAAGAGCTCTGCATTGTAGGAGTATGCACAGAGGGAAACCTTGCCAGGCATTAAAAATACCCAACTGAACAACTTCAGTTTGTATCAAAGTGTGTCATCAATACCACGAAAGCAACGGACTGCGTTTGGGCGAGGTCAGACACGCTGCCTTTCAACCGGGCTTCAAGACAAGCCACGTGGAGGCGAAGTCCACCTACGCAAACCCTTAAAAGGAAAGAAATGGCCAGTCGGAGGGAGGCATGTTGCCAGCCCTGCTGCCTGGTCCTGCTCTTCCTTCCCTTGCAGCCCCTAAAAGCCTCCTCTGCGGAGGGGGTGAGGGTGTCCTGCCGGCAACGCCGCCTGGCCGGGAGGGAGCAGCGTTGTTGTCTGCCCTGCCCTCCCGGAGCTAATTCCCACCGCAGGTCCCCGGGCTGACCGCAATGCATCCCAAAAAACTGAGGAGGCCAAAGGATGACCTTAGGTTGGGGAGGGGGGAGCGAAGCTCGTCCGGTCCGGCTGCGTTTGCTGCTTCGCTCCCTCCCACGGCAGCGGTGGATGAGAGGCAAAGGCGCCTAACTTTTGTCCGGCTCCAAAGCCTTGTAAAACATAATAGACCAGATCAAAGGCCTCAGCAGCTTAATAGCTGCTTCCCTCCTTCCCTCCTAGGTTTTTGCTAAGGCAGTACTGGGAGTGCAAACCTGAACCAACACGTTGAGGGTAAAAATCACGTGTTTTCACGGGGAATCACGTTTGTGCTTCAACAACTGGGAGAAAAAAGCCTGAGACCAACAATTTGCTGAGCGCAACAGCGTGCTAGTTAATAGGCATGTACAAACCTGAGGAAATGGCTTCTCCTGCAGCCGTGCGCTTGGCTGGAAGCGGGAAGGGGAGGTGGTGAGGCTTTTGCTGCCCTTTGCATCGCTCATCGGCCTCAACCCCCCCAGCTTTGGTGGTGCAAACTGGTGATACCAGCTCTGGTGGCATCTGGGATCCGCCACGTCTAACAGCAAAGCGTCACGGGGGCTGGTGGCGGTGCACCGGAGGAAGAAGAGACAAAACCACACGTTCTTGTCACCGGGATTCACAAGGAGTGTCTGTGCTGGGTCGTGGGAGGCAGGGGATCTCTAACAGGCATACCGCTTGATGAAGTGCTGTCGTTACCGCACAGCACGGCTCCCGGGAGCGACGCCTACCTCATGCCTTACCGTTTTCCCCACTCCCACGCTCCGTAGAGTTATTTCTGAATAAACCAGCCCATTTACCAGTGAGGGGGGTGTCAATTGCCAAGCAGCTTGTTGATCATACCAGCTGATGCAGACACTGTTGAAAATTTAAAGTTTTAAACTTTGAAATGTCACCAGTATTTCCAGTTTTCTTGTCAGGCTGAGCTGCATTGGAAACAATGAGTGAAACTCTTAAAAATTACCCGATTCTCACTGAAAATAAAGGCATGGGGTGGCTTAGTCCTTATCACCTGCAGTGCAAGGTGACAAATCACTGTCAGACGAATGAGGTCAGGATTTACCCAAAGACTTGCTCTATATATGTGAATATGGTGTGATGCTTCCCATGAATATTCATTCCCATTTTAAAAGTGACTTTACATCGGCCATCCTGGGGTAGTTGATGTCTCTGGAGAAGATTACCTGCTTATGGATCCTGGCTAATTTGTTGGCCTCAAATTTTCTAAAAGCAAAGTTCCCTTGCAGCGAGCTTTGCGAGTGAGCCATTTTTTTTGACAGAGATGGGACCAGTGAACAGTGCCTGGACTGCCCGTAGGGTAAAAAGCAGGGGAGGATCCCATTGATTGCAATAGCCCTTGGCTGTTTTGGCAATGTTGGTCCTGACTTTGGTCCTCGGAAGCACAGTTGGGGTAAACGCTGAGGTCACTGCTGTGATCACATGCCTTCCCCTTATAGCCTCCCCCTGCCAACATACCTATATACGCATACCCACGTATATATCACCATGAGTGCAAGCTCTGGCAGAGTGCAGGTAGTTTTGGAGGTACCATTTCGTAGGCTGGGTCTGCAGGGAAGATTCACACAAGGCCAAGGGCTGTGAGCAAGATGTATGAAGCTCCTCCAAAAATTGGCTTTGCCAGAAGCATCTCACCACCAGGTATTGACCCATCGTGGCCACAAAAGACGCCACCTTCAACAAAAAGACACCACCTATACAAAGGACACCTCCGTGGGAACCTGGTCAACTTTGTGCCCCTACAGCTTGCAACGGGGTCAGTGGGAAGGGGATGGTGATGTCCTGGTGGTGCTGGTGCGTCAGTGTGAGAATGCCTCGTGCCCCACATCGCCCCATGGGGTCCCCTCCCTCAGCCTGGCATGGTGCAAGAGCGAGCCTCCCAAAAGCTGTGGGCTGTGGGGCAGGCTTTTTACCATGTTCACGAAGGGAACCGAGGGCAAGCCAAATTATGGCTGCTACTGTCTTTCTGAATTTGGAAGAAAATTGTCTTGGTATCAGGTGTTTTATAGCAAGCCTCAAACATCCTCTGATTTTTTTCAAATTTCATGCAACAAAGCTTTTTTTTCCGAATACGGACATCAGAGTTTAGAATGACAACAGTGCCGGGTCAGGGCTCTGTCCAAATATTGTGCTCAAGCTGAGTAATATCCCTTGGATAGGCAGAGGTTTTGCTCCTGATATCCAGGAGCGTTGCACAAATGGGAGCACATGACACAGACGAAACAGCTGCCTCCAGAGGAGGATGGTTGCCAGCATGCAGATGCCCAGGTCCAGCCTGCACGTGCTGTAGGAAAGGCATCTCCATCACTCCAGAAAAGCCGGAGATCTTTAAAAGCTAGAGGCACTGACCATCCTCTGGAGGCCCCACCTGGCTCCCCTCCCTGCTCCCCCCAGCTGCCTGGCAAGCGGTGACAGCTCTGACAGCTGCCAGGAATACGTTGGGTCCAAACATTTCCAAGCTGCTGTTTAGATCGTTAAGAGCCTGTTTGCATTAGGACAGGGAAAAAGGGGCCACGCAGCAAACAGAAGAGCTCCCACAAAGCTTCCAGTTCTCTCTCCAGCTTGGCTGCAGGTGGACTGGTTACAGAAATCGCCTCCAATGGTTTATGAGGCGCCTTCAGGAGTCAGAACTGATGAGCTATTTCTTCTTCCAGCTCCTTCTAAGGGGAAGCTCATCAGAGAGGCCTGAGCCCACTCCCAGCTAATGCCACCGCAAAACAGCTATCCCACCCACCCTTCCTATATGTTATGTGTAGGGACTCTGCACACTGGGGCGACCTGCCCCGAACGGGCTCTTGTGCCAGCCCTTCGCACCCTCCTGCGTTGCGCTCGGTGCCAGCGAAAGCCGAAAAGCCGGTCCCACCTGCCTGCAGTTTTCCCGTCGCAGCCTGTCACTGGGTGCTGCGAGGCGGCTGTTCCCGGGGCCGGTCCCTGCGCTGTGGCCGCTGCTCCCGCTCCCTCCCTGAGGTCCACGGCGGGGAAAGGCGGCTGGAGAGAGGGGAGGCTGAATTGCTGGGACTGTCATTGTGCATTTGGGGAGAGAAATGGGTTGCTTCAGTGAGAACGCTGTTATTGACCAGCTTGTTCTAGGTTTTTGCTGCTTTGGCTTGTTCCTATAGAGCGTGCCTATACACAACCCAGTCAACTAGGACAAAATGCAGCACAGCTTACTAGCAACAGGCACATGCCTCTAGAAATGACACCTTATTCCCTTGCTCATGGGGTCGGGGCAGGGACCGGCCGCAGCCCCACGTGTTGGACCACGGGTGATTAAAAGCGTGGGGCAGCCCCTGCTCAGGTGCCTGGGAGACAAAAGGGGTCTGCGGGAACTGCCAGCCCCAGGAGCATCTCTCCTTGGCCCTTAGCCCGGCCCCGGGCTGCAGCGAGCCCAAGCGTGGGACCCAGGGGGGAGGATACGTGGAGAGGCACCCCAGGACCCCCCTGCTGATGCCTTTTTCTTGGGCTATCACTGTAGGGTGGTTATTCAGGTTGCAATTTTCTTTTGATGTTTACAGCATTAATAAAGAACATTTTGCAGGGCTCAGCTTTTAAAAGAAAACCAAAGCAACTTTGCAGGGTGTTGCCAGCCCTACCCACTCAACTACTTTCAGCTTTAAAAGACCTTATCAAGTTGAACACAACTGACAGGTCATATTTCGAGGAAGTGAGCCAAAAATGTTTTCAGTATTTAGTTGGGTAAATTCAAGCGTTGAGCAGTTTAACCCCCAAAACACCCTCCTCACCCGCTCCCTGCACGCGTTTTAAAATCGGTTTTGTAAAGGACAGAACGTAGCTTGGCTGTTTGTGCACTGAAACGTGAGTAAACCGCTGTGTTTTCCACAGCGTTATAAATAGACAGAAGATCATTTGGTAAAAGGTAACCAGGGGGAGAGGGGAAGAAAACCCCCGAAGGTGATTTCCATCAGTGTTTCCAGGCTCCGCTTCCACTGTTGTGCAATTAAGTCCAATTCAGTTGATACATTGGTTATCCGAAATGGAAAGACAGAAGGTTTATATTGCTTTCCATTATTATGGGTATGATGAAAGTACCACAGGCCCCCATCCCCGATAGAGACCTCTATTGTTTGAGACACAAAGCTGAGTAATAAACATAGTCCCCAGGGGAGATTCTCAGCTGGCGTAAATTATCACAGCAATTAATGTGCTATTTTGTAAGTATGACAATTTACACCAGATGATAATCTTCCTCATGGCCTGGAAGAATTACTGATTTTAGCGCACGATTCGATAAAGCTAGCTACAATTGCAAACTGCCGTGATTTACATGCTCTGCTAAAAACCCTCTTCTCTGCCACGTTCCCCTGAGTTAAGAGGATTAAGTGCAACATTTAGGTTCTCCCTCTTCCTTACAACAGACACCTGTTGAGCACCCACCTTCTAGGTGCAGCCAGCAGTTTTTAGGGATTGCTCTTCCGTTGGAGCACCCTCTCAGCCCCCCTGAAGGCAGCCTGGCTGTGCCTGGAGACCTCACCCTCCCTGTCCTGTCTCGCTGCCTGGTGGCACAGGGGTCTGTTGCTCTGGAGGTGCTGGCTTTTCCAGTTGTTGCCCTGAGGAGTCTCTGAAATGATCTTTGGAAATGGGATAGGAATGCAGACTGTGTTTCTGCAGCTGTGTCGTGGCCTGAAGGATGAGGAATGATGAGGTTAGTGGGAAACCCTTCCTGAGCCCCCTCCTTGGCACAGTAGCTGCCACCGCTGGCTTCTCCTTGCCTCGTGGGGTATTGTCACCCAGCACCTTAGGGCATATGAGCATTTATCTGATACTACTTTTGTTACCCCATTTGGGCTTTGGTGCATGTAGGACACCACAGCTGAAGTACTCCTGTCTCTCCAGCAGCAGAGACAAAGGCTCTTGAGAAGCTACGCGTTTTTAAGAGAGATGCATACAGAGCTTCCACAACACCTAAAGGAGGAATTTCAGGACCTGGCAGTGGATTTAAGCACCTAAATTATCTAAATCCCTCTCTAGCAAAGTGAGGTTTTTCCTTTGGGGGGGAGGGTGGGGGGGTGTACTGCTATTGTTCCTTCTGCACACATGTATCTTTAAACTTACGAATTGCACTATGAAAACTCACAAGAGTGAGGATCCCTCACATGTACTTTACGTCTAGCACAAATACACATTAGTTTGAATTCTGGCTTCGTAGTTTTTGGGGTTTTTTTCAGCCTGGAGGTAGGTGTTCCAGATGCGACTGCTGTTACACACGTGCAATGGAAACAGGATTTCTGTAGCTGGTTAAGCACTCTTGGATCCTGCAGGATATAGACATTACTATTATAATAATGGTTATGGTAGTTTCCCAGGTAGGTGATAAATCTATCGCTTAATCTGTCCCTTAATTAGACAGCCAGTGAAACATCACTATCTGGAATAAAAGGAGATTCAAGTGAGATCGGTGTTTAAAATCTAAAATTCAGATTATCCTTTCCTTGATGAAGATGGGGGGGGGCTGTTGAAAAATAACAAACTCCAGTGACTTTTATGTGGTATCCTCTTGTCTTATCAAAAAAACACAGATTCAAATTGCAGAAGCCTTAGTGGACCCAGCGGAGAAAAGTCTTTAAGTTTAATCCTACCAGGCATTTTAAAACCATGAGACGATACAAAGCACAGATCTTAAAAGGCAAAATGAAACGCTTAATCTTCATCAGTTAAAAAAAGGCCACTCCAATAACACAGAAGACTATGTAACTTTGAGGAGAGGGTTTAAGCGGTTACTGCAACCTCACTAAACTGGGATGGTGAGACCTGGGAACAGGAGACGTGCACGGGGGTTTTGGCTTTGACTCAATATTGCGGGGTCAGTGCACCCGAAATCTAGACCAGACTCTGTAAATTGAGATCCTGGCTCACTCGGGGCCCTTTTGTGCGGGAACATCCTGAAGCGCTTCAATAACTCGAACAGAGCAGGATGAGCCGTGCGCGTCCCCACCGTGCTGAAGAAAGGGCCAAAGCGGTGTGGGAAGGTGGCTTGGCTGGTACATCTTGTACAGTGACAGATTGCTCACCTGGCTTGGAGGTCTCCTGCCCACTAGCTGCGGCCCTTGTAAAGAGCGCTGCAGCCTTCCTATGGCTTCTGGGTTAATATTATTATTATTATTACTATGCACTTGGCATCAAACCCACATGAGCTGCTTTCTCAAAAGGGCTTAGAATAGAGAATAAATTACAGTTTTTGCAGGGGGGGAAAAAGGAAGAGTGGGTCAATCAGTTTAAAATTTCACCCAGCGCTAGCTTGCAGCAGCTCTGCTAGGGCTGCGTAACTTCTTATTCCACGAACTTCTAACAGGATGCGTTTGAAGCTGGGCTGTGGCTGCAGTTCATCCTTTCCTTTCCTCTCTTATTTTTTACCAATGTAATCTGTGTCTTTCAATTAAAAAAAAAAAAGTGCTTTCTACACCCAAATCAATGTGTTAGACTGAGTGCCTCTGATGCAACAGGTGGTTTAAAGATGAAAGAGGTTTGCATTTAGGGTATTTTTAGCTGATTGGTAACATAACAAGCGGCTTATGCCTGTGGCCTTAAATGTGAGTGGCAGGGGCTTGTCACTCATAAAGCCTTATCTGATGCAGAAGATTTCCTCCATCTGGAGCTTCTCTGTTCTGCCAACTTCTGTCCTACTGCGGAGAAGCTGTAAGGGTTGGATCATTAATTAATAATATCCTAAGGATATTGTCTTAAGCCAGTGCAGTAAAACAAAGCACTGATTTACTGAGTTGTTTCTTTTTCCTGCCTTGAAAGACTTTAAAAAAAAACACAAACAACCCTCATATGCACAAACCCCCCCCCCAGAAACCAAACCCCAGAAGGTTTGTTGTATTGGCAAAATCTAGACATAGGGAAACTGCTGCCTGTGCTGGGTGGTGGGGGAAGAGCGGGAAAAACCCCGTCTTGCTTCCTCCTCTGCCAGGAACAGAGTGTCTATAAAACAGCTGAGCTAGTTTACAAAACCCCCTGCAAACTGGGCTGAAAGCAGCGCTGCCTCAACAGCAGCCCTCGGGATGTCCTATGTGGCCTTGGTGGCCCTGGCTGGGACAGACATGTCCAGCCAGGGTCAGTCTCTGCAGAAGCACTGCTTTTGGAGGAGATGTGCAGGTTAATACCAGCCATGGACCTTCCCCCCTCCCAAAGCCACCAATTATTTTTTCCTAAGGGAGCTACTTTTAATTTATATCGGCTTAACTCAGATCAAAATCGGGACTGGTATGTCAATAAACCCACAGACCACTGTCCTGCCGGGGTGTGAATTGGTGCTCTTTTACTTAGACCTGCTTGCATTCATTTCATATACCAACATAATCATCTGGCATTAGCATCCAGATGAGGGTATTATTAGAAGAGGAAAATTAACATGACATATCAGAGGTGACATTCAAATACAAAGTCCCCACCATTTTCTTGACTCAAGTTCTGCAATTACAAAAAAACGAGCCCATTACGTGCTGGGGGTCCTTTCAAGCTGCAGGGCAGCCTTGCAGGCGGGGAGCGCAGCAGTAACGCAAGCCGCACTTTGTGTTCAAACAGTGTTTGACAGCATTAAAAATAACATAGGCTGATCTAACCTCCACGTCTCCATTCAGGTGCCTGACAATGGCAGCGGCGTTGTTTTATTATAGATTGAAGTGCATTTTCCTTTGACTAGCTTTTCTTTCCCCTTCGGAGAACACTGCGGAGATCTAGATGTGCTTTTTTTTTTTTTTTTTTTTTGGGTGCATCGAGACAGCTGGGGGTATTTTCTTCTTGCTCTTGTCTTTCCCATGGCGCGGGCTGTCCCCTGCAGTTGGCTGAGGGGGCCCAGCATCTCCGCCACCCCGTCGGGGACTGAGCCCCCCGCTCCCGTTTTGAGGGCAGCATTGAGTATTTGGTGAGCGGCGAGAGGCTGTTGGCAGGGGATAAGAAACGAAGGTGCAACAGATCTGCCACAATGGTGCTGTTTGACTTTTCACACCACTGGCAGCAGTGCGGCGGGGGGAGGGAGGAGAGGATCTGGGGGTCGATCTGGCCGTGGGTTAATCTATCCTGACAGCAGAGCTGTCAAGGTATCTTTGCTTAATGGGACCTGGAGATAATTGGATTTAGCAGTCGGGGCCAAGCCGTGAACCCCAGGGCGAAGGGGATGGTAATTTGGATTTCCCCGCCGTGGAGGGGTCGAGGTGGCTGCCTGGCCGGGATGCGGCGGGGGACGAGCCCCCACTACAGCCCCTCTGCACAGAGCTTGGGGAGATGAGCCAGAAACCACAGCATCCTCCTCAGGGTGAAATCCCTTTTGGCATCACCTTCTTCCCCTCCCCTTGTCCTAGCTGGCTTCTTTTTTTTTTTTTTTTTTTTCCCCCTAATGGTTAATCTCAAAGGAATATTTTAAGAACAAATCATATTGATATAAAATTGTGCTTTTTGTTTTTTTTTAAACAGTAGTCTTATACAGAGTTTCGAGCCATCCTTAGGAAATAATAATAATAAAAGTTAAAGAAGTCAGAGTGAAAAGCAAGATGAAACACAATTATACCAAAAAAGTAATTTAAAATGCAAATTTGCCGGAGAAACTGCAAACCCCTAATTGTGGCATTTTCTCTTATCGTTGCTTCAAAAGCTCTGTGTGCTACCTTCCTCCCTCCGGGAAGGGCCTCAGCCGCGGCTGTGCTGCCACACTCTGACCTCTGCAGCGAAATACGGGTGACCCGAAATAAAAGCAGGAGGAGAGAGGGGAAGGAGGGGGCCGGGGCACCTTCACTCCCTGAAGCTGGGTGGTCCGTGGCTGGGTGCCTGCCCCATGGACAGGGCTGGGAGAGATGCTATGTAGGGAAAAGGCTGTGAATGTGTAGGTCTGGAGAAGGCTAACCTGCTGCGTGTACCTTCAGGTCAGTCTTCAATGGCGAAAAAACTGTAATTGCACTTCAAAAAAATTTTAGCTGAGAAATTTGAAAATACTCCAGCTATTGAGATACCTTTGCACAGACCCTGGTAAGAAAAGACCTAACAAGAATATATTTAGTTGTTGAGCAAAACTTTTGTAGCTCTGGAAAGTTGTCCTTGGGGGCTAAAATTCCCAGTTGGGCTGTGTAGCGGACATCACCGATGCACTGCACGTACCACCGTGGCCTCCTGGCCAGCACCTCTCCCCTCTGCTTGGGGCAGCCAGGGGCAGAGGGGCCTCACTGGTGTCCTCTCCCCTGGCTCGATGTGCAGCCACTGTCAAGCATTACAGTAGAGGTACCAGTCTTTGCCAGCCAGCACATGGATGTGTGGCCACAGTCTGGCCATCAAAGATGTCCTCAAGGACATCACAGAGGCAATTACACCTCATGGTCTCAGGCAGGCCTTTCATGAACATGTCTAAGCGCTTTCTGAAGCTGTTTGTACTTTAATGTTTGCAAGAACCCCATGCAATTAGTCCCGTGGATTTACTCTTATTTTTGGGTGGCCTTGGAGAGTCTTGGGCCAGGCTTTGGGCTCAGCATCTCACAGTGAATTCAGAGGAACTGGGTGGGGAATCACCTGTTCAGCCGTACTGTGGCCTTCCCAGCTTGTGGGCTGGGCCACTTTTTATTTAATTATGCATTATATATGAACTTGAGGTGCCCCGAGGCTTTCTGATTACCGAAAGGGAGTGGAGTCATTTTTGGAAGCACTGAGCACCGTGGGAGGGGCTGACACCTCCCCCCAAAACCACCATTTTCACTGCACATGCTGCCCAGGGCAGTGACCGCCAGCAGGGTGGCATGAGTCACCCGGCGTGTCCCCACCTGCCACGGGACCACGAGGTTTGCTCCAGCACGGGAGGAAACAGCAGTCTCAGGTTTCCTCTCAAAGGCACTAAGTGGTCGGGGACCTCTGGCCAAAATCGCAGAATCACAGATGGGATTTGCTGGCCTTGTGCTCGCCACAGTTGCAGGACCCGTACGTTTCCCTTTCCAGCCCCCTCTGTGCTGTAGGGTGCTGTATCTTTGCCTGAAATTTTGGCGATGCGCTGAGCCAAAGCACTGACTTTGTCTTTTCCCAGCAAGGTTTCACAGAGGCCGGAGCACATCTGGGATAATGGGTAGGATGTCTCTCAGGTGCTTGCCGGCGTCTCGAGCTATGGTGGGTCTGGGGGTGCTGGGGTGGGAGGTTTTTCTTGTGCCTCTAACCCAGCAGGGCGCTAGTGCAAGCAGTGGAAAAGCCATGCCAGGGTATCACCTTTTTCACAGTCCTTGCCAGGACCTGGAAAGGAGTAGGTGGAAAAAGGGGCTGAAGGCAGGCATATGACATCATTTCCACTCACACAAGGAGCTCAGGAGATAGTCGAACAGGTTGCGCTGGTCCAAACGCTCGCCCAGTCCCGCTCTCTGTTTTGCCTCTTTCTCATTGCAGCACGAGCGGTGGAGCCACATCAGCCCATTTGGTGACTCATGGCTTAGTTTAAATCCACCCCCATCAGTAACGCGGGCTCAGATCCTTGCACTGAAGGGCCTGAGCTGCATCCTGCTGTGCTGGCATCTAGGATGGGAGCTGCAGGATGAAGAGGGGTCGTGGGACCAGTTTCTGGGCAGCCACGTGTAGGACCTGCTGTTGCAGTGGCTGCCGGTCACTGCTTAATTCTGCTTATCGTCGGTCTGCCTTTTGCAGGCTCTGGTCTGCTTCTTAGGATTGCGTCCTGCACAACGGCTCTTCAGCCACATGAGGCTGAGTTCCCCCGTGATTCCCCACCAAAGGCGCAGTGGAGCACGAGGAGGGCTTCACAACCACTATGCTGACTCTTAGGGGATAGATTTGTCACTGTAGGGCATCAGGATGCTCTAAAACAAGGGGTTCCTTGGGGTGGCTGCTGGCATCTCCTCTGCGCTTGCATATGCTGGGTGACACTTGTGGCGCAGCCAGTCCCACGCTACTTCGGTCTGTGGCAGAGAGGGGACGGGGCTTTGCAGACAGGCTGGCATGTGTATTGCTATCCAGGCTGCGTTGGGTGAAGTGATTATTGCTTGGCACATCCAGCTTCGTTTAACTGCGTGAACAGCTTGCTCAGCAGGTACAGCGCCAGCTGGACGCACGGTCACAAATGGAAGCACCAAGGAAGAGGCATTCGCATAATCCCAGTATCAAAACCTGACTCTTAAAGGCCAGAGTATGTTGTTTTTCTTGAGCGGAGATGTGTATTGGGATCTTGAATTATTAACACAACCTTATGCTGGAGATATACATTAGATGTGGAAATCTTTGGTGTGACCACCTGTGGGTGACCTTTTTCAGCTGGATGTTGCCAATCTCATTGACTTGATCAGTACTTTATCAAACAAAGTCTCACATTTTCTCTGGAAATACTTATATAGCACTGCTTACCTCGTGACCTAATGACATGGTTTAATTTGGCACTTCGTCATTATTGCTACTGTTACCGTGCTCCGAAAGCACTCCAGCTTTGCCTGGAGTCCTCTCTGTGCGAGGGCCGACCAGGAGGGCAGCAGCAGCAGCTGGCTTAAGGAGCTTAAAGCAGCAAATTAAAAGTTGCAAAATGAGCTTCCAAATATTATACCTGCCCCAAGCCTGGGTTGGATGTTGTCCACATTCAAACACGGGCATCACCCCAGTCCTGAAAGCTTCTAATGGCTTTCATCCAAAGATCTCAGAAAGCTAACCGCTACATACAAATAATAATTAAAAAGCTGTTTATAAAGCCAAAATGTGGGGCATCTGTAGTTCATCTAGCTGGGTGAAGGCAGCGGGCGCTCGCTTTCATGCTAGCTGTGATGCGACGCTCCAATTTTGGAGCTGAAGGCTGGGTGCTTGCATGCAGGCAAGGGAGCTGCAGCCCACCGGTCATGGCGTGACAGCGGCAGAGCTGAGCAAAGATTATTTATTTCCACGTAGCAGAGCCATAATGAAAAACTTCGTGCCTCAGACAGGCGCAGTGCTCACCTGGCTCCTTCTGAGCTGATGGATGGGAAAGTGAATGAGATTTTACTTGCCTGTGGAAAAAAAATCCACAAGGAAAGCCAGCCTGAGCTCACCTCATTGGAAAGGCTGCTGGGGACTTTTAAAGCCATTTTTGGGGGTAGGGCAGCAGTGAAGTAATTACTATCTGAACGCGTGCATACAATAAAATGGGTATGTTTTCTAAATGGTCTCTTTTAAAGCAAAACTGAGTAGTAAGTAGGAATGCTTCCCTGCAGGCTGGCAGAAGGACACAGTTGGTATCACACGTTTTAGCAGCTGGCATGTTAATGAGGCCATTTTTATTGAAATGAGCTAAATACTATTAACATTTGTGGACTCCCAACTGATTTCTGAAGCATTTATTGAACTTCAAAAAGTGCTTCAAGAATCAATTAAAAATAATTTTTCAGATTTGATAGAAAGAAGACCAAAGAAAATTCTGCCGTCACGTTTATGTTTATCTGAACAGATCTTACCTTTGTGTCGCTGACTTTAAACAGTTTCTTCTCTTTTTTCCTTTCTGTGTTCTAAATAATGCTGAAAAATATCTCTTTTGAGAAAGTGATAAGGTAGTTTGTAGCCAAGATGATTTTGTTTGGTGCGGGTTTTCTCCTATGCGGGAGGATGGTCGGTGTGTGGTTGAAAGTGCATATATGACTTTGTTATACAGTGATTGCACTTGGCCATTTTTACCACTGAATTTAAAAGTGTATTTAAATTATTAACTAAATTATTCATTAAAATATTAAAAAGTTTTAGAAAGGAAGAAAGCAATGAAGTGGTGTCTGGCTTGGCGTTGCAGGAGGAGTGGATGGCAAACGGCGCTTCCCATTTCTCTTCTCCCCAGCCAGCTCTGGGGGAAACCCTTGAGTTCTGATCGTTTTTGGGACGCCTGAGCAGCCAGGTCTGGGAGCACGGTGAGGAGCTGCTTACCACGCCGGCAGTCCATCTAGTTCAGCACGCCCAACCCCACCGTGGCACGGGGAGGTGAGACGCTGCCAACTCCTCAGCTGCTTCCCTCGGCTACGTGAGAGCTGCAGCCAGCCAATATTTAAAGTGTTGTGACAAGCTCTAGTATCTTCAAGACAGAGTCAATTATGCGGTGCTAAGGTGAGGGGCTTGTTGGTAAAGACAAATGTTTAAAGGAAAAATCAAGCCATGTTCTTGAAAGAGACATTAATCTAAGCAGCGTGTCAGCCCGCAGATGCCGGTGGAGTCATTATCCCAAGCTGAAACAACAACCTATGCAATTTTATTTCCCTCATTTTGTATTTTTTGTCACAGCAGGTATTCGTTGCCTGCAAATACATGTAATGTTCATCAAAGACAGTCAACGGTAGCCCTGAGCCTTGACGGTGCACTGGGGCGGCAGGAGCCAGGAGTGCTGCGGTGGCTGGGGGCACCTTCCAAGCAATGGGCTAACTGTGTCCCATGCAGCCGCTGCAGGAAGCAGTGAATTCAGAAAAAGAGATGACTGACTGGTTTGTTGAAATAAATCTAAATCAGGGTGGCCAGGTCATCCTCTGGCCTCTTCTAGGGGCTGCAGTGGTGTAGGTGCTCGCTGTCAGATGGGCTTTATGGCCAGAGCAGGAAACCAGCTCATCAGCAAGGCTCCCAGGAAAGCAAGTTGGTGCATTGAACACTGTGGGAGGGACTGACACAAAAAAACGGAGTGGGAATTTTAGTCCTTACCCCAAGGGCATCTTGCCTATTTACTAATGAATCCAGCCAGTGGCAGAGAAATGCTGTTGGCTCCATTTAGCGGCTCTGGGGGGGCAGGCAGAGCATAAGAGTATGATCTACAGCTATGTACCAAAAATACAGGCTGTTAGGTCTGCATGCAGCCTGCGAGACCACAGCCCGCCACAAATGTGCAACCCTGCAGCAGCTAAAATAAGCAGCGTTTCTGTCTCTGTACCCATTCCAAAAAGTTGTATCATTGCTTCTAGTTTTATCTCATATCTAACCTGACAATTACTGGCCACTAGGATGATGATTTTTTTCATTGGTTTCCTTTGAAAGAGAAAAGACAATAAAACAAACCCTCAAAACAAGCAAAAAGATCCCATGATGAAAACACAGCACGTGCAAAAATAAACCAGTAGGAAAAAAAAAAAAAAAAGACTACTTATTGTATAAATATGCCTAGAAGTGGTTGAGTTTTTTCTCATTCAACTTGAATCCTTTCCCAAACTTTAAAAATAGCCTGGACGGAAGGAAGGAGAAGGAAACCAGAAGAAACAGCCTGCCACTCCAGTGCCTTTAATAGCAAACCTGTGCTTCCCCAAGCTGCCAGGCAGCCACCCAGCCAGTGTTTACATGGTGGGAGCATGTCATGCAAGTGAAGGAGGCCAGAGCTCGCCAGGCAGTGAAGGAAGGAGCTTTTCCCACCTTTAAATGCTGGAGGCAAGACGCGTAAGCCTAGCAGATCGGGATGGCGTGGAGGAGAGGAGAGGAGGAGGCGAGCGGCTGCGGTGTGGGCTGGAGCTGGGGCAGCAGCACGGGGAGGTGCAGGCTCATCCCACCAGCAGAAAGTAACGTCCCCAACCTGCTTCCTTCACCCTTCCTTGCTGCCGGTGTCCCCTGCACGCTCGTGCTTCTGGCCGTCAGGGGTAATGGCATGATGCTGGAACAAGCTTGGTGAACAGCCAGCTGTGATCTAGGTCCCCAAAACCTCCCTACAAAGTCAGAAAACTACAGCTGATGTAGGAGAAATTACTCTGTTTACATTTCTTCGCTCTTCTGAGTCCAGTTTTGTCGCATGAAAAAGAAACATGGATGATGCAGTTGCCCAAGTTAATTGCTAAACATCTTCATTATTCAGCCCTGTGGCAAAACCTGGTTTACTTGCTCACTGTCTCTGGGGCTGCACAGTTGCTTCAAGCTTCATCCAGGGAGGACTTTATCCTTTTACCATTACGAAAACCACAGACTGTTGCTCATCGTGTGAGACAGCATCCTTGATGAAGTGCATGTGAGCACATGCGAGCACACATGTGAGCACCCAAGGCACACTTCAATTTCTCACTCTGTTACCCTCTCTGTGAATGATCTCTGTATTTTTCATTTATTTAAAGAGTCCAGGCTCGGTGTTCTGGCTGGCAAAATTTGACCTCTTTTTATTAATATCAGTTTCATTCTGATGATGTAGCATGTCTGGGGATCTTGATCATTCTCTTCAAAATACAGATACAAAATCCTTTAGAGGTACTTTCTGAATAACCAGAAACCCTCTTCCAACCTCTTTTTGCTGAGGTTCACGTTATTCACTCAATTTGCAGGACAGGGGCAGCGCACAGGTAAGCCTGATAAATGAGGGCCATGAGCATCACCGCAGCAGAAATCAATCCAAGATGTGCTTGTGGCTGTGCTGTAGTTTCAACACACAAGTAATTAACACATTAAAATAAAAAGCCCAGCCAAGGTGTTTGGTGATAAAGGCAACGTTCAAAAGCTCCATAAATTAATCCCTGGGTAGGGCTGGGAGTCCCTGAGCCCAGGGGCCACCATGGGGCTGGAGGCTGGGCAGGGGTAAGGGTTGGCTCCAGCCCTGGCATTGTGCAACTGGGCACAAATCCAGCGGGTTATTGTTTGTTGGTTTTAACATTGCTTAGATGATTTGCCTAGGTCTTTTTGGACGCTGAATGGCTTTATGGCAGCTGCTGCCTGGAAAGCTCCGCATGCCAGGGCCCTAATCCTGAAATAGTTATTTAGGTGATAACTCTTACAAAGATTAATAGCTTCATTCAACTGGGATGGGATTGTTCCCAGTAATTAACTGTGCAAGAGTTTGCTGGAGGATGATGTACCTGAAGACTTGAAGTCAGCAAGGGGATGTGATAACCAAGAGGTGTTGGAGGAGGCAGAAAGAATAACTGAGACAATGGCATTAGTGAGAAAAGATTTCAGTTTAAGTCTTCTTACAGCCATACAGCTTCTCTCCTATAGTTTATTCTTGGTCTTATTTCTGTTTTTTTTTTCTCTGTTTCTTTCTACAAGTCTCCGTTTCCACCTGTTGTTGTTCAGGGAAATCCACCTCACCCACCCCTGGCTGCCATGGTGCCTTTGCACCTTTGCTGCTGCAGGGAGGGTCCTTGCTCCTCTGCCCAGTTTGGCCATGAGGAGCCCTAGCAGTGCCTCCGTGGGAAGCTTTGCAGTTTGGATGCCGTTTCACTTATTTCTAATTTTTTTAAATGAGAATATGTGCTAGTGGCAGGGGCCTTGCCCACAGGACCCCAGCATGCCAAAACGAGCGGAGCCAAACGGCATTGGTTGCAGCTCACCGCGCCGCCTGATCCAAGCAGCGCTTGTTGAAGCTGGACGAGTGCTGGGTGGGATTACTGATTCGTATATGACAGTGTGAAATGTTAAAAACTGGGGCTGGCTCTTGCCTATAGAGAAAGTAGGTGGCTGCTGATGAGCAGCAAAAAAATTAATTGTTGTTTATTGCCCGAGATGGCAAATAGCTGCTTTCTCTGGCAAATGAGAGCTTAGAGTTGGCACGGGTAAAGATTACCTCCCGTGCATGAGGCTGTCCCCGGGTGAAGATCTGGGAGGGGTGGAAGGGTTTGCTGAGCAGGGAATGACCTGTACAGGGGCTTGAGAGGGGAGATCCCAGAACAAACACCATGGCCAAACCTCTCCCCTCTGGGCTTGGCTTTGCTGCCCCGTTTGCTGGGAAGGCGTCTCCTTTTCTGGGACGGACAGCCCTCGCTCAGCATGTGCAATGAGGAAGAGCTGCAAAGAGCTGCTGAGGTGAATGAACTACCTGAAAACAAGAATGAAAAATGAGCTCAGACGGGACCTGGCATCTCCTTTATTACTCACCGGGTGACAGCGCCAGCCTCGGCTGCTGTACAAAACCCAGAGGCTTTAACTCGAGGTGACTCACTCACAAAATAACGTTTTCCCTCCCTCCCCCTCCAACCATTCCTCTTTTCTGAAGTGGTGGTGCCCTCTCCGTCTGCTCGGCACTTCCACCACGCAGGACCACCGGCAGCCAGAGCTTACCTCCCTGCCCCTGACGGCTGGCAGCTCTCCCCAGGCAGCAGCAAGGAACTGGGGGCTCCCCCGCAGACGTGCGAGGGAGGCGACAGTCATTTCGGGGAGATGCACCTGAAAACAAGCAGCCTTCTTGGTATGATGCTGCTGAAGTTGGTGTTGCCCCGCACCTGGCCATAGTCATAGTGCCATGCTGAGCCCTTGCTTTTTCCAGCTGCTCTCAGCCGTGTTCAAGAAGCACCTCTCTGCCTCCCTAAAAGAAACCAAAAAAAAACCCCACCCAAAAAACCTCTGTAAAAGGGAGAAAGGGTGTTTCAATGAAATGAGTCAAATGAAAGCATTTTCGTCTGAGCTCTGCTCTCTAATGTCACACTGTGGTCAAAGCGAAGAAACGAAAGGTCAGATGTTTTTAGGGCTTAAACAATTAATTTTAGTGCAAACAAGGCATAAGGGCTGACATGGGACCAGACCTAACACTGCCTGAGTAGCAGTGAGTACCACTAGATGGGTAAAACCAGGGAAACTGGAACTCTTCAAGGCGACAGTAATGGTCTGTTCATGGTAAAGCAGGGTTTTATTCAGTGTCTCCAAGTTGCATAGGGTGATTTCCTCAGACAGGGAACAGATTCATGTCATTGTGTATAAAGGGTTAATTTTGTACTCCAGTGCTAACCCCAACTGCTCTGTGCCGTCAGGCTGGGCACACAGTCAGCGTTCAGCCACAAAATCAGCCCAATTAGTAAAATTACCTCTAATGGCAAGCTCAGCCTTTTTCAAGAACTGCCTATATCGTCGCCCCCTGCTCATAATGAAGAATACAAGGGGCCTTCTTCTGAATTACCTGACTCTATTTTATCTGAACACCTTGAAATCACGTGATGGTGCCGTACTGTTCTCCAGAAAAATGCTGCTTTAAACAGAAATCTCTTTTCCTGTAGAACTATAAAAAATGTATGACTCTGTAAACACGAACTAAAAGGGCTGAATTTATCCTTCCCGTAACTTTGATAAAGCTGATGCCATGGTCTGTGTCTGTACGAATGAAATCAGCCTGAACGGCAAGGGAGCTGACTTTATACTAGGTTATTGCAAATGTTTGCAGACACTCTGCTTTGCTATCAGAAGCACATTGCTGTCGTGCAAATTTTAAGTACCGTGTATCACATAAAACCAGAAATAGGAAGCTCTGTTTTGTTAAATGACTGCATATTAAGTGTTTATTATAAACACTCGGTTTTGTGAGGCATTGGGAAACTGCTATCGCTTACATTTTAAGAGCTCACTTGCAGACCAGCAGTCTCTAGGAAAACACAGAGTTTGAACCTTGATTTTTGCAATGGGGTGGTTTAAATGGTTAGTTTTGGTGAATTTTTGCTGTTCTGAATTTTAAGCAAAGTTATTGTTCTGCTGCTGTCTCTTCAGGAACGATGCTGCTATTTTTTACTTCCCTGTGAATGGCAAAAACATAAAGCAAGCTGGCATCAAGGAGTGTGCTTTGTAAGAAAGGAAAGAAGAAAGATAAAACGGCTACATATGGCAGTATGGACAGTTTCCAACTTAATGGAAATAAAAGAGTCCGATTTTTGCAGCATATACTGAGAATTGAACTGTATTTTTATGCAAATGCTATAGAAAATGCAGCTCAGCAAAGGCTGTTTTCCTAACGTTGGCTGGAAAGCATTTTGAGCGCCTAAAGACTTACATTTTCCACGAGAACTTGGTGAGAAAGAATATAAAGAGGTAATAGAGCGTCTAAAAACATTATGCCTACCACAGGGTTTTTTTCAAAACCCAAGTTTCATCTCAAGAATCAGCTAAGAGGAGGAAATACTACCGAGCCTTTGACAAGCCTAAATAGTGATTACACCTTGTTATTTTGATGGGTTTTTTTTCTTTTCAAATGCAGGTGAAGAGCAATTTTTTTGTGGAGTAAGACACCAGAAAAATGGTGTATGTCTGCACAGCACGATCCAGCCCTGAGGGCAGCCACCGGAGGTACGTTAGGTGCAATATAGCTTTGACAGCATGGAGCTTTATATATCAGAGGGGAAAGGCAAAGGAAAGCAGCACAGCACTGGTGCGCAGTGCCAACACATCTCTGTTACTGAGAGGACCCAGCCTTGTCCAGGTACCTCTGCATTGAATGACATTGTGCCACGTCCACGCTTCGTTGCTGAAAAACTCATCGCATGTGGTGAATCAGATGGTACCAATATCAGAGGGAGCCCCATAATCTAGAAAAACCTTTGGGATGGGATAATTGGAACACACCTTGGGGTATGAATGAGTGTGGCTCAGAATGAGGATGCTCCTTAGAGAAAGAGCTGAAGGACCTGAACCCCTTTACTAGCATGGGTGGGATGGGCTCACTTCCTATGTGTTCTCTTACTGAGAAAATAAATCACGTGGCGTTAAGCCTGGGAGTCTGTGCAGGGTATCCCAGGGAGTATCAAAGACAAATTTCTAGAGTAAGTCTGAAGGAAACAAACTTGCTGTTACAGTGTCCCAGAAAGGAGAGATAAGGAGGTTTAGGCTATCTGCCTGTCATAGTAACTTCTCAATATATCTGTTTGCCATTAGACTTAATTGTCACTGAAGGAGACAGTCTCCTGCTGATAGGCAGAAAGTGGCAATATAGAAACATAAACTGGACTGAAGAGCAGCACCCTAGAGACCTGCCAGGGAGGGTGAGCCAACAGGTAAAATACAGAGCTGTATTTAGGGCTGACATTTGTATTATAAGCAGCACAACAGGAAGCCTAGAGGGATGGGGTGATTCCATTTCTCAATTTGTGTGGGCAAGGCTGGTGCCATTTGTGTACCAAAGGGCGGCTGCGGAGGAGAAGTCGGATGGATCGGAGGAGCAGTGGGATAGATTGCAGAGGCAGCGTATAATTTCACCTGCAGAAGCCAGGGCGGGGGCTGTACCAGCCCTATGTGCTCCCAAACCCCACGACGAGGTAAGGATTAGTGGGAACTACAAAGTCACTGTAAATCTCTGGCTGTGAACGGATCAATACCCAATTCCTACACTATAAGATTTATTCACAAAAGTTTTGAGAAGGGGGGAATTTGCAGCTCCAGGCTGGTCCGAGGACTTCCAAAAGGATCTGATGGATAACACACCCAAGGGGCTATTTACAAACATGGCATTAACCCTCAGAGTGGCCAATCCATATGCCACAGGATGGGGAGGTTAAGAGTTGTTACCTGTTTTTTTGGATAACTTATTAATGAATGGGATGAGCTCAGAGGAACACTTTTAAAAGCTGGAGGAGACCCTTAAAGAGATTGCAAATATCTGTCTTTGCTATAAACAGAAGTAAGCACATTTTGCTTCACCAGGCTTATTTGGAACATTGCATAGAAGCACTCCACTTATTAAAAGGGAAAACAAAAATGTCTCAGAATGTACCAATACCACAGAATACTGGTTCTGGTCATGTTAAGCTGTAATAATTCAAAAGTTGGCTCCAAATATATTAGCTGCAATCAGCTCCATGTCTGGCTTGTTTAAAAAAAAAAGCTTAGTTCAGAAGAATTAAATTAGATATTTTAACAATCAAGTATCTTGAGCCCTTTGATACACGTTAATCTTCAGCATTAACATTAGTACCTCTGCTGGAAGGGCTGGTTCCTGTAATTTCAAATATCTATTAAGAGAAGAGGACAAAACCCCATATCATTATCTTACTGAACATTTTCAAAACTGACCAGCATTCACTTAAATAATACTGCTCTGCTTCCTTGCTTTCACCACAGAAATCTTTTGTCCATCATTTGTGGATAAATGCTAAAATGACCTGTTGGGATGAAAATACTGTCCTCATCACCCATCCAAAACTCCTGTTAGAAGCACTGAGGCTGAGAATATGCATTTCTCTGCTATAGCAGACAGACAGCAGACACTGAGTTTTGTTAGATAAGCATTTTACCAAAATATTTTTTAGAATAGACCCTCAAAAATGCTTTCTTGTACTCATTGGGGGAAAAAAAAGAAAAGCAGTTCAGTGTATATTTTCTGTTCTACAAACTTCTTCTTAACAGTGCTAAAGAAATTGTTCTGAAAACAAGAAATAACTCCATTTTGGTTATTATTATACACTCTGGACTTTAGGGATGGCCACATTGCATCACTGGTGGCTAGCTTAAGCCAGAGCACTTTTAGCAAATTGACGTTTTCCTTGGTTCTTTGCCAGGGGGAATACTAGGGACAATAAAAAAGGCTTACGAAGAGACACAGAGGTGTAAATACGTGAGTAGCACCAAGAGAGTATTAAACTGAAAAGGAGGGAAAAAGCCATTTTGTGTGCCTGCTGCTTCACCCCAGGGTAGATGCAGGCAGCAGTTTGTGTCCTCGCAGCAGGTCGTGGGACGTGCCAGGGCAGGGCACTCGGGGACGTGCACTGTGCCGCCACCTGTTAATTTTGCCCACTGCTTTCACTGCTGGCTGGTGCGTATTGCTGGTGCCGGGAGCGATGCACGGGACAGGAACCTATGCTGTAAAACAGCCCAAGCGCTTCAGGAAGCAAAATTTGCTGAAACCAGACCCAGGCGACCCCTGTGCCAAGGGCAGTCCTGGGCTGCCCACCCTGCTGACAGGACCGGCCAGGCACTTCAGAGGGGAGATGGTGGAAGAGACCTGCTTTGGTGCGCTGCTACAGTTTCCCTGGGCAGAAGCGCAGTCCCCAGGTAACCCTGACATAACACGGAACCCTGCTGAAATCAAGCAGACACAAAGTGTCTGGCAATAGAAACTCCCCCGTATGGGTTCCCGCTTCCCCCATGTAATGCCCTAAGTTTCTGGTTGGGGCAGACAGTACCAGTATGCAGTTGGATGGGATAGGGTAATTTGGGAAAAGGCATGGTAAAACAGATTTTGGTGCCGGTGAATTACTACACAGAGGTTAAAGGGGATGCGATGAAGAGAAACGCTGATTGATTGTCTAGGGAAAAGCTTAGAGCAGATGTAATATGTTCCTCCAGAAGTTAATAAAAATGGCTTCATCTTTACAGATTTTTGTTGTGTCAGAAAATAATAGCCAAGGAAAGGAGAGGATGGAAAGATATGCCAGGTCCCAGAAGGAATGAAGAACAAGAGAAAAATCAGATACCGGGTTCCCTCCCTGATGCCCAGCACTGACCACTGTGAATTCAGAGAGCTCCACCAAGGTTAGGCTTGTGATTTATTTTACTGTTGGGGGCATCATTTAGGTAACGTACAAGGGAGAAGCATGCTGTATTGACAAGCTGTGCCGATGCTTTAAAGCTTATGGTGCTGCTGATTTCCAGCCTGCTGGGCAAAAAGCGTCTAAGATTTTGTTCTTCGATTCAATCATGATTACCGCACAGTCGGGGCTGATGGTCTTTCTGTGGCCACTTCCTCACAAGAGTTACTGGTTTTTAACTTCTTCATGTATATCAGCCCCCTAACTGTTTGGAAACGGTTTATAGAAATGAATATGAAAGATCACTGCAGCAATCTCAAAAAAACTGGGTAGAAATTAATTTAAAAAGTGAATTGTAATGATGTCCTTGAGATTTTTGCAATGGGCAGAATGAATTACTTAAAACTGATAATGTTCCGTCAGAGAGACAGCACCTCGCTCGCTCAGAAGACAAACACCCACATGCCTTTAAGAGGCAGGTCCCTAAGGGACCACGAGCACCCACCCTTCCCTACAGTGTGACCACTCGCTTGGGCACGAGCCACAGTTTGGTCCAGGTAAAGGGACGCTACCCAGCTGATGGCCCAAGGGGAACCTGGCAAGATACTGATTTTGTTGGTTTGTTGACCCCCAGGCAAAGGCAGGAGAGGGTCTGTATTAGGTCCCCTGTGCTCCAGCTGTGGTGCATGAGCTGAAGGCAGAAGGGCAGCCCTGGACAGCCCTTTGCCTCTTTCTTTAAGGGCTAAGCCTTGCAAGATGTTTATACTCCAGCTGCCTGCTTTTACAGTCTGCCACATTTTTCTCCTATGTGATTCAAAAAGGAAAAAAATTGTAATGCTCAGCTTGCTCTTCCTAGAGGGATGAAAATTTGCTCCTTTGGAGGCCATTAGTATTGCCAAAGATTACTTATTAAATGCTTATCTCTTATGGACCGTCCCTGCAAGTCTCAGAGCTGTCTGTACCTTTACCACTGCCAAATCACAAGCTGAAGGGGAAAGAGAGCTTTCCTTGAAGCTCTAGCTCTGGGGTTCATGTGATTAAGATGGATTCTCATTTTCCATTGAAAAAGTAAGTTTCCAGCTGCTGTGATGGCAAAGAAAAGGTTGAAAGTGTAAGCCTGAAGTATGTAAAGCAAGAGAAGCAAATACAAAGAATATGAGGGGTTTTTTTCATTTAGTCCTATGTTTTGCACTACTCCTCCTTTCTCCAGGAGGCTGATTCATTCTTTCGAATGGATTGTGCTGGCAATACTGTATTTTTTGTTCCCCAAGGGATAACTTCAGAGCTTTTCTTTCAAAACCACTTTGCCCAGTTTAGACATCTCAGAAAAACTAAATGAGAGGGAATTTGTAAGAAAATTAATGATCTGCTACATAAATTTTTCACAACTTCGTACACGGATGGAGTGGGTTTGTAGAATTACAGGATTGCAGTGACTAATAATAGTAATAAAGTGTCTGATTGTATTATGTGGTTAAAGATAGTCATAATACTCTCATTGTCTTTGCCATTTTCCCACTCCTTGCTGTGACATCAGCCCATCCCAGACCATCACATCCTGCTCATGGCTATGTCTTTGTTGATAAATAATGAGTCATTATACGCTCTGCTCTATGACTCGTACAGCTGTATTGCCCAATTTTCCTCTCCCCAGAATGAAATCCCCCTTTGCAAGGATTCAGTATGCCTTTGAAACAGCAAAGTTTATCTGGTGGCAAGTGTGCACTTCAGCAGAAGGAGGAATGGATGAAGTAAGGTTCTTTCTGGATGTTTGGTACCTGGAGTAGGCTCACCTACTGTAAATAATGTTTTTTTATTAATGACAAAACCCCATCGCCACTTTGTACTGATGGCACAATCCACTGCATACTGAAGCCCTGATTTCCATGGATTGTCCCTGCAGGGCGCATTCGATGCAAAGATCCAAAGAGCCCTGCTGCCACACAGGCATCAAAACTCTGCACGAAATATTTAGATGCTTACATGTAAACAGATACACACCGAAGTTACATGTTTTCTCCAGTAACACCAAACTGATTTAGTAACACTGAAATCAGAACTTCTTGCTCTCCAGCATGCTGCTACCTACACAGCATACTCAGGAAGCTCTCCTAAAAAAAATGGTTACCAAAATATATTAAAAAGTGCAAGAAATAATTGTGAAGTTTTCCAAAAAGACAAAAATACTTACGCACCCTTTGCTATGACACTGAGAACATTGAAGAAGTACCGTGCGCAGCCTGGCACTCTAAATAGCTGATCTGCCTAGTTGGGAGGTAGCTGTTTTCTTTCATTTTAATTTAAAAGTATGATCAAATAAGTGGCATAGCAAACTTCCAGCTCTGCAGACCTGCTGAACAAATATCAATTTCTTATCAACAGCCACTGTGCAATCAAGTATGCCTACTTTGTACAGATGAGGCGTGGGGAAAACGATCCAAAGGTGTAAGAGATCCTCGGTGAGGCAGGACATGCAATGTGTTTGGTTTTCCTTCCTTCATTTTAATCAGTTATTTTGCAACTCACCATTGCAAAGTGTGAGAGATCAGGTGGCCCAGGGAGTGGCAGTGAGCGTTCATGGATAAAGGAGGGACAGCTGAAAACCAGAACAAACCTGTGGTCCCTGGGGCTGCCTTCTGGATGGATGGATGGCCTTCAGCCCCGGCTCACATCTGTCTCCATTACCTTCTCTTTGCTTTTTCTAGATTGAGGGCCCCAAACCGCAGCCCATCAGCTGCCAGACATAAGCTGCACATAGGCAGGGATCTGGTGTGGAACAAACCCGTGGCCAAAATCTTGGCTGTAAGTGTTGCCCTGCTCGTGAACTCCCATGGGGCTGCAGCTGTGTCCCTCAACGGCTTTCCACCCAACTTTCCCCATCTGTAAGCGCAGAGCTGTAATACGTGTCCCACGAGCATGAGATAGGATGGTCAGGTAATGCACGGCTGTGCTGCTATCAAGCAATATCTACACATGCAAACTGTTGCATACTGGTGTTCAGGGGTGGTTTATTGATGCCCATCACCTCGCTAGCAGAGCCGATGTGTCACGTTGAGCGTGACACTCCTTGTGGTCTGGCCTGCAGAGCCTCCTCATGCACGTCTCTTCCCTACTTGACCTAAAGTGATCCAGGAAAGTCCTGTCTCAAATCTCTCCCAGAAGGATCCTGAATGAAGTGTTCTCACCCCTGCCCATTTGCCATGAGCTGGCCTGGCATGGGTGGCCACAAACCTCCTGCAGAAATTAAGGTGTTTTGACTGCAACAAACCAACCTATTTCACAGCACAACAACTCTGTTGACTGCTTGTGCACCTGTTGTTTTCTTCCCATATCACAGTCTCCTCCTTTGGGTTTCTGGGTGGCACCATAAAGCCCGGCTCGTAGCGCACCAGGGATGGCAAACCAACGGAAAGGCATCCCCTATTCCCTAGCCCCATTTAAGACCCTTTCCTGCACAGAGGAGGGACTGGGTTTGGGCAAACAGAGAAGTGCCCCTGCAGCTGTGCACGGGAGATGAGTCAACTGCCCATTTGCTGCCTCTCTCTGTTCCTTCTGATACATTTTTGGGTGGAAGGATTGCATATTTGATTTGTTAGATAGGTTTAAAAAAATGTAAATGATAATTATAAAATTCCATGAGTCTTTTTTTCGATGATAAATTTTATGTAGCTGGCAGTTAAAATAAGTGATTACCCCATAAATACCATTTTAATAGCCTAGTCAACGGTGTAGCCTCTGCTGTTCTGAGATTTTTATCTCAGAAAAGGGAGGGAAAAATCCTTTCCCGTGGATTTATATTGCTGTAGCGGCTGCTGCTGCTCGTTACTTGCCGAGTAATTTGAGGGGAACATATTCCTCTAACGCAGGCAGCCACAGATGAGTGAACATGGATGCTGGTGCAGGATGGCCATGCTGTGCCTGCACAGCTGGCTGTGACCTGGCTGGTGGTGGCCCCGGCCACCACATAGAGTGCTCCAGCTGATGCTTTTGGGGTAACAACCTCATGTTTTCCAAAGCCAGCTGTTCCTGCACATGACCACCATCTGCCTCCATCAGCAACAGCAGGGCAGGCCAGGAGCTGAGTTGGATGGATGGACTGTTCGATGGATAAGGAATTGGCTGGATGGCCACATCCAAAGAGTTGCAGTCAATGCCTCAGTGTCCAAATGGAGATCAGCAACAAGGGATGTCCCTCAGGGGTCTGCATGGGGACTGGTACTATTTAGTATCTTTATTAATGCCACGGACAGTGGCACTGCATGCTCCCTCAGCAAGTCGGTGGACGACAGCAACCTGAGTGGTGCAGCTGATTTGCTTGAGGGAAGGAATTCCATCCAGAGGGACCGTGACAGGCTGGAGGAGTGGGCCCATGTGAACCTCATGCAGTTCAGCGAGGTCAAGGGAGACCTTTTTGACCCCTTTCAATAGATAAAAGGGGCTTATAAACTAGATGGAGAAAGACTTTTTTACCAAGACCTGTAGTGATGGGACAAGGGGTGACAGTTTTAAACTGATAGAGGGTAGGTTTAGGGTGGACATAAGGAAGAAATGCCTTATGATGAGGGTGGTGAGACAGTTGTGGATGCCCCATCCCTGGAGGTGTTCAAGGCGAGGTTGGCTAAGGCTTTGAGCAACCCGGTCTAGTGGAAGGTGTCCCTGCCCATGGCACGGATTGGATTGGATTGGATTGGACGATCTTCAAAGGTCCCTTCCCACCCAAACCATTCTGCGATGAGGGCCTGGGGCGCCCTTGGATTTCAATTAAAAAAAAAATCGTTAAAAACCCCAAACAAACACAAAAAAACCCCAACATTTCCCAGCAAGGAGCTGCGGCGGTCGTCCCCGGGGGCAACTCGCCACGCCGCTGCCGCGGGCCCGGCCAGGCCGCGGCCGCTCCGCAGGCCGGGGGCCGCACTCCCCCTGCCCGGCCTGCCCGCGGCCGGCGGCCGCCGCCCCTGCGCTGGGGCCCGGCCGGCAGCGGCGCCGCCGGGGCGCTGCGGGCGGGGCGGCGGCAGGGGGCGCTGCGGCCCCGCCGTTGCGGCGGCGACGGCGGGGCGGGGGGCGGCAGGAGCGTTGATCCTAATTGGAGCCGACGCGCGGCTCCTCCATAATCCTCCGACATCCCCCCGCCGGCTCGTAATTCCTGGGCGGGCGCTGCCGCCGGCTCCGCGGGGGAGCCGCCGCCGCCGCCGGGCAGGTGTTGCCGCCGGGCGGATCGCGCTGCGCCGCGCCGCCTCCCCGCCGCGGGGGGCCTGGCCGCCATGTTGTCCCTTGGCGCGGTCGCGGCCGGCGGCTGTAAGGGCCGCGGTCCCCGGCGGCGTGACGAAGCAGGACGGTGTGGGGAAGACACCCGCCGCCCCCAGGCGTTAATAATTAAGCGTGAAAAAGTTCCTTTATAGCGTTAATTGGCGCACGTAGGCCAGGTGTTGCGCGTGCGAGCGTTGGCTTTGCTCTTGTACCGGCGGGAGATGGCGGAGCTGCCAGGCAGAGAGGTCCCGGTCGTCTCCCCCGCCCCCGCCCCCGGCCCTGTTCCCCTCCCAGCCCCGACGAAGCCCGGCCTCCGCCGCCAGGCCTGCACGTCCCGGCCTTGGCTCCCCGCCTTCTCTTCCCGGCCCCGCCGTTTCCCCCAGAGCGGCGGGTGGGGAGCGCCTCACCCACCACGGCGCTGCCCTCCCAGGGAGCTGGTCCTTGTCCCCAGCATGGGGCCATGGCACCCAGGGGCGGCCAGTGGCTGGACTCGGGCTACCACCTTAAATAAACTGAAGACTGGTCATATCCTGCTCGCTGCCTCGCAGGCCAGTTGTGCTCCTAAGCTGTTAAAAAACTACATATTTCACTGGAGAGGCTTTGTGGCAGGGTGGTATTTGAGGGAAAAGTAGGGAGCGACTGGGTCAGGCCTTAAACATGCGTTTGCGTAGGTACCGGCACTTCCAGTAATAACGCCAGTGACTTCTCAGGTTGCATTGGAGCTCTTCCTTTGGTGTAGTGAGGAGTTCAGCATGGCTGCTGGTCAGTAGGAAGAGCTGCCAAGTGCCCCCTCTTCCCTCCGATCGCATCCATCCGGGGGCCGGTCTGAGAGGTAGAGTATTTTTGCTCGATGTGCTCCCTGAGCGAAGGGTGTACAGGGTGTTCGCTCCTAAGGTCAAATTTGAGTAAGCTACACCTTTGGGTTTAACTAAAAACTGCGTACCTGGGCCTTGCACAGCTCATGTGCCAGGGCCAATGCAACGTATGTGTGTGTTTGGGGGGACGGGACAAAGATACCAGGAGCTACTGGCCCCCAGTCCTGCTGTTCCAGGCTGGTATTACCAGATGAACACTATCTGTCTCTGTATTTGTGTAGGTACTTGTTTTTTTCACTCCGTGCGAGCACACAAATTAGTTTTGCTAGGGACTGCATGCTTCTGCAGGTTTGCCAGAAGTGGAAGCATGAATTGTTCGAGCTCAGTCTTAAAGGTTTGGACTCTAAGGTTGTTTCCACCTTTGTTTTAAACAGATGTAAATCTAGAGTTAGCTCTGCAGCACAAAACCATTGTGCGTGTCTGCGAACAGATACAGCTGACTGTCAGAGAAATAAAAATAATGAAGTAGCAGTGACTAAGCCGAGGACCTTACTTTCAGCCATAATAAGCAGAGTTTCTGAGAAGCAGATGTTCTTCTCCCTCTTGCAAGCACTGGTCTCTAGCTGAACATGGCTGAGAAGGCAGCAAGGTCCCCTGAAACCTGTGTGAGGCATGAATATGTACAGGCTTTAATGATGTCTTAGAGGCAGAGGCACTGCAATCTGATCCTTACACGCGAAATTATAGTATTAGATGCACTGCCAGACGTGTTACAGACATGGATTGGCTTTACAGGGATCTGCCTTTGCATGTCTCCTCATGTGTGCCATAAGCTATTAAAGCAAGATTAATGGATGTGTTCTGCAGCTTTGTTCTCCCAGGGCAGATTTATATCCCTAGGTGGGTCCTGTAAGCACTGGTACCATGCATTACACCTCCTGCTGATTGTTAGTGCCATAGTGTAACATGTAAAGGGCTCTTTCAGTCCTTTACAACAGGTCGTAGCACCATTTTGAACAGGACTGGGCAGCTCTAGTGCCCATGGTATTGTTGTGTATTAGTGGGACTGATGAAGGTTTCTCCTGTCCTTTCACTTTAACATGCTCCCTGATCCCAGAAAAAAGCAGTGTACTGAACTGGGACAATGCTTCTCTGACCTTTACATGAGCCTGGAACCAGCATGAGAAGCTCTTTAGCTAGTCTGCTCCTCTATTGTTTCTGCATTTGGACTTGAGGTAAACCTGGCCTCTAAGAATACTTCATTCTCAAATGTTTCTGTTTTTCTTCTTGTGGCCATGTAGAAAAGACTGCTTATCTTATGCTTTAAAGAGGCTTGCTTTACAGGAGTTTCTAACTATTTTCTGTATTTAAATAGCTTTTCTGTTTCTTCGCACTGACTTTCTTCCCCATATAACACCTGTGTGCTTTCTTCTCTGGTATCTCACAGTCACCTAGAATGGAAAGCAAGGATGTATTTATTTATCTTTGTTGTTACACTGTCAGAGAACATCCTGCATTCCCCAACAAGAATTTTATTTTCCTTTTTTGTGTGTTTACTATAGGATCTTCACTTGTGCTCCCAGCCCCTGCACATTTTAATACCTTTTTAGCTATTCTCTTTTCAAAATCCATCAAGTTTTTGTTACCTCCCCCCAGCCCCCGCCATTACTTTCTGGAGTTCTTTTTGAATTTCTTCTTTTTCATTCTGTGGCTGTTTGAAGTCCTGGTTCTGCTTTGTCATTGCGTCTTCCAGCTTCTTCATGTTGGTTGTCAGGTTCCTCTTCAGAGCTTCACTTTTTAGCCATTCCCCTCCTGTGCAAAGCTGCTAGTGAACTTTGAAAGAGCTTGCTATCTCTTCTAGTTGTGCTTCTAGGGTGTTTAGTTTGCCCATGCCCTATAGCCTTTTCGTTTTGGAGCTGAGTATTACCTGGAGTTGGTCACTGCAATGTGAAAGGTTTTCTTATTCTTCTTTTGATTGTTTGCACTTGCAAATGCTGAGCAAGCTGCTGTCGTCCTGGGAATAGTGCATCTTCTGTAGTGTTGCTGCTCAGGGGAATGGGCTCACGCTCCTCTAACATACATGGAAGTGCTGCACTGGTTTCTGTATTCAGTAATTGTGTCTTTTTGTAGCTTTTATAATTTGTCCCTTAAAGCTTTGGCTGTCTAGGGAATGTCTGTGAAGATGGGTCAATAAACAGTGATTTGCATTGTGGTCTTGTGATCCAAGGCAGCAAAGTCTTTTGTGGATACCAGCTGGTAGAATATAGCATAAATATTGGCCAGTGCCTTGTTCTGTGTGTAACGTGGGTTTGGAGGAAAGAAGTTTAAACAAGCATTTGCCTGTGTCCTACTGTCTTCAACAGTGACTTATGTACAGTCTGGGGGACTGGACTTTATGATTTGGGCTTGACCTGGAGACTTCTGAATCTTTCCCGCTTTTGTCATCCTGAGCAAATTTTGTTGCAGTTTTGGTATCTTACATATCTGTTTCCTCTAGTAAATGGTATTGCTCATATTTGCCAGTGGCAGTTCTACAGACTTCTGAATTTCTTCCTTTTGTCCTTCTGAGCAAATTTAATTCTAATTTTGGTGTATGTACTTATGTAGTAGAGAGTATCTCTTCATATTTACCAAAGTCAGTTCAGCTGCGGAAGCTCCTGAATCCAATCTAGCTCGTTCCGTGGAAGTAAAGGAGCCAGCTACCAACCCAACCAGTCCTCACAGAGCAATATCCAGTAACAATGGGTTGTTGGATAACCACTAACCAGAGTGGTTTCAAGCATACCCACTGCCAGCCGTGCATTAAGTAACAAGCTACAGAAGCTTGTGGGAATGTGCTGGTGATATCTTGTGGACTTTACTACCAGCAGTGGAATCCATCTGTACCTTTCACTTCACATAGGCCCTTCAGCAGGAGCCAAAAAAAAAAAAAAATCGGCTTCTGAGTGAAGAACTGTGGCTGTAATTTTAATTACAGGAGAACAAAGCAAAACAAACAGATCAGTACTTAACGGTAAGTAAGTGAGGGTGCTAGTCTGTTCTTCAGAGGAGGGTATTTGGTCCTCTTCTCCCTTCATGGGAAAAAATTCAGCAATCACGTTTTTGCTTCATAGTGATTGAGTAGATCAGTTTAGTTTTTCTTAATTGAAAACTTGGTTCTTTCTTCCTAAGCAAAAATTTGGTTGCTGGATCTCTCTAGTTCAGAGTGTACAGTTCTTCCTAGAGCTAGATGTAGCTGAAGTGTTCTTGAAGTAGTAGGTTTGCTGAAGAAAACAAATTTTCTAGGGAGACCAGATCTGCTTTGGTGTGACATGAAATTTGGTGAAGGTTTGTTACAAACTTCCCCCCCCCCCCTCCAAATCAAAGAAAGGGAGAAAAGGCAAGGTTTAAAAAATGATTTAATTTCTTTTTCAGGTCAAAAGTAAAGAACAAGGGATTTACTACTTTAAAGGCAAACATTGCCTCCTCTTTTTTTTTTTTCCTTAGCCAAACCACCCCCCTTAGCTTTTATTTCAAGTAGATTCAACTGAAGTTTTTTCTGCCTGTGATTGTTTTTTGTTTGGCCGTTGAACCAGATAATCCAATATTTGCACAGCTCTCCCTGGAGCTGCACAAAGAGCTAATGCTGTCATTATGACAGGTAGACCTCAAGAGATAACGTGGAAGCACGGGGTCTCCTAGCAGAAGCTCCCTGGCCTTTAAATGTTCACTCTCAGATCTTCAGGATTTCCCTGCAGATCTCTGGACTGTGTGATATTAGAGGGGGTTGAAGTGTTGAGGGGTCTACGCTTTCCCAAAGGAAAGCAGAGGAAAAGTAGTATTCAGCAACAGGGCATGGAGTTCTTGGACTGTTCATGAGTATTTGTCCCCTAGGGAAAGATAAAGCTTCTAGTGCTAAATAGCAGGGTTTATTTCTATATATATTTGAAATATATTTTCTTTTTAGTTTGTGGGGTTTTATTGTTCTGAAAACATGGTGACATATATACATCTTTCCTGCTATTGGTTCTTGCTTAGGTCAATGTACCTAATTCTATTTGTACAAAAATATTTGTTCCTAGTTAAACTTTCCTCCTCCTGTTTGCACCAAAACATCTTGGGCTCATGAAAACTGCCTGACCTGTGAAACTGTCTGCTTGAACAGACGACTTTTGCAGATCAAGCAGTTTGCATCTAGAAATCAAAGTTTTTTCTGTCTGGCTTAGATGGTTAGTAGTATAAACTGTCTAAGCAAATGCCCACTGTTATAAGCAGCTGTAGGTTTTGTGCTTGTGAAACCTATTTGCACAAATATTATAATACACCAAAGTCTCCACCCAAATCTGCCACAGTTGCTTAGATCTTCCAACAATTACAATCTAATTAGACCCGGCATTCAAAGTTGCCTCCAGCATTTGAAACAAAAGTAATTTAGCGGTAATAAAAGTGGTGGATTGACAGCTCTGGAGGCTGAACTTGGCTTATCCACAAAACATACCCAGGGTGGGAAAGAGCTACAAGAATCACCGCAATGACTGTTTGAAGGGCTTGACCCCTTGCCTTGAAATGACAACCTCCAAGGGATGAACATATGGGTAATTTTTTACAGGTCCCTCTACTGCCACTGCCAAGAGTGCTGCTAATTACTGACAATAATTAGTATATTGTCTGTGGCATGAATACTTTTCCACTAGAAAAAACACCTGATTCATTGTATGATAACAATCAAATGCCCGTCATGTACTGATGGTGTTTATGAAGTTAAAAATTATTCTGAATTTGAACTGCAGCCTGTGAGGTGAAAGACTTTATCCTATTACCAGTCCCCTGAATCATTCAGTTTACAGTGTGTGAGGTGCAGTGCTGTGATTACCAATTCATTTCATAAAGGCCAACCATTTAAAATTCTCTCAAACTAGCAATTGCTTGAGGAATGAAAAAGCACCTGGGTCTGGACAAATATCTTTTTCTTCTTCTGGGTTAATTTAAAAAGAAAACCAACAATTCTTTCCCCTGGCAAATGAGACTTTCAATAATCGTTGAGCTATCGCTGCAGAAGGATAACCTGTCTTTGCTTACTTGACATATGGGATTCTTCCAGTTCCAGAGGTGGAAGTCATGGTTAGGCTGAAGAGCACTTGAAAAAATAAGCTGCTTCATGTTACCAGTCAGTAAGAGGAATCATTTGGCTTTGATGTGGAGAAAAGAATAGACAATCCACCTTCAGTTTCTTGTGGTGTTGCTGGATTCTTTTATTGCTGTTGCTTATAACCATAGGCAGAGACAAGAAATACTTTTCCTTCTTTCCCCCTCTCTTCTATTTCTCTCTCTCGTCCTTCCTCTGTCCATTGGTTTCTATGCTCTAAAATACTGAATTATAACATAGGAAAGGCCACCAGTGACTTCTGTAAGCTGACGGGTCTTAGCTTTCCTCCAGATGCTGAGTTAATATACACCTTACTCCGGCAGGCAAACTTTAATTCAGTTGGCAGTAGGATTACAGCAGGTATATTTACACTCGAGACCACTCATTTTCCATATCTAATTATCTCGTCATCTGCTGAGTCAGGAGGAAAATCAAAATTATCCTCTGTTTTAGATTATGTTTTCCTAGGACTGACATGAGAATTCTGGGTGACATTCTCAAAAGCATCCAATTTATATAGGATCAAAAGACTGTGGCTTTCAGGGGATCATCTGCTCCTCAGATGTATTAGGGACATTACAAAACAGTACCTTTGGTTTCTAACATTGGAGGTGGAGGCATAGATTGCTGCCTTTATTGCCATCAGTATAGGATAAAATCATAATTTATGTTTTCAGATGAGGCTTCGAAAATGATGACCTTTTATATTTCTAACTGGAAACCAAGTTGCCCATGGGGTGTGTTTCAAAAGAGTAAGAGTTTGCACTAATAAATCCACTTTTTCTTTTTTTCTTTGTCCCTCTGCAATATATTTTACTGCCAGCCACAGTCCACTCCAGAGGAGGATGAAGATGGTTGGGAGTTTGTGTGTGTGTGTCTATCTATGTCTAAAAGGCTTTTGATTTATGCTGGGGACAGCTTGGTTTTTTTCTTCCTTTCTACAACATTCCTGTGTGATCTTCAAATTACTAGTCCCTATCTGAAAATTGGGTATAAGCAAGATGCTTTTCTGCCTCCTTCATCAGTCTATTCCACTTAGCCTACAAGCACTTTCAGACAGAGGCCATCTCTCATTCCAAAAGTATGTATGCCTCCAATATCCATGCCTTAATGATCTAGAAATACTATGCTATCCCCCTCAGTGGCAGAGGCTGATAGGGAGCAGTTGTACCTTTAGGTCCTTTTCTCATCCAGTTCTGTTCCCTCATCCCTGTTTGAGAAAAGCTGAGTTTCCTTGATAGAACTGTGTGTGAAAAACTATGACAGCCAGCAACCTGTCTCCTTGTCTCTGACTGCATGTAGCTATATCAGCAATTTGGCCCAGCATCTAGATGCACCTCCTGAATCTCACCAAAATACAAATGCTAAGATAACAATACAGATGGAGGAAGATATGTAAGATAACAATACAGATGGAAGCATTTAAGTTAGTATATGGTTTGTAGAGTAGTTTGGGATCCTTTGGGTTGGTAAACACTGTGTAAGTTTAAAGCAGTATTATGTCTCAAGCTCACATAAACTTACGTTCCTTGGCTTTGCATTTTGCTGTGTGGATTAAGTTACAGCAGATCTGTCTGGAACACCCATTGAGGCTGAACAGTGGTGCATCTTCTGCTTCGTTGTTTAATATCAGATGCTTTATTATGGGAATTCAAATAAAACTTGACCTAAACAAGGCAGGCCTTCCTCCTCTTTTTAGAACGTTATGCCATATCCCATGTCCGTGTTTCACAGGCCAGTGTGTAATTAATGATGTGTGTCCTTCCTTCCCTTGTTAATTGATGCACAAGCTTTTGGGAGGTATGTATCATTATCTAATGTAATCATGCAGAAACGTGAAAAGCAGAAAAGGGAAGAAAAGAAGAAACCTGCGTGCCTTGATGTCTGATCACAGTTGAAGCGGGAGGGGGTGGCACAGGTTGCCCTAGCAAGTTCAGAACTGGACTGCCTCACAGTATTGCCAGGATCTGTGAGCTTTGAACAGTTTCTGGCTCCAAATGGCTCCGTGATCCTGTTTAGAGAGGTTGTTTTAAATGTGTCTGTTCCTTCTGTTGCCCCTTGCCCTGGCACCTGGCAAGAGGGCAGAGGAACCTCTCCCTCCATTTTCTGCTCAGTGATCTCCATCTCGCTGTCGTTCACTTTCAGGTTGGAGGCAGGTGTGTGGGAAACCCTAGGTTCCTTTAATCCCTATTAAGAACAGCAGATCACAGTGGCCCCTCTGGCCTTGTTCCCTATGACTATGAAACTAGCTTTAGCAGCACAGAGATTTAATCTTTCTAGTGGAAATGTAGTGCTGGTCAAAGGTCTGCGCTGCATCTTTTAGGACGGTTTCTTAGCTGTGTGAAGTTAATCGTGAGGCAGTGTCCGTTCCAAGTCGCAGATTTTGGCAGAAGGCCTGTGCTACAGACTAGCCTTTCTGCATCTCTACTCTCTTCCCTTGGAAAGATCCCGAAGAGGAAAGCCACAACTCTGCCAGAGGCACAGAGCGGGCCTCCGGCCCCTCTTTGCAGGGTCCTCTTCTTGCCTGCCTCCTCTTCCCACCACCTGTCTGGTGACCAGCGGGAGAGAAGGAGCAGCTCTGGTGTGCACTACGAGCTGTGTGGGGATGATAAGCAGCTCTGTGTCTCTCGGTTGTCTTTAAAACCTACCTGGTGCAGTCAGTCAGCTGCTTCAGGTCCTCTCTGAGAGCGTAGATGAGGACGAGCCAAGGTGTCTGTGCTACGTGGTGCACCCCCACCAGTGCATGCAGCAGAGAGGAAGGGCTGATAGGGAGCAGCCAGTGGCTCTGTCAGCTGTTGCTCCCCAGTTTTGTTCCTCCATCTTCAGTTAATTTAGATCATACCTAAAGTGCGTCCACAACTACGTTTAAGCAAAAGCGGTTACCATAGTAACACTGGAGATTTTCTAAATGCAGTCTACGATGTAAACAACTGAAATGACTGTCACCCCAAATAGTTGTTTATTTCTTCTGCGTAGTTTATTGAGTATTTAAATCTGTTGTAGCACACACAGATTTACCACGTCTAAGTATAACTTGGAGGAGTAACACATTTTTTCTTATTCCTTCCATTTCAGCAGATCTGTTTCCATGTCAACAGCTCACATTGATAAAGAATTGACATTCTGACTGCATTTGGCAGTGTAGGGTACAAGGTGACAATTAAAATAAATCAGTTTCTAATGATGCTGATGTTCAAACTGTGCCAAAATACTGGGATTCCCATGCACAGTAGCCAGAGATTGCTGCTTGAATCTGCAGAGAGCGAGGCAGGAATTCTCACGGGAACAGACTTTCTTTGCAAGGTTTTCAAGCCTTCCTGCTTACAGATGCAGAAAGACTGGAAAAGCAAACTCTATTTCTCTCTTACAGAAAAACGCACCTAGCACTGTGTGTGTGTGCGCACGCATGTGTGTTTGCTTTGGCTCATCCACTTCTAATCTAGGTGAGGTCTAGAAATGCATGAAGCATGCAGTAAAAAAATAGAACACTATTCTTGGAGTTAAACCCTGTTTTGAGTCAAGTTTCTGGCAAAATTGTGGAGCAGGAGGGCTTAATTAACCCCCCCTCCTTCCACTCCTAATTTCCTTGTAGTGAATATATGTATTGAAATTACTGAGGGACAAGAAACATGGAGGCCCAGAAGGGCATTTTTAGGCTTGCAAGCCTGTTCAACAAAAACTCGCACTTCAAATTGTATATTTGGGGATGAAAGTGGACTGCTTTTCTCTGTCTGTGTGAACAGCATGTAGATACACAGTTGCCACAGTCAAGGTGTCATCGATGTGTTTGTTTTCCCTTGGTGCCTAAGGGGGCTAAGATCAGTGACCCACTGTATTAAGGATATTAAGCACCCTGTTGACACCCGATAGGAGAGACAGACACAATCCACGAGAATTCCCAGACTAAACAGACAGCAAACAGGGAAAGGAGAAAAAATGTTACCCCCATTTTACAGGGACAGAGAGGGATTAAAAGACGTTTTTCAAAGCTGCAGATAGGAGTGGCTTCCAGGGGATGCAGGCTGCCTACCTGTGGTTTGGATGGCCGAAAATCCCATATCTAGTGTTCGCTTGGGGTCATACTGGAGTCTCATGGCAGATGTGGAAATCCAGCTCAGCGCTCCTGAATTGAAACTTGCTCATCTTCAAGGGGGAGCAAAGTTTGGGAATACATATCCATGGAGGCATTCAGCTTGTCTGAAGGCACTCTGTCTGGTTTGAAGTAGGTTTGAATCTGTAATTTCTGTTGCATTTGGGGACTATACATACCTCCTAATGTTAGGCATCTAAGTGATGTGCCTAGTGATCTTAGTTGCTGTGGGTTCTCTTGGTAGCCAATGGAAAGAAATAGTTGTGTCCAAGCAGCAGTTCAGATCACTTTCAGCAGGTATCTAGCGCTGCCTGATAGTGCTTCGTGAATGTGTAAATTCACTTGTTATGTCTTTCATATCATGGGATCATAAAATTTTTGTGGATTTGACAAGTCCCCAAACTTACTTTGCCTAGTGAGGCTTCTATGTTTAAATGGAATTCTTAGATATTGTTTTAGAGAAAAGAATATAAAAGCAGAAATTCTGGTAAGAGTAACGCAATTCCTGGTATTGCTGAGGTATACCAAAATGTTGTGATTTTTCACTGTCATACATACACACCAGAGCAAACTCCAAACCCCAAAACCAGTCATTTGTTTAATGGAGAATGGAGATGAATATAGTAAATCCCCCACATGTACTAATGATAATTTTATTTCTAGATTGCATTCTTTGGAGGATCTCTGAGTGCTTCAGAAGGACTAAGGAATTATGCCTCAGCAGCCCATAAGGTGGTAAGTATTATTACTGTATTTTGTAAATGTGAAAGAATTGTGGGATATTGATAAATGGAGAAATTGCCAAATCAGTCAAATCTGTGGCAAATAACTTTTCCCTGTGGAAAAATACCGCTCTGTCAGATACAAGACAGGTACAATGTTTATATGTTTCAGCAAACAAGCCATTGCTGAATGACTTTAATTTGATTGCGCAGGAGTGAGACACTTTTAGGGCGTATCCTGTGAATGTCACTGAGGTGCTGTAACATAAAAAATAGATTGCGACTGAGAAGGGATGTGTAATCTGTTTGTCGGTCTTGAATATTGGCTGTAGCTGACAGTGGAACAGCAGCTGCTTAGATGGGTCTGCACAATAACAAGGGCTAAGAAGATCTAGCTCTCTCCGTTGAACTGCTGTTGGCCTTCCTTATCGTATTACCTCATCTCCTAGCCGCAGGTATTGGCAATCTTTCAAGGAGGTGTGCACAATATTGTTTTGCCCCACCTCAGGTTAGAGGCATGAAAGTAGCAGGGGCTCTAAGTGCTGCTTCTCAGAGGTTTGACTGAGTGAGAGGGTCCTGTGAGGTAGTAACCTCCAGCAGCTGGGGGATTTGGCTTTGGAGGACACGAGGGTCAGGCAGGCATCCCTCCTAGTGCTGCAGCTTCCAGTACCTGGCTCTGCCTGAGCTGTGGTGTCTCCCATCAGAAATCCTTTACCACAGGCTTGCAGCTGTCAGCTCTAAAGCCAAGTTTCAGCACCTATAGCCGTCGTTCTATGGAGATGTGACTAGCCATATGGTAGTGCTGCTTCTACCCCCATTTTATTAGCTAAATTGAATTAACAGGCAACTATAATAACCACACAGACAAATATAATAACGTACTGTCATGCTTCATTGTAAATAATGGCTGTAGTAGCCACACCAATATTATTTGACTTAATATGAATGTGTTTGACATATGCCATCAAGAATGAGATTAACATGATGCCTAAGACAAACTGTGTATTAACATGTGGTCCCTGTTGTTCAAAAGCTCTGGAAACCCGGCCGTAATCAATAACAGTAAAGTTCTGAAGAATGAAAGGATGGTCACAACCATTTATATACAAGTTAATGCAAACCAGAAGAAATGCATAACCAAATGTAGTCAGGAGTTGAAGAAAAGCTGTAACTTAGTCCCAGAAATTCTGGCCTAGACTAAAGGCCTAGACTTTAACAGGAGTAAACAAGACCCATTCCTAAAACACAGTTGAGAAATCTTTGTGTGAAACAGAAGGAACATATAAGTGAAAGATGTCAAATGGTGTTTGGCTGTAATTGGATACAGCATGAATGCCATGAAAATGTTAACCTAATTCTGTCCCAAATCTGAAACCAAACTCTGCTCTTACCACCTAAGATTTCTTCTAAGCTTTGCTGAGGTGCATTTGTGGAACCATTAATTGGAAGAAAACTATAATTCTAATAGTTGAACATGCCTTTTCAGTGTTGTCTAACACCAGAAAGTGGAGGAAGAAAGAAATCAGTTACAGCCCTTCATGTTAAAAAAAAAAAACAAACAAAAAAAGCCAAACCAAAAACCAGGGTGGGAAATAATAAAAAAATGTAGCTTTTCTAATAAATCATATATACTGAGCTGTAGGCTTCTGCCCTTCTAAAATAAAAGGAAGCAAGAGGTTGTTGGTGGCAAAAATACTACCTTATGGGATTTTAATACAGTTGTGGAACCCATTCCCCTGCCTTTGGGATGATGTAGCAAAAATGCACGGTGTTATTCACAGTTCTTTTTGGTTTCATTCAGTGTCTGAGTTGCCTTTTGTCATCAGTGGGGTGCAATTCCTATGGAGTGAAACAATGCATACAGCATGGACTAAAGTGCCTCAAAACAGCTGTATGCTGCCTTAGGCAGTACCTCAATGGTTTAATAGGACTAACGCACGTGCACACTAACAACAGTGAATGTGGCCAGTTGAAGGATCAAGACCAAAGGTTATTTTCAGATAAGAGAAAGGAGAGGGTGAAAATATACAGGGATGCGAGAATAGTGGTGTGAGTGCATTTAGGGCCTACGCACAACGGGAGGATTCTCCTTCCTCTACTGTTACTTTGCAACAAAGGTTGCAACCTGAAACATAACCTAACTAAAATACCGCTTCAAGCTTCCTTGAACTTCAGAGAGGCTCTGTTCTACTGGTGAGGGTTGGGCAGAGCAGAAGGTAAGAGTAGTGGCTAGGGCTTACTAAAAACTAGTGGGGCTTTCTGCTGGGGCACACATTATTCAGCAGTCACTTTGCTACCTTTTGAAAGGATAGGCATGCTCCTCCTAGTCTGTCCATGCTGGTGAAGATAGGTGTGCAGGCACAGAAACCTGATACCAGAAAGGATGCTGCAGTGACTCAGTGGTAATAGATTTTTGGCCAAAAGCAGAGTGAAAGAGCACGCAGTGAGACATGAGATACTCCTGACTACCTCTGCTGCCCTGGATGAGCCAGGTACAGTCCAGTTCTTTTTCTAGTCAACAGCAGAAGAGCAACGTAGCAAGTAATTGTCCAGCTGGTTGCTCCATTCAATCCTGTAACTGTAAGATGAAGAGCTATTGCTGCTGCAGGAAGAGTAGCAGTGGGTCTCTGGTGACAAGGTAAGCAGGTACCAGTGACTGGCAAGTGCATATTGCAGCGGAAGGGGGATCCCAGGCTGTCAAAAATGTCTCACCCTGGATGTTGAAATGCTGAGCCAGTATCCCGATGCACTTCCTTATTCTGGAAGAAAGTTACTCCATTTACTCCTTGGGTTCCTGGAAGGATTGCTGGGGCCAGAGACTGGCCTATAATTGCAGCTGTTAGCTCACTGTTAAATGGATGTAGAATACCTCCTTGCACATCATTTATTAACATTTAAAATCCGTCAGGGGACATATAAAACATTCCTCTTTTTGTAACATTTATAAACTACCAAGAAGCACAGACACATTCCCCTATATTAATTACCCTAATTTAGGCAATGTCCATGGAGGGCCCGCGAGCACAGCAGCTATGATTCCCCCCACAATCCTTTTATTTCTAGGCATTGAGGTTCCCCTGAGCCCATTCCAGCTGCAAATTCTCCTGGCATGAAGCAGGGTAATGCTGGAGAGTAAATGTATTTTCAGACCTTGTATACATGAGGGAGTTGCACTAAGATTACTGGTAAACCTGCTTAGTTAAACCAATGCAAAATGTGATGTGGACAGTCTTATTTCATCTGGTTGCTTCTTTTAGATTTGGATTAGGTTTGAAATCAAGTAAACCCCCATTTAACATCTTTAAGGAAAGATGTATGAAGGCATTCGCATCAGTTTAACTTGAATTGTTTCAGTCAGATTTAAATGAAACCGGTGAAACTTTCTTGTACTGAGATGACCTCAGTAAGTACAAATTTCTGTCCCTCTCTTCTACAGGCCTGAGGGGTTGCAGCTCTTCCAGCTTTTCACAAGGCATAATTTTAGTCACCTATGCTAGGAGCCAGTGGGAATTAGAAGCTCGGCTGGATCAGGGTAAATCAAGGGAGGAGCATTTAGTGATTGAGGAAGGAACATGAAAGAAGGCAGCTTTACTTGTCTCACTCTGTGAAAATGATCACAGCAGCTCCTTTGAACCTCTTCAGGCCTTGTGTCTGCCGTAGGTTGCAGGGTTGGCCCTGCCATAGATCCTCAGTGTCATCTTGTTGCTGTCAGAGTATCCCATGGGGCTGGCACATACGGGGTAGCCCAAGTGATGCATCTGACTGGGGCAGGGTCAGCCTGCAGTGTCTTTAGATGGCAGATTCCCTCTGGAGCATTCACTCCTCTCTGCTGGGCTTTGGTATTGGTACCTATGTGCACGAGCAAGAAAATGGGCAGCTATCTATTCCCCTTGGGTTATTTCAGCCAGCTGATAAAAAGAAAGAAATGCGGCTTCTTTCAGTTCATGAAACGTTTGCAGTAGGCGTGTTTTCCTGCATTAGTGTGACATTTGGAGAATAAAATAAATATGTTATACTGAATGTCATCTTGAGTTTCCCCCATGAAATAATTTGAAGAGTGTTCCCCAGCTGCATGTGCTGAGCTGTGAGGATTGTTGCTGAAAGCACATAATGTTGTGTATGCTTAATTTTAAATGACTCTACCGTGGAGAAGTCTGTACGTGTTATAGAATTACCATGGTTTTGAATGGTACAGATCTATAGTTTCCTTCATCAGAGGTGAAGCCATGTAAATGCTGCTTGTCACCTTCTTCCTGGGCACATGCCATGTCACCTATGAATTTTAGTGTGTCCCAAATCAGTGATGGAAAAGCACTGAGAAATATCTAGAGCAGTAGGGTTCTTGTGCAGGGGAGAGCTGATCAGGTCCAGTGCCTGGAGGGTGATCCTTCTGCAGAGGTATTCTTCCCATTAGCTGTGCCACTAAGCCATATATCATAGGAGGGCTGAAATTTGTTTTTATCAATTCAGGAACAAGATCCTACATCTGTTCCTAATTACAGGTAGGGGTCTCAGAGGAGGTCTGAGTTACAGTGTGTGTGGATATCAAAATGCATAGCTCTCATTACTTGAATAGGTAAATAATTTTATTCATCATCCGTGCAGGGACGTAGGAAGCGTAGCCCAGGAGATGTTAACAATTAACTGCAATCTCGTTTGCATTACTGGCTATCAATATCTTCAGCTCTTCTGCACAGTAGTTTAATATTAACTATGTAAACCTTTTGAAAAGGGTTTAACTTTTTTTTTTTTTGTGAATTGGGCATTTACAAATATATTTCTATTTTTGTCAGATTGATTTTACATGATATTTTTCTATAGAGGATGTGTTTTTATGGTTCTTTGCTTTCTTTTGGGAAATGAGGGACCAAGTGTCTTCTGTAAAATCTGGGCTACCACAGCTTATGACTGGCTTCCACTCAGGTTGAGGTGCTAACCGCCATGCAGGACTGTTTCCTGTGTCTGAAACAGGTAATTTCCCTGGACCCAAAATTTTAGTTTGGGCAGAGTCAGTGTAGTTGCTTATCCTTTTGAGGGCAAACGTCTCTGTCCCATGCAACGTACAGATTCTGCAGTCCGGTAAATGCAAGGTTTTGCTTGAGTTTTTTTAAAGGACTTGCCCTCACTGTAGGGTTACTCTAGTTACTTGCAAGAAAGTCACATGTAAGAAATGCACCAAGAGACTCCATAACCCATATCGATACAGGTTATTGCTATAGATTCAAACAAACATGAGAGAAAAATAGTGAGAAGTGTAGCTATTTGCAAGCAAATACACTGTTATTCATATTTTTAACTTGAGCTGGCTTAACTGAAGCACACTGGTGTCTTTTACTGATGTAGTCGGCACGGTTGGAGAGTATAGGGAAAAACTTGGGTTAATAACACACACCAGATGCTTAATATGACTCCCCTGTATAGCTTAACCATGACACTACAACATGGCTATCCTCCCTGTAGTAATCCAAACTCAAGGGTTGTTAACTCAAGGCTATATAACTGCTGGGAAACTTTTTTTTTTGTTAGACATTCCAGCTGTATCCCAGGCAGTGCAAAATACTGCTGACAGATTGGTTCTGCCCTCTGCTAATTGTGGTAGCAGACGTGCTTTGATGGTTTGTACATACGGAGTTGGGAAATCCCTCTGAGAACCTTTACACGTGCCGTAATGTGAAAGACACTGCTGCTGTTACTTGAATTGTTAAGTTTGTTGAGGTGAACAGCAGTTACCTGCAAATGGGAAGAGGAGAAAATTCAGTGATTTCAAAGCAGTGCATTTAACTTGAATTCAGTACCAAGCACATTGCTGGAGTTATTAGTAAAGCAATCAGTTTGGACGCAACTACAGCAATGCAGGTGGTAAATAGATGGCAGCATGGATTTATTAAAAGTAAATCATACAAACTAACTTAATTTCTTTCTCTGATAGGATAAAAAGCTTAGTGGATAAGGTAAATCCACCAGAATAATGAGCCTCTGTTTCATGAACATGTTTCTTACAGTTCCATACAACAGTCTCATAAGAAAATTAGAAGCATGGATAAGATATAATTTTTATAAAATGTGATGGATTGTAAGTAATTTTGATTGACAGTAAATATATATGTCAAGGTATATCTAAAGTGCTTGTCACATTGGTACTTATATATATATTAATAACTCAGTTTTGAGAGAGGAGAGAGCTTTCAGGAATCAATTCTGGCTCCAATACTAGGTTAATGTGCTCTGTTTTCATTAATTACTTTGATGGTAGGATTAAGACTTCATTGTTTGTATGTGTGAATGATATTAGTCTTGTTGGGACTGCAAATAACATGCAGAGAGTAGTCATTAAAATATATCCTTCTCTGGACGAGCCCCTGCGATATACCCTAGAGCCTCAGACAGGGAATGCGGACATAGCTGGGTCACTTTGGAATTTCCAAACTCCCTGTGTCCTTCTAGCTGGGGTCAAGAGATTGGCTTTCTATCTGCAATTACATTTAAAAAAACCAAACCATCTTGAAAAACTTACATTAAAAGAACATTAAGGTTGTAAAGCCAACCACTGAGTAATTAGGAAATAATAGAATTCAAGTGGCCTGTATAATTTTATTTCAGCTTCCTAATGCATATGTATTATGAGGCAGTCTAATTCCAGGAATCCATACTATTTTTAACTCAGGATTCTCCTTCGGTAGCCCTCTGCATAGGAAGAAATTTCATGCAAACTGAGTTTTGCTTCATGCAGTTTCATGAAAAATTCCTCAGAACTTCATTCCAGGCCAGTTTTCAGCCCACCGTTTCTAATGATATCCTTGCAAAATGGATATGTACGTGCAGAAATGTGGAAGCACCTCAGTGTAATATTTCAGAAGCAGCAAGAGAAACATGCAGTTTTGAAAGGCAACAATAATACAACAAATTGGTGAAATCTAACGTTTTTTGATAAATCAAATGAAACTTAAAAAACCCTTCCAAATTCAAGTTTCAGTGCAGATATTTTGCAACGTCTGTAATTAAAGTCATAATATGATGTATAGGTACACTGAATCTTTGTGTCTGAAGGTTTGTACTGTTGCCTTAGATGCCTGACAATTAGGCATCTTCTGTTGAATGCTCTGGATAATACCATTAGACGCACAATAATTAGGTGTTTTCATCTCATTAATATTCATTTTCATACATTTAAATGCCTCTCTTATAGCATTTGTTAATTAACATACATTTACAATGGTATATTCCTCTTTCCCATTCACCCATTCGGACTAGTGTAATGAGCTGACATATCAGATGACTTCTCTTACAGGATTCTGCTGTTGTATCTTTGGTGGGAACAAAGGAGTGCTTATCGTGCTGTTTGTGGGTGGTATTAGCGCAGCTGTTTTTTCTCCCAAGGAATCTGGGGCACGGAGAGTCTGTCCTCAGTGATGCTGTTGCAAAATAGAGGGCTCCTTACTGTCTATTTCCTTTTATTCATATTATTAAAACCTGCATCCCAGAAGCAAAGTTTGGGCCCTAATGTGTTTTTTAAATTGAAAGTGAATACAGTTTGTACCCCTGAAAGTGTGTGTTTCGGGCATCTTAGAGTACAGAGCGCAGCAGAACTGTAGTGAGGGACACACCAACATTAAAAAATATCTTTCCTCAGTCTTGTAAGTAGGACTAATTTAAAAGGTAAACTAAAACGTTCACGAGAGTTGAAGGAAATCCCTGTCTCCTGAAAATGTCTGCAAGAAGGTGAAGTAGTAACTGAAATGCTGCTGTATAATTACACCTACTGGGGATATTCATTATGATTCTTGGGTTACTCTAGAGTCTGACTATTAGTATTAAGTCAGACAGCTTGCCTGTGTATCGTACAAATATTTTAAGAGACTGTGCACAGCACCTCCCACAATAATGTCTGTGGTTTCAGTTCCTGTGTTGCTGCTGAAGTACAAATAATAGTAATAGTAGTAAACACATACAGAAAATAAACAGTTCCTTCTGTAGATTTAGCAGATAGAGTTTTTGTGACAGTACGCTACAGTTTTTTGAGTCTCATTCCATGAAAAATTAAGGGGAAAAATTCCTGTAAAATTCTTCATACTGATAGATCAAAAAGCAATCTCAGCAGTTAACAGATTATTCAAATTCAAATCAAGAAAACACACCTGGAGGGGAATTTTCAAAAAGGCTCAATGTCAACTTAATTCTGTTCCTACTGAAGTCAATGGGAGTTAAGCCAGTACAGAGCGTTTTTCAAAATCTTAACCCTAGGATCTGCATACCCATCTAAGTTCGATGAGGTTTATTCTTTAGGAGATTCCAGGTTATTAAGGAAGAGATTTTCAGTAGCACCTGGGGGATTTAGAAGCACAGTTCAATTAGTCTTTCACTGCAATTTGTGCTTCTAAATACCTGAGACAGGTTTGAAAATCTCACGCTAAAACCCCGTCTCAGCTGCTGGTTAAAGCCTCACTGCACATGTCTATTCCGATAAAAATAGGATTCCAGTCTGAGGCACATGTAGAACTTTGCATGTGGTTAGATGGTACGCCAGGAGAATAGGCTGTCACATTATCGTTAACTATAAATGAAGGGCACTGTCAAGTGAGGAACATTTAAACAACATTACAAACACTGCCGCTGCGGTCCTGTGGTGGGTTCTACTTAATACCAAAGAGTCACATTCTGTGACCTGTGTTAAACTGCGAGGCATGTAACTCCCTGAAGATGCCAAGAGGGTAAGTTAGTATTCATTTTGAGCACGATGGAAGGATCTGGTGCCCCACTTTTTGGACTGGCATATCATTTAGGAGTGATGGATGCGGTTATACGTCAGTGAACACGATTTACATGGGTTTAAATGGTTCCTTTTGACGTGGTTTTTATACAGTGTTACTGCAGCCACCCAACAAACCCCTGCCCTGCTAGTGCGGTGAAGATGATCAGACTGAGGTGTCTTGACAGCTCTCGCTTTTTCTGCTGGCAAGAAAAGACATATCCCTGCTTTCCTGAATTTCATGGAAGAGAAAACACAATTCCTTTTAAGTGTCTGGAAGAGAAAAGAGGAGAGAGTTCCGTCAGTGCGTTAGAAACCGTGAGAGTTTCAGCCGTGGTTCTTAAGAGGAAGGGTTCAAAGCCCAGTGTTACTTCATTTGAGAGCAGCTTGGCTGGCAATGCCAAGTTAACCCCCTCACACTTTGGGAGCTCCAGCTATGACATGCCAGGCGTTCAGAGTTTAGTCTACCTATTTTGCTTATAGGATGCAGTGTATGTTTCACACAGAAATGGGCATATAGCTCTTTTCAGAGCTCAGATTCTTCTTCAGATACATCCAGGCACTCCCACTGATGGAAACTAGTTGGATGGCTACCTTACTGCCAGAATGATGCTTTGTACCATACCGGTCCATCTCAGGACCTCTTGTGAAGGTGCCTTCCTTTACATTTTTAACTCTGCTGCAGGGTAATTGAACAGGAATTTGGGGATCGGGCAGGAGGAAACGGGGGTAAGAAGTTGATAAATGTTTTCCTTTAAAAAGGATGGCTAAAAAAGGATACTAAATTGGAATTACTTTAGTGTGCAATACACCACACAAAAAAGAAGCTTGTAATTTATTACAGGGGCTGTCCCAATCATGCTAAAATTAAGCCTAACAGGACAGCCAGTAAGTCTTTACTTGGGTAAGCAGATGGGTGAAGGGGAGTAAGTCTGTTTTTGTACCATCCCTTCTTCTCAGCAAGCCTTGTACTCATGTCACGGGGAGGAGAAGCAGGAACATTACAGCAGCATACCTCGAGAAATGACAGATGCTCTTCTCCTGTGAGCAAATGGGGATGAAGCAGCAGGATATGAAAGGAGCCTCATCCCGACGAATGCAGGGAGGTAGCGAGCTCTGCAAAGCAGGGTGAAATAGCTCCCCACTCTGTAAGAGGAAGGAGTCTGGGAGGTGAGGTAGCTGTAGTTCACACAACCTATGCCAGCCTATTCAAGGGACTACTGTGTTATTCAATACAGTGAAGAATTACTATCTTTATACACTATTGAACCTAAACCAAGCCCACTGGGGCCAAACTGTTCCAAGGGAGAGCATTTGGACTTGAATTGGAAATAACAGCTAATGAATGGCTCCAGAAGGTTCAGGTTACATTAAGAGTTGAGGTTTACTGTCTGACCAGGATATCTTTTTATGACAATACCGTTGTTTAAATATAGATAGCCCATTGGAGCTGCCTGATAAAGGAAAATACAAACAAGGATGTCATGGGGTTAGCCCTTGGGGGAGAAGGACTCCTGCAGAGAACTGCTGCTCCTGAAGACTTCTGAGTACACTAAAGCAGGGAAGCCCCGGGCATTAGAAGGGTGGAAGAGGGTTCAAAACAGGCAGCTTCTAAACTCAGTGAGGCCAGGCAATGTGGGGCTCACCATCAGGTGAAAGAATGGTTGCATTATGGGGACACTAATGGCACAGGAACCTGGTATAGGTCAGGAGGAAACTGAATTGGAGGTGAGTAAAGTGAATCATAGAATGGTTTGGGTTGGAAGTGATCTTTAAACGTCATCACGTCCAACCCCCTGCAATAAGGGACATCTTTAACTAGAGCAGGTTGGTCAGAGCACCATCCAACCTGACCTTGCATGTTTCCAGGGATGGTGCATCTACAGCCTCTCAGGGCAACCTGTTCCAGTATTTCATCATCCTCATCATAAAAAATGTCTTCCTTATTGTCCTGGTTTGAGGTAAAACAGGACCCATTTTGTGTTTTGTAATTTTACTTTGCAGCTAAGCCTCTTCTAACTAACTGAACTTTCTGAAATTAACAGCATATTGTGCAGAAACCGTTTGCTCTCAGAGTGGTATGACCTGATGAGTTGTAATTTATGCCAAGGAATGGTATGCAGAGAGGCTCTTGCTTATACTTATTGCTTTAACACCCAAGGCCAGCCAACTTTGTTATTTGCCCCATTGGAGGGTCGGAAGCAGAAAAGCGTAGAGGGGTCACCCCTGCGGGGAGGAGCAGACAGGACAGGTGACCCAAAACTGACCAACAGGGTGTTCTGTCCCATCTGCCTCATGCTCAGTATAGAAGCTGAGGGATCAAAGGGTCAGCCCTCTTTCTTCAATGGTTGGCGTCCGAGGAGGACTCTGTCTCTGCGTCTGCCTTTGAACCTGATCCCTGCATTCCCGAGTCCAGATCCGGAATCCAGTTTCCATCTGTCGCTGAGTCCAGTCTGGGACTTTGCCTGTGCCTGTCAGTGATGTGATCTTAATCCTGGGAGCTTGATACAGTTTTGTATATATTGTATATATTTCATTATTTTCTTTTAAAAAATATTTTATTAATATATTCATATTTTCATTAAAGTAGTTTAGTTTTTTTCTAAACTCGTAAGTCTCTTTCTCTCCCTCCCCTCCTTGGAGAGAGAGGTGGGGGAGGGCATCTGTCATTTGCTTCAGTGGCCAGTGCGGCCCAAACCACGACACTTATATCTAGTCTAAATCTACCCTTTTTTAGTTTAAAACCATTTCCCCTTGTCCTGTCACAACAGACCCTGCTAAAAAGTTTGTCCCCATCTTTCTTATAAGCCCCCTTTAATTATCGGAAAGCTGCAATAAGGTCTCCCTGGAGCCTTCTCTTCTCCAGGCTGAAGAACGCCAGCTCTTTCAGCCTGTCCTTATAGGAGAAGTGTTCCAGCTCTCTCATCATTTCTGTGGCCCTCTTCTGGACTCGCTCCAACAACAGGTCCATGTCTTTCCTGTGCTGAGGGCTCCAGAGGTGGATGCAGTACTCCAGGTGAGGTCTCACCAGGGTGGAGTAGAGGGGCAGAATCGCCTCCCTTGACCTGCTGCCCATGCTTCTTTTGATGCAGCCCAGGATACAGTTGGGCTTCTGGGCTGTGAGCACACATTGCTGGCTCGTGTCCAGCTTTCCATCCACCAATACCTCCAAGTCCTTCTCCACAGGGCTGCTTGCAAGCCCTTTATTCCCCAGCCTGTATTGATGCTGGGGGTTGCCCTGACCCAGCTGCAGGAACTTGCACTTGGCCTTGTTGAACCTCATCAGGTTCACATGGGTCCACTTCTTGAGCTTGTCCAGGTCTGTCTGGATGCCATCCCGTCCCTTGGGCATGTCAACCACACCACTCAGCTTGGTGTCACCTGCAAACTTGCTGAGGGTGCGCTTGATCCCACTGTCTATGTCATTGATGAAGATATTTAACAGTACTGGTTCCAATATGGGCCCCTACACCACTCATCATTGATCTCCGTCCAGACATTGTGCCATTGACCACTACTCTCTGGATGTGACAATCCTTACCACCTAAGCCAATTCCTTACCACCTAATAAGCCACCCATCAAATCCATATCTCTCCAATTTAGAGAGAAGGATGTTGTGGGGGACCGTTTCAAAGACCTTGCAGAAGTCCAGATAGATGACATCCGTAGGTCTTCCCGTGTCCACTGAAGGGATAAGCTGTTGGAGTGGTCACATAAAAATGTAGCATGTAGAGAAGGATGCAAAGGAGTGAGAAGACAAAAGTATTCCCATGACACAGGTAAAAGACTGAAGAGCTCTGGGCAGCTTTTCTGATTTGGGATGGGAAAGTGCTTGACACACAGAGACTCCTGTCTGGTGGTCAGTCTCTGAACAGGTACTTGTGCAGTCTGTTTTACTTTGGTTTTGGGTGAACAGGTGCAGCTCCTGATAAACAAACATTAGAAATACCCTTTTGATTCCGCATGGCTTGTCTGGCCTGTAGGCTCAGTCCAGAGTGATGTGTAATGGGAGCTTTACTTTGACAGGAGCTCTGCACAGACTGGTGATTTGGAGTAACATGTTCTTCCTTCTTGGTCTAATCTTGGAGGAAGTGAGTCACTGCTATCTCTCTTGCATTTGCTTAGAGGTTGTGCTGGTATGGAGAACACATTATAGAAGAGTCAAGTTTCCTATCCTTCCTTCCTGTACCTGTTTCTCTTTTGCGCTAACTCATCCCACTTAATGTGGAAGAAACAACTGGACTTGAAATGGAGTCCATGAACAAGCAGCTCTAAAAGGGACAGATAAGCTGTTTAATTAATGGCTTCTGTTCATCCCTGCCACCCAGCCTAGCCTAGTTCTGCCTCTACCTGGCTCAAGGAGAAGAGATGACAGGGTAGCTGTGCTGTACTCTTCCCCTCCAGGCAGAACCTGAGACCTATTCAGCTTCTTGGGGAAAGAGTGAACCTGCAGCAGCGAACCCTCTGTGAGATGTTAATCCTGGTGTAAGGATGATAGCAGTGCAAAGCTGTCTTAACATCCGTGTTAGCCGGATGGGCAGGTGAGGTGTAGAGATGGGTGGTACAAGAATTCCAGGACATTCCTTGGGGCCATCCATAAACTGGTGCAAATCCAGGACGTCTAAAGATGCCTCCCCTGCCTCACCCCCAGCTGAGCTGCTGTCAGCGCTGAGGCCAAAGGCTGGGACACACTTCCTATGCTAAGGTAAGGTGAAAATAGTAGCATACACTGCATTTTGCGCTGTTCTCTTTCCTGACGTAATCAAGTACTGTTAAGTTTTACACACCAGTGCACAGATTACTGGCATTTACTAGGAAGCACGAGGAGCAGGCTGGCAACTGCTTGGAGGCACGCGGAATATACAGGCAATTGCTCTGGAGCATGGGCAACACACAGGCAATTCAATTCCCAACTGGTTTCTAGGCAGGAGCTACCAATTAAAATTAAAAGAATAAAAGACTGCAAGCTTGGGACTGATGATATGCTCTGGAGAGAGAAGTTGCCAACAGCTTGTGCTACAAAGATGCCTCTTTTTCAGTGGATTTCAAATGGCGAAGAAACTCAGGTAACGGATCATTCTTTTCTTCTGGCTTCCCTGATTTTCATGTACTCAGTCATGCAGCCAAAATTCCTACAAAGACAGACGGGGCTGCTCCCCATGAATTCCAAGCAGCAAGCCAGCCTTTTGAGAGCTGATGCAGTGAATATGCCAGCAGTCAGCGATACCTAGGAAGTGAGATTTTAAAATCAGGTACCTGAGCAGAGAGTGCTGAATGATGGGGCTCAGATAATCTAGTAATGAGAATGTGGTGTGTGTGTGTATATATATATGTGTATATATATATATATATATGAAATGATTTAGGATTAAAAAAAAAGTTATCCATCTAATGCGTAGTTCACATTAATTGTTAATGAGTCTCTGAAGCAGACCTCCCCTTCTGATGAAGAAAACCGAAGCTAGGTGAGGCTATTAGACATATGTGGGACCTGCAAAGCTTGGATTTATGCTGTGCCCATCACAGTGGTCCCTGAGCATCATATAGAAAGTGGGCAAGTTTTAACTGCAATTACCAAGCTGCGGCTACCATGAGGCAGATGAAGTCATAAATCACGATCTGTCATTGGTTATGAAGTTAAAGCATGCTTCCCTTGCTCCTCTCAGAAGTCGTGTGTATGTTGATGAACTAGTCAGGTGGAGGCTGCTGGATTGGAGCATTTTCACAAAAAGCAGCGAGTTTACCCAATTTTTTTAATGATTTGTACAAAAGAGGAATATGCAAAGACTATTAGTGCTTCAAGATGTGGAAGTTGTAGTGGTGGTGCAAGAGAAGAACTGTGATCTTACCTGAACTCCCTACCAACCAGAGAAAAAGCTGTGCCCACCAGCCACTGAAAAATGGTGGCACTAATCTAGTAAAAATGTCTGGAGCTAGTGTATGCATTGTTTTAAGATACATTTTGTCACATGTGGCCTTTACTTGGGAAGCAGAGTAAGAAAGAGAAAACCTTTCAGGCACTTCACCTCCATCGGGTGGGAATCACTGAAGAATCACCAGACTCCACACCACAGTACGTCAGAGTCACTGCGGTACCTCCTGTCAACACAATTCTGCTACATTAGGGTTTGCTTTGTGAAGGATGAACTGTGTGGCTTTCTGATTTCTCTTTCAGAGGGCTTAATGCAGAAACTGATCCACTAGCAGGTGCAGGATGGAATCATTTATTATTGCTTGGCTTAATAAACTGCATCTTAAATTATGATATCGATTACGATGTTGAATGAAAAGGCTGAGCTGGCATTATAGTATTTGACACAAGCAGCATTTTAAAATGTTTACGCTTATTGCATGGTGCATCAGTATTGTTTTTGGAAAGCAATAGACTTAAACTATGGTGTTGTATAAAGTGCTAGGTGCTTCTGAATTCATTTACTTAAATTTTTATCTAAAAAATCAAAGACATTGCATGGCAAAAGGGGGTCACCCACACTTCTTGTCCCCATTAACAAACACAAGCCAACGTTTGCTGTATCAGTTCACCAAATTAATGACATTAAAGCACAGCGAGAATACATTTGCAGCAACCCTAGTAAGTTCTGTAGGATCTCCTGACAGGATAAACATGTCTTCTCTGCCCTCCTTTTTTTCCCTCCCCCCCAAACAAGCAATAAAAACATTTTGCATAAACAAATTCCAAATTACAACTAATCATAGGAAAGCTGACAAATGTATGCTATGCTAGTCTGTGAAAATACTAATCAAAGCAGCCTGTCAATTGTTAAAGTTAATGATTTAGATATGCAAAACTCTGACTAAATTTTTGTGGATAATTACATAATTACGCCTGGGTTAACACAATCAAAAATAGCAATTGCGTGCTCCATCTTGAAATCACCATGGCAGTTCCCCGCTATCTTTTAAAGGTCTCTTTACCCTTGTTCCCCCTGCACGCAAAGTGCAGTAGGGAAAGGAGAAAAACCTAGGAGCCACCTGGGAAAGAAAAGCAACTGTGGTAGGTGCCCCCTGCCTACTCCATCCACTCTTTGCCCTCCGCAAAAACAATCCCCCGGAGAACAAAGCACAGGCAAGAGTGGGTGGAGGTGTGGAAAAAGCCAGCCAGGTAAAGGAGGATTGGAAACAGGAGAGTCATCCGCTGTAACAAGCTTCAGTAGCAGCACCTCTGCCCGTGGATTAAAATATGTGTGATGTGCTTCTCCTGTGGGAGGCCTTTCAGATCGAAGAGGAAGGAGATTACACTTTGTTTCAACGGTCTTGGTATGATACGGGAAACCAGGACTGGCGAGGCTCACCTAGGTCATTCAATTTTTCATTAAATTATCAAATCATTCAAAAGTTCCTTTTGATCCCAAACAATTCCCTCCCAGGTTTTTGGTGTAGAAGGGACCATCAAGCTCTTCCACCTGAACTGCCACCCCCATGAGCTACAAAATGCCCCCTCCACCTGACCACATGCCTAAAGCCTTTGCTGGGGCTGCCAGAGGAAGGGAGGCTCTCGGTGGAGGGGAAATGAAAGGGGGTAAGCTAGCAAAGGAGCCCAGTCCTGTTGTGCACTGGTCTTTTTTCAGCTCCTTTGAAAATAGCTCTGAGGCTATTCTAAGCACCTTTGAAAAGCCTAGCCCTTGGAAATCTTGAATTTCTCTTGCAGTACTGATTTTTTCCTTCTCATGTTGGCTTCTTGCTCTCTTTTTATACTTGGGCTAACTGATGTAGTGTAGAGATTCCAGATGTCGGGAGTCTCAGGGAGGTGACAGAGTATAAATAAAATGAATATTGGGCTCTTTCCTGAATGTCACGTTGGCTGGGATGGGGTAATGATAGTGATGGGGATTTAAAAAGTAATATATCTCTTGTGTAATTTTTTATCATAATTTTTCTATACAGTTTCCATTAAATAGATAAATGACCTAAATGAAAAAGAGAAATAAAGTAAAAGCATAAAATCAGTCCCTGTCAAGAGCTACATAAAAAGAGTCAGGGCCCCAGCCTTCTGAAATTGGCTGCCTAAACTCCTCAATCTGCAAGTAGATGTTCGGGTGGATTGACTGGCTTTACTAGTGACTTACTAGTAGTAAAGACCTAACATGTCAGGGAAGCAAATGCACGTTGATGTAGATGTGTTGTTGCCTGCCCCTCGCCCCCTCCCCAAAAAAAACCCCAAAACCCAAAACCACACCCCAAACAAAGCTATCAAAGTCAGCCTCAGCTAAATGATGTTATGGGACCAATTACTGGTTTTGTTGTAATTTCAAGAGCAACTGTTACAAATTCACTTGGTCGCTTGCTTGGCCTGTAATAAGGGCATGAAATTAAATAGTAGTGCAGTTGGATGTCTGAATGAAACCTGAAATGTTGTTTTGGAAACCTCGCAAGCACCTGGAGCAATAGCAGGGTCTGAGGCACCATTCACCAGTCTTACACTGCTTACTTCTGCTGCACTGATGAAGCAAAAATAAACTTCCTGTACTTAGACAGATTTTAAACATTTTTCTGCAAGACAGAAACCAGATGGAATATTTTCACAGCTGACACTAAAATTCACAGTTTTTGTGACTTCTGTGATACTGTGATTTATACAGGGACTTTCTGTATCAGCAGCCCTGAGCAGACAGCCTCTTGCCATTCAAGCTTTTAAACATTATTTGGATTGGTAGGTCAAAAGATTGTATTAGCTGTGTGAAATGTGAAGTATCCGTGGATTTAAATGATAGCTCTGTGGGCTGCTCTGGTTCTGCATCTCAACTATAAGTCATAATAATAAAATATGTTAAAAGTACACTGCTCCAAAATGGATAGCAAACCCTTAAATGCCTTGAAATTAATCATTTCTAGAAGCAAACAAAAAATTCTGCTGTGAGGGCACGAGCACAAGGCAGGCTATTGTCTTCAAGCGTTTGCTAGCTCTCTTAAAGGGAGGACGTGAGCGGCAGAAGGCATTCTGCTTGGGGCTGTGCATTTCACAGGCAGTATTTTCAGATAAAGATAACCCTGACAAAAAAGTGTTGAAGGTTGGTTTAGGTTTTGGGGGGTTGTTTGTTTGTTTGTTTGGGTTGGTTTGTTTGTCTGTTTGTTTGTTTTCCCCTGCTGGGGATTGAGAAGCCGTCAAAGCTGCTGGTAGACCAGGTAGAAGGAACTGGTGGAGAGCGTGGGAGCTGGCAGAGCTGGACGCAGGCAGGGGTTTTTCCCCACGTCCCGTTTCCTTTGCTCTCCCTTTGTGCCTGGATCAGCTTGTTGTTCTTTGCAGTCGAGCTTCTTTCCACCTTTGTGGGAATTCATGGTTTCCTGGGAAACTTGTGTTGACCTGTGCCTGAAGAAAACTTCAGAAATGCATTGATTTTTCTGTTTTTACCAGGCTTTCTCTATGCACGAGAGCAGTATTTCGGCAACGCTGGTGGCTGCCTGCCTGTTTGCAGATGCAGTGCCAGATTTTACGTTTTCCTTTCACAGTCTTAGGTGATGTGGCTTTTGGCTGTGTGATATCCTTACAAATCTTGAGCAGCACGTTGGTGTTCCTGGTGCTAACAGTACTCAAGAGTTGAGCCTGCTGAGGGAGGCGGTGTTGGAGGTATTCCTAGTGCGTGTATATTTATAGGATCCCGTACTCTGAAATCCACCTCTCTCCCCATCCAAGAGAGCTGGTTTGCACAGGCCTCCAGAGATCAGAGAAGTGCCTTGTCTTTAATCAGATGTTTGCTTAGGAAGGGATGTGTTGTTGCTAGGGGATGTAATTTCTTTCCAGCTCTGAGAAAGATGGAGGTATATATAATTTTACGTGCTTATAATATGTGCACCTTATCTTTATAGGAGGATTTATTGTGTAAATCAATGACAAAATAAATGGTAACAGCTCCTACGCAGCCAGGGCAAGGGAAGGGCTCAGTCTCTAATGCGTTTTTCCTGCTCAACCAATTCTTAAGGCTACTGGCATACCAAAATATCCTTCAGTCTTCTGTAAATTATGGGCCAGTCTCAACTCCAATGCAATGGTCAAACGAAGTAGCATAAAACCACATTTATCTTTCACAGTGAAATGGTTCTTTATGTTGTTTGGATCTGATGTCTGAGACTTCACCCTCTCTGCTCTCCCCCCCAGAAAAAATGTAGAGACAGAGGAAGGATGGTTAATAATCTGTAGCAAATTTTACTGAATTGTAATATTGTAAATAAATGTTGGTTCCAATGATACCTGCTGAAAATTGCCATACAGCAAAACATTTGGTGATAACATAAGGAAGGAGGTGTGGGAGACAGTTAGAAGCAGCTTTCCACTTTTCTGTATGTGTTTATAATCTAGTGTCCTCAACATTATAGATGCTACATATTGAAACTGTCTGTATGCAACCTGGCTTACAAAAAGAAAGTGCTGGTATAGTAGAAAATACTGCCATTCTTAACATGTTATCTCCCCATTTGGACCTTTTCTGTCTGGTTTTTTTCTCCTCTCTGCCCCCCCCACCCTGCTTCAGTGAATACAGACAGTGTATTATAAGGTTCATGCTAATTAGCAATTGTTTAGGAGGCTGTAGCACAAATCCATAATGTTCTCCTTCTATAGACAGTCACTGAAATCCAGGAAACCACATTTTAAATAGAATGCTGACATATATCTCTCTATATACATCTATGCAGTTTAAACAAATGCAGTCACTTTCTGCAAGATACTTCCTTTGGCTACGCTGAGCTGGCAAATTACTTAAATATATGCTTAAATCCCATGTGTACTTGCTTTGAAGTCAATAGGATTACTTATATGTTTATATACTCTGGTGGTTTGAGGCCTTAAAACATAGGAGAACATTTGGCATTTAGAAAAATAGGGCTGGAAGGAGCCTGAAGAAGTCCCCCTTCTGCAGGATTGGTTATATTTATGTCATTCCTGGCAGAATTTTTTTTTTAGGCTGTTCTTAAAAACATCTGGTGATGGAGATTCCAGATTCCATAGCTTTCCCAGGCTCCATCCCAGTGCTTCACTATCTTAATTATTATAAATATTTTTCTCTAATGTCTGACCTGCATCCATCTTGCTAGAAGTTAAACCCATTATTGCTTCAGCTTTCTAACGTGCAAGAACCGTGTGTGTGACAAGCTTCTACACACTGAAAGTCTTAAAATGGTCTTCCCAAGAACTTTTTTCTTTGAAGACCCCAAAGTTTCCAAATCTTTTCTCCTGGACGCATTTTCTGGACCTCTGGTCACTTCCATTGCTTTTCTTCTGGGGCTCTCCATTAGTCCATCTCTGCCTTGCACTCTTCTCTTCGCCATGCCCTGTTGAATTTCAGCGCTTTTCTTGACGCCACTGTAATTTGTCAACATCTCTTCAAACTCTGAGCCTCCATACTTGCAGTTGTCCTATGCACACCATTTGTATAGTCCACAAGCACAGCAAGTGTGCCGTTTCATGGCCAGATGATTCATGAAAGTACTGAACAGAATCATATTCACAGCAGAGTTTTGTAATCCTCCTCTCCCCCTAGATGGCTTGCTTTGACTATGCGCAAACGATAGCTTTCTCTACACCTGGTGCCCAACCGCTTTCGTACTTGTCTCGCAGCCATTTCGTTCAGACCATGTTTTGATAGTGCGCGTGTGAGAGTGACATGTGAGACAGCACCAAAAGCTTTACTAAATCAAGAAACGTGACATCTCCTGCTTTACTTCTGCCACGAGGCCTGTTCCCCTATGGCAGAAGGAAATTGAATTGATTTGACAGGATTTATTCTCTACAAATCCATACTAGCTGCTATTCATTTCCATGTTATCTTCTAGGCGCTTACAAATAGTTTGATTACTTGTTCTGGTGTTTTTCTGAGGATTGAAGACAAATTGACTGGCTGATAACTCCTTAGCTCTGCTTTCCCTCCTTCACAGAGCTAGATACTCTGTTTGCTCTTTTCCAGCCTTTTGGCATCTCATCTTCTACTCTTGCATTCTCAAAGGTGACTGTCCAGTGATTCAGAGATTGCATAAGTGGCTATTTAAGAATCCTGAGTTGAAATGCATTGTGCCCAGTCAATTTGAAGACCTCTAATCTATTTAAGGGCATTTTAATCTGCTTTTTTTGGGCTATTATCTTCCTGCTACTACATCTTCTGTTCCTTGTCTGCACTGATGTCTGTGTCCTTTAGAAGCTTCTCAGCGGCACTACCAATTCCCCTAAACTTTTTATTTTTGCCTTCCATGAGATGTCTTGACTGCCAGAGTTTAATCCTGCTGTCATCAGTGGTTGTGTTGCTTCTGGATCAAGGCTTAATTGGAGACTCTGGAAAGAACCTTAATTTCTGGTTCTTACTTGGACAGGAGTCTTGCTGAAGCGCGAGAGCCCTGAATGAAACTAAGAACTGGAATAATGTGGTGGGTTGCGATTTGGGATGCCTGCTGACCAACTTGTGTAAGGCAGGGTTTGAGCTGGTACATTGATTTGTTTTCAACCAGAACAAATAGTTCAACTGTCGCTCTGGGAGGTTAATGAACACTTGTGCCACAACGTCTGTTCCTCTTCGTTAGAGCTGAGAATTTATTTTAACAAATTGTACGTTTAGAGAATAAACTGACCACATTGTATTTACCTCCTAAAGTTGTTGTTTGTGGTGGCACTTTCTCATTTGCAGTTCTTCACTGTTGGTCAGGTACCCGAATGGTAACTTCATCCTTTATCTCTTTCCCTAAAAAAAGTGAAGTAGGGAGCATCATTAGAAACTTGCATACGTTTTTGTTCATGACATTTTCTGTGATGTCAATTTTTCCATAGTCAAAAGAAGAATCTGCAGTTGAGATTACTCTTGAACTAGTAACAATTCACTGTATATAAATCAAAACTTTCTGTGCTAATTATAATATATTTATGAGGGGTTTTAGTTTCTCTCCTACAGAAGAGTATTTTCATTCCTATTATATTTTTGCATAATCTTTTTGTCTGAGAGGAAAAATGCAAAAATTCAATAGCCGAGGTTCTCATTTTAAGATGTGCAATGAGAGACTAGGCTAAAGGAAACGGCAATATTCTATATAATTTCATGGGGTCTTCTAAGGAAATATGCCAATTTTATGGGGGCTCTTATGGAAAAATTCTGATTTCATGTGGATTCAGGTGAAAAGGTAAATTTCAAGGGATTTCTAAAAATGGCTGGATTTCACTGGTTCCATGAAATCTATGACAGCCATGGAAAAATGCACAGTTCTTGTCATGGAGTAAATTTTTATTGCGGTCTGCGGAACTTTATTTTCTGTGTACATCTGTTCCTCTGACACATACTATGCATTCTGGACCTCTTCCTCATCTTGTAGTCTCTTCCTGTGAATATTTTACACTTCTTGATAGATGCATAGTGCTCTGATCCTCAGATGATAGAAATCCATGACTGCCTACAAAGGAGGTTCAGTGTGCAAGTGTGTGTGGGGGAAGAGCATGAAAAATAAGAAATACTAAATACAATCCTGGGGTTTTCATATTTTATGGTAATACCAGCTTGTTTTATGCAATATAAGAGGGAAAATAATCAGGACTAAGGAATGGGCATGATTTATCATACTCAACGGTGAGATCTAAGCAGTGTAGCATCATAAGCAACCTGCTCATAATTTGTAAAATCCCGGCTTGTGCAGAGGGTCCAGCACAAAACCACCCGAGGGGCATATAAAGCGTCAGAGGAGAAAAACTGTGTTGTGGCATCTCAATTTATCCTGTAAGCAGTGCCCTCGTTGGCTAGGACGCAAGTGTGACTGTAGCATGCTTGCGTTGTTCCCTGTCTTGATAGAGGCAGCAGAGCTGAAACAGATCTTGCTTTTCAAGGAGAGAAATTAAGACACAGAGGAGAAAAGGAATGCATCCTCAGACAGGGCTTGAAAATCAATGGTGAGATGAGGTGAAAACTTACAGGAAGGCTGTGTCGGAAGGGCATGGGAAATGACAAAGAAAAAGCGATATTAGATAAGTGGAGGAATCAGAAAGGCAAGAATTGTGAAGCAGATTAAGCCAAATCTATGCAGGGTTTTAAATGAAGAAGTCTGAACAGTGTCTTGAGACGAACAGGGAGCCATCTGATTAGCTTTGATTTAATGATATTCTTGAACATCTTTGTGTGCCTGAGCAGCCAGAACTGAGAACATTCCTGACAGTGGAGATGAAGCCTCTCCTGGGGAATTGCCTTCCCCTCAGCTGCGGGGAGGCGTGGAGAAACGTCACAAAGTACAGCAGAGGCGCTGGGGCTGTGGGTCGTTCCTCACGCAGGAAAAGGAGAGGAAATAAATATCAGGGTCCCGGATGATGTCCTGTACCACTCCCACTTCCATGAGAAATGGGGAGCAGAGAGCTGAAACTAAGGCTAGCTATTGATGCACGTCAAGGCTTGTCTATATTTAGCGAAGCCAAGGGGAGGTTCTGAGGGGCAAGAGGGACAAATGAAAAGCAATGCCTGGTGTATGAGGGAGCTGTTCGCGTTAGCCGCAGTGGGCACAGGTATTTGTGCTGCATGTTATGCTGTTCTTTATTGCCTGCTACCCACTCTCTTCACTGAACCTGGGATCTGTATTCCCTTTTGCTCAGTTTCTGCAAATGCTAAATAGAATTTTGCCATGTATAATGTTTTCCAGAGAAAACATCATCACCTTTTGTTATATTATTTTGAAGGAGTTTTTGGCCTGCTGGGACCTAGAACTGCTTTTCCCCCTTCCCCATCAAACAAGCTACAATCGAGCTCTCCTTTGCATAATCCTATTTCAAATATGAACAATATGAATCTTCCGGTTTATGCTAGCAAGGAAATTTGGGTGGTTATATTTCATCATTGCCTTAGAGAAGAAGGGCAAAGCGGCTGCCAAGCTTTATACAGCTTTCTCTGCTGAAATCTAGTGAAGAAACTGTAGTCGTCTTGATAACATATTCAAGCTTTTTTTCCTCTCTCTTTTGCTAGCTCGTGGTATCAGCAAGTTGTGGCTGTGTATTTTTCACTTGCAGTAGATAACAGCCTGCCCACCTCATCCCCAAAGGGTACAGGTCAGACAGGGTCTTACTGTCTCTTTCTCTGGCTGCCGCTTCCTGATACATCTGTCTCTATCTTGGTGACCCTCAGATCACTCTAGTGATGTCTATATCACCTCTAAGATTTCTAGTAAAAAACGGCTAGTTAAAATGTTCTATACCAGCATGTAGTGAACTAGTTGGAGGCCTACCTTTTAGCTTTAGTGAGCTTTTCAACATAGAAAAGGGGTGTTCAGCTTGAGGATAGCGAAGCCCAGAAGGAGATGTCTGTAATAGCATTGACCAGACAAGCCTGTAGGTCAGGAGGAGGCGGGAGCCTTCACGAGGAGCTGTGGGAGGTTGGGGTGGTCGTTCTGCATCTGGTCTCTGCCGTAGTGACCCCTCCTTTGCCAGGGAGCAGGGCTGATTACCAGCAGAGCTTCTCCAGCCCCACTCCTCAAGTACGGCAGGGCAGGGTTGGACTTTGTGTCTCTTTGGGGCTCCCATGCTGCGCCTAGTCGTTGTGGTGTAGGAATCAAAGCTAGGTGTGATGTCTTGTGGGGTCAGAACAGGATGTGTTGGTACTTCTAGTCAAGAACATTGATCAGTTTTGTTCTTTGAAACTTGCCAGCTACTCCTCTGCCTTACATACAGTGTGTGCTTGCCTTATATGTTTTGTCAAGTCAGGTAAGAAGAAAATACCCGCTTTGTAATATGTTTTGGCAGACTGTCCTTTTTCCCCAGAAGCAATTTGTGCCAATATCTAGGTACTCCACCAACTAAATATACGTGGTGAATGCCTACAAACTTATTCATGCTGATGGGCCCTGCTTGCTGAAAGTGTTCTGTTCACACCAGATGCTGCAACCCTGACCATACATTTGCGGATTAGCATGTTTGATTAAACACGCCTACAGAACTGGAGATCACAGTATAAGGGCATCGACTATCTGAGCCTTTAATATCACATATACCCCACGGGTAAGGTAGTATTGTCACACAGAGTCATATAATTTTACCTCTCAACCCCCTTGATTGCCCCCACTTTGGGAATCCCCAAAGATCCATGGAGAGTCATGAGGTCCCAGGACGCCCGCGTTCACATAAGCAAAGACACAGATTACCTGTGGTGGTTGTTCTTTCCACCAAGGGAGAACTAGGTGGCAACCCAGCTATTTCCTTTTGGGTGTCTCCCTGCAAAATGCAGGGCACAAAGGCAGTGGGACTTGGAGTGCCTGACGCCCTGCTGTTTGCATGTATCTGACATTGTAATTCCTTCTCCGGAGTAAGCTGGCTAAATTAATTTGATTTTAAAGAAGTAAAGCACTGAAACTGTGCCTGACATTTTCAGGATTCCAGGACGCTGTGTTCCCAGATCAATATGCTGATTTAGTAACATAACTTATGCTCAGGAAGGCCATGTGACACTCCCAGACCCATCCATCTTAGTCGAGCATTTCTGTTAGAGCTGTGCAAATCCTTTCCAGGACAGCAAGTGAGATTTTTACAAGTTTCCCATTAGAAAGCAATAGTGTGGAATTACAAACACCGCCTACTTCCCCTGCAAATATCAGATTTGAATATACCCCTTTTCTCACGTTTGAGACTCAAGCAGGCCCTGACACAAGACCATCTGTGTATTGCTAGCAGTCAAACAGACAGGCACACGTATACCTACATGTGCATATATAACAATAATAGCCTACTGCCCATAAAATGTGCACTTGCATATGCAGATAAAGAAGATCCATTTTTAAGCAGGCACTAAAAGATGCACTTGAAAAGGTAAAAGGGCACCTCAAGTACCAAGACATCACGTAGTTAAAAACCAAGGAGAGATTTAAGTCCTTCACAGACTTAAATAGAATCAGAATAGTGCACAAATGTAGTCTGAGTTTATGTAATATGAAAACAAGCCAGATAATATTTGGTCATGTAGCTCATTTAATATGTATCACAAGTGTTTGGCTGTAGGCCATTCATGTTTATGATACCCACAGAAACGGCACATTAGAGGCAGCGACTGTTGTGTCAAACAAGAAGTGACTTTAGGACACAGACAATATGAGTGAACGTCCTGTTCTGGCAAAAGTCTTGGTAAAAGCATATCAGAAAAAAAAAAGCTACTTTCCTTTTCTGTGTTAAACAGCTGGCGTTGTAGCTTTGTTACATGACACAGTGCTTAGAGTTTATACTTCCTTTTACTTATAAGGTACTGGCAGCTGAATCTCCTAGTAGTGCCAGAAGAATCTTCGTATGTTATTTATTTCAAGGTGCACAGAAACTCTATTTTAAATAATGAGCCAGCTTTCTCTTCTGAACAGAGCAGAAATTAATGTAGTTAGTTGATCGTAGCAGTGAATTTGCCTAACTTCTAAACCGATACCGTATTCACCCAGCTTTGATTTGGGATATTTCAGTATCTTACCGTTTACCTGTAGGGACATTTGCCTGACTACAGCTTTTAAGAACAGGTTTATATTTATGCTGGAAAATGTCTGCTCCTTACAAAAGGGTACAATTTTTCTTCTAGGTACCTTTCCTACTCCAAGTAGCGCAAATACTCCTGAAGGCGTCGCATCCTTTATGCGCCCCGCAATGGCTGACAGAGCCTTGTACATGAGGGAACCAGCATCTGAAGAATCGCTAAACTTAGTCATTTTGTATATCAATCTACAAGGCAGCACTTTATTTAATAATGTATTTTCAAGGTTAGAGTGTTCATTTTGGCCTCATACTTGCTAAGTGGCATAGAGATGTTATGCATGGTACACAGTAATGCTATAATCTATTGCTTTCTAAAAGCCACCCAAAGTACTGCACTGTAATCAAATAGCACTTCTTGATGACATTGTGTGCTCCAGATGTGTCCTGAAACAGACTGACACAAATAAGTCATTTAAAGATGCACAGCCAATCAGGAAATCGTGCTAAAGGGCGGACTTGGGTATAAACAGTTTTCTATCTTTTTAAATTATGTCTTTGTTTTAATGAAACATTTGCTAACAGTGAAGCTACGTACGTGCAGTTGGTCTGTCCCAGTTACTCTCAACAAGGTAACCAATGTGGCTGTGTTCCGATTTGCAACATGGGACCACCCTGAGGTTCCTTTGTCTCTGAGGCAGAAAATAGGCCTGGTACTCCTACTCCTTACTTGACCAAAAAACCACGCTGTTTTTAGACTGGGGAAAAAAAACCCAAAACCCAGAAGACTTAAACAGATGATGAAAGCTGCCCTCAAAGTGGCTGTTTCTAACCGGGTGGTTTTTTCCTTCTTTTTTACTCACTAACCTATTCATCTTCCAAAATCTAACTGCTTTCTGCTTCAGGTGGTTCTTGCGAACGTTAGCAGGTTACTTTAGATAGTGTGGAGGACATTAATTTTTGTCAGGCTTGTATCACTGTCTCCTTTCTCTTTTGCTGTCCTTTGAATGTCACTCAAAGGACAGTCTTCCTCCTGACTTCCCCTTTTTCGGGAGGAGTCTCAAATGACCACTTCCCACCCTATTCCTCCAGGAAGCCCAGCTGAGGAAGCTCACAGTTTGTAATGCTTCACCACTTACCTTTGCTGATGTGTTTCCGACTCCCTGAGTGTCTTCTGCTTGTGCTGCCTTCTTGGCTCTACCAGACACCTAGTGCTAAGTGTCTGCTTGTTGACTGGGGCATCGTACAGCCCGATCCAGGCGTCCTTTCTGCCGCACTGTCCTGTCATGTTCCCACCAGTTACGGGAGCTGCTTTTTCATGCCTCAAAGTACCTTGTCCATTGTTGCTCAGGTATGGAAAACAGCCTCAATGTCTCGCTCTGTCTTTGATTGCGGGAGACAGGTAAATCTCGGCGCATCTTTTCGCTGTATTTCGGAGCCTAATGAGGAGGTGTTTGTGTGGGCAGGCCAGCCTCTGCCCCTGCGTGCACAGCAAACACGTTTACAAAGCGTCAGCTGGATTTTGAGAGCTCTCTGGGACAGGCATGCCTTTAAGCCTCATGTGGAATACAAAGCACATACATCATCATTACTTCATTACCAATCACTATTGATAATGAATAAACAAAGTTCATAGTATATTCAATATTATACCAAATTCTTGGTGTAATATTGCTCTGGGTATCTGTAGAAATGTAACCTATATCTCAGGAAACAATGGGCCAAGTTTGACATTGTGAGTATGTCCAACAACATAAATACAATCATTGCACCTTAATTTGCAGAAATTTAATATTTAGCTACATCGGGTATATTTTAAAATGCTTTCCAGCACAGTTCACTTGAAGATAATTTATTTTGTAAGACACCTTGGCCAATGCTATGATTCTTGGAGTCCTATATGTTCTGTAGCATAAAGAGAAGATAGCCTATTTATGCCTTCTGAAGCCAGTGGAACGCTGTCTGTTGACTTTCATGGGGCTCTGGATTAGATCTTTAATGAACATCTCCTGATATCATTATAGGAGCAAATATTGGAACAGCATCATCAAAATTTCAGATTTAGTTGATACGAAGGATTTATTAAATTTTTTTAGAACATAAGTAGTTTGAAAATTGCTTCTTGAAAATTGCTTCTTCACCTGCTGCTCTGTTCATGCTTATCCTACAGTGTCCTAAGCCACCCAAAAGAACGTTTTGTCAGAAAGGAGCTGAGGCCAAGATTAGGACAAAGGAAGAAACCATGCAATATAAAATCCACCAGTTGCTTTGAAACAAACAGACAAGTTGCAAATTGAGAAATGAAATCTGAATGCACCCAGAGAGATGTGGGGAGAACTTCTCGAATCTGATCAGAATTTCACAAGTGTGGTGCGTTGGGTTGCAGAGAACCTGATAGTTTTGAAATGTAAACACACGATGTGTAAAACATAAGCCACAGCATTAATGAATCATGTTAATTTCACAGTGCCCCCGCTTTGGACTAATTAGTGCAAATTAAATGCTGCACTTGTCAGGCAGAGCAGTTTGTGCACCGTGTATTGCATTAAGAATTATTTTTGGATCCGTTTGCACAATGCAAAAATAGTGTGAAAATATTTTTATTTCAATTAGTGGTAGTTTTACAGTCATTAAAAGATTTCTTTAATAGGCTTAGACTCCTATGGCCTGCGTAGCTGCATGAGGCCTGGTTTGCATTGAAAGGTGGGAAAAATTGTAGTGGGAAAGCAGACATTTAGCTGACTGGATTTACTTAATTACCCCCCACCCCATTCTGAAATGCCAAACCAGGCCGATCAATTATCTGTCCCTTCATCAGAGGCCAATTGCTTAATTGCAAATTATCCCTAATAATTACACAGTCAAATAACTACTGGATTTATTTTTAATGAATGTGGGAGCCCTTAACAAGGATTTAAATGTACCCACCAGGATTATTTAAAATCGACAGCTATCAGAGGGCCGGAATCTGCCACTCTCTTTTACAAGGAGGAGAACCTCATTCTCCTTATTTTCTGTTTATTTTCAGTGAGACTCGGAGAAGCAAAGCTGCCGCGTCCATGCTCGGTCGTGTTTTTAGGGCCTAACGTTTTCATTGTTTCAGTGGGACAGACTGAAAATGAGAGATGACTGGAAACGACAAAGGGTGTCAGAACGTGGGGTGCTGCGAAGCCGGGGCAGAATACAGGCCAGAGCGTGGAAATACTGCCTTTGCCGAAACGAGATGGAGCTCTGCCAGGCAGCAAAGAAAGGGATTGTCAAAACAGCAGCGCGCTCCCCTCGGAGGCATTCCCACTGCCGGGAAAGGGGTCTGCCGACTGCCGGGCGGGAGGCCTTCCCCTCGGTGGGACGCAGCGCTGGGAACTGGCCGGCAGCGGGGATGTAATTAGCGCTGACACAAAACACAAGGCAAGGCTTTTGACGCTTGTTTTCCAGTTTTGACAGAGAGGGGAAACATAAGAAACGTGCTTTTTTTTTTTTTTTTTTGTCCTTTTTCCTCCCTCTTTTCCTTTTTCCCCTCCCCCTTCTCTCTCCCCCTAACTAGCTTTCTCTCTTCAATTTACCTTAAATCGCTGGGTACGTGGGCTGTGCGCCGTGGTGCTGGCCACTCCTCGGCACACGCGTCAGCCTGGAAACAAGAGGCATACTTTGTTGAAATACTAAACCAAATGAGAACGGGAATTTAAATATAATGCTGTGTCTGCTCACAGGCAGGCGAAGAAGATTCAGTGGTTGAAGAAGCAGCAGAAAATTTGGAGTGTGAAGGAGGACATAAACTGAATGCAAAGGAGCATGCAGACGGGAGCTAAACTACACGCGCTTTCTAACGTGGTGCAGGTAAATTAAAGTGGCTGAAGTGTTTTTTGAAATGAAAACTCGGCATCTGTCTGTTATCTTTCTTGTATTGATGTCCAGAGATCCGGTTCGGAAATTGAGGTCCCACTGTGCTAACCGCAGTAAAAACACTGTAACGCAGTGTCTCCCACCGCCATTGCCCAGCATCTAAGCAAAAGCGCACTCTCAGTTCTGATTTGCTTTTTCACTCCTATGTTGCCTGCTCTTTGTAGGTCATGTGTAAGCAATTTTTTCTGCTGCTTTTTCTAGGAGGTTAAGTAATTAACTTGGAGGAGAATGGAAAGCTGTGATCTCGCCTCACTTTGAAAGGCCTTTTCCTGAGATTTCTGCAGCGTGCCTCTTCCTCCTCTGAAATTTCCTACTCTGGATTCTTGCATGGGGAGTTGATGTTCTTGACATCAAAGCCCCAGCTGGTACCTTTCTTGATTCTGAAGCATCCTGTGGTATATTATACTCCTAAAGAGATTTTTAACGCTGACAAAGTGAGGCATGAGGGAATAGTGGATTGTTTTGTTTTGTGGGTTGTTTTTTTAATGCCTGAGCCCTGTCTGCTTGTACTCTGCTACGATGGGCGTCAAAGTTTGGTAATGCGACCGCAGCCTGAAAATTTCTGATTGCGCTTAATGGCTCGGTGGCTAGAGGACACAATACCAAAGCTGCTGAAACACAGCTGGATCTTCTGGTTGTCACTACGTGAAACAGTGACCCCATGACTGGTGTACACTCGATTTGTCACCTAAAATCTGTAATTATTTAAAATGTAGAAGATCCCCAAAAGATAAATTCAGCAGCATACATCATTTCCATGTATGCCTTTGATCACCTTCTCTACTCTGTGCCATTGTCCCTCTGCTGGTTTTGTTCCTTACAGAGTTCATTAAGAATACACTCTGGTTTGTACACACGGAATTAGCACGCTAATGTTGTGGATTTCTGTCTACAGCCCTTGTTCGCAGAAAGGAAACCAAGACCTCGCACTGCGAAAGCAGTGGCTGGATTTACTCTCTGTACCAGATGCCAGTAATGGGGTGGGGAGGAAGAATCATCCGCCCATCCTTTTAAACTGAGCAGATCTTTTCTTTCCTGTTTTTCTAATTGATTTACCTCACCCTTCAATGTTTTTATTATCGGTTTCTCATTATCTCTGCCTTGGCTTCTTTTTCCCTTAAATACACATCCCAGTCTGCACTGCTGTTTGCTCTTCTTAAGTTGCGATTAGTCTTGACTTTTATTCGCATTCAGAATACATTTTTCCAGTATCTGTACCCCTGAAATAAAACGTCCATAATGGTTAAGGGTGCAAGAACCTAGTTCAATATTAGTAAGAAAATTCCAGCACTGTTGTTTTTCTTCTACTTTTCTTTTTAATCTGGAAGCAGTGCATCTTGCAGCTTCTTCAACTCCCTTGTAATCTGTTCAGCAGGATCACTTCTCCCAGAGCAGGTAGAGGCACCTTACTGTTTTTTTGGTTTTTTTTTTAAGATCTCTTTTCCATTCTGTGCCTAAGGTGGCTTTTTATGCATCAGCAACAAGAGTGTAAAGGAACCTTTTCCTCAGCCTGGCTTGAAGCACATTTCTCAATGAATCTTCTCTTCCCGTGTTCTTTGTCTTGTCACAATAAACAATCAACAGCTCCAAAGAACGCCGTAATTAAAATTTCCTCAAGGAATAGCAGTTGTTATGGATACCGTTAAGTATACTGAGAAGTGCCATGGGTTACTGAGAAGAAAAGAAATACTACTGTACAGTCTTTTGACCTTATTTTGACCTGGGGCGGTAGGGGGAGGAGAAAAAAAAAAAAAAAAAAAA
>VFFE01007013.1:1682671-1696153 GCA_008921705.1 Burhinus oedicnemus
GTGCAGGGATGAGGAGGAGTGAGACCCGGGCACTTGACCCAAGCTGGCCAACAGGATTATTTCATACCATGAACGTCACATTCAATATAAATTAGAAAGTTTGCTGAGGAGGAAGGCTCTCCCTTGATGGCGGCGATCCAGAGAACTCCTTGCCCCAGTGCCGGACCCCTGAGGCCTTCCCTTCCTCCCGAAGCCGTAGCACTCGCAGTGTCCGACATTCACTGTCCACTGCTGGGAGTGCACAGCTTCCTACTGATATAACTGGCTGAGTATAATCCTTATATATCTTTAGATTGGTATAGGGATCACTATTGGTTCTTTAGTGTTGTTATTACTGTTAATTATTTAGTCTTATTCTATTAAATCTGTTTATATTTCAACCCCTGGGTTTCCTGGTTTTCTTCCCGATTCCCCCTTCCTGGGTGGGAAGGGGTCATCGGGTAATAGAATAATTGTCTAAACGACAATAAATTGTTGTGGGTTTCTCAAACCATAACACAGGGAAAGGAGGAGATGACCCTGGGACATCCTGGGAAGCACTGGGAAGACCTGCAAACAAAAGCAAGGAAAGTCTAGAATGAGCTAAAGGAAAGATAAAGCTTGAAAAACAATTAAAATGGGGAAAGCACAGAATGGACTCTCAAGTGCTGGGAAGGCCTCTTGTATTTGAATACCTCATTAAGCAGCTGCATGGGAATCGAGCGCCTAAATACCTTAAAATCTGGCCCCAAATAACTAAGTTTTTAAGCTGTCTGAAAAGGGAAGGGATCTTCTGTTTCAGGATATGAAAACACGGGATGAACAGTTACTTTCCACTCCATATATTTAAGATTTGTCTCATCAATCGTAAGCCTAGGAAATAATAGTGAAGATTTAAATTCTGTATGGCTAGGTATTGGTTTATTCCCAGAAATACAAAATGAGAAGGAATGCTAGAGGTCCTACCTTATGAATTAAATATCTGGTAAATGGAGGTTGTATCCTGTGCAGTGTTTGGCTCTGAGCATGTGGGACTATCCCTGTACTCGGTTGGGTGGGTATGTGTGCATCCCTTGTGAGATCAAGGCACATCCTAGTTCAGCCTGGAAAAGCTCACAGGCTGGGGCAAAAGCAGTCAAGCTGTACAGAAATAATTGTACCCGATGGAGATATTTCAAACTTCTGTTCCTTTAAAAAGACAACACCAACCCTTTTCATTCAGTTCTAGGCATGGCAAATTTAGAGTTTTAGGATAAAACTGCTTTTGGCTTATGATGCTGAACTAAATTAGGAAATGGGGGGGGAAGCATTCCAAAGGTACAATTTGGAGTTAATGCTAAAAAATTTCAGCATATAGACGAAATTTACAAATAGCTAAGAATAGGAATTTAAAAACTACGTGCCCTCTCAGCCATGCCATAGATATTGCTACCACAGCACTACAGTAATTTATTGTTGCAGAACATTCCCTCCTAGAACTCTCTAAATATTTTAAAGAATTCAATTACATATCGCAGGGAATGTCTTTAAAAGCGTTTGGGTTTGCTAGCTTTAGGGACCTTACAGGAATCCATATGCAGAAAAGCAAACAAAACCAGTAAGAAGTGTACACTGTTTAATTAAAATACCAGGTTTCGGCACATTCTTTTTCTTGCTAACCATGACTTACTAAGGAAAAAAGCCCTGCATAAAATCCTTTAAGTGTACAGAGATATTTTTTTTTTTTCTTCTGAGCTTTGTTCCAGTGGTTTGTATTGTCACCAGAAATAAAATAATCATAGACTTGAGTATATTTTTTGTTCTTTTCATATGTTATAAGTTATGGACTGTTTTGGACCATTTATGTGATCAATAATTTAAAGGCTCATTGTCCTGAGAAATGTTGAATTCAATATGAGAGAGAAGTAGTAGATTCAGTATCTTCATCTCTGTAATCAATTGTTAGGGTAGATGTTCAATTACTGTGGATGCAGGCAGGAGAGCGGCTCGGTCGAGAGGACTGCCCCCCTCAGTGCCAGCCAGAACTCCCTGGCTCTCAAGCTGTCTCAAATGAGAGCAGCCCTGCGGAGAAGGACTTGGGGTTACTGGTGGATGAAAGGCTGGACATGAGCTAATGATGTGCACTCACAGCCCAGAAGCCCAACCGTATCCTGGGATGCATCAAAAGCAGCGTGGACAGCAGGTCAAGGGAGGTGATTCTGCCCCTCTGCTCTGGGGAGACCCCACTCTGGAGCCCTCAGCACAGGAAAGACATGGATCTGTTGGAGTGGGTCCAGAAGAGGGCCATGAAGATGGTCAGAGGGATGGGACACCTCTCCTACAAAGACAGGCTGAGAGAGTTGGGGTTCTTCAGCCTGGAGGAGAGAAGGCTCTAGGGAGACCTTACAGCGGCCTTTCAGTACTTGAAGGGGGCCTACAGGAAAGGTGGGGACAAACTTCTTAGTAGGGCCTTTTGTGATAGGACAAGGTGTAATGGTTTTAAACTAAAAGAGGGTAGATTTAGACTAGATGTAAGGAAGACATTTTTTACTCTGAGGGTGGTGGAACACTGGAACAGATTCCCCAGAGAGGTGGTAGATGCCCCCTTCCTGGAAGCATTCAAGGTCAGGTCAGACAGGGCTCTGAGCAACCTGATCTAGTTGAAAATGTCCTTGCTCATTGCAGGGTGGTGGGACTTGATGACCTTTAAAGGTCCTTTCCAACCCAGACAATTCTATGATTCTATCTGTGGTCTCAGTGGTGGGACCTGATGCTATCGGTGCCCTAACTCTGAGCATCTTGGCCTGTATCAAGAACAGCGTGGCCCGCAGGAGTAGGGAAGTGATGGTGCCCCTGTACTCAGTGCTGGTGAGGCCGCAGCTTGAGTCCTGTGTTCAGTTTTGGGCACCACAGTCTAGGAGGGACGTTGAGGTGCTGGAGCGTGTCCAGAGAAGGGCAACAAAGCTGCTGAGTGGTCTGGAGAACATGCTTTATGAGGAGCGGCTGAAGGAATTAGGATTGTTTAGCCTGGAGAAGAGAAGGCTGAGGGGAGACCTTATTGCTCTCTACAACTACCTGAAAGGAGGTTCTAGTGAGATGGGAGCTGGTCTCTTCTCCCAAGTAACTAGCAATAGGACAAGAAGGCAACAGGTTCAAGTTGTGCCAGGGGAGGTTTAGGCTGGACATTAGGAAAAATTTTTTCACTGAAAGAGTTATCAACCATTGGAACAGGCTGCCCAGGGAGGCGGTTGAGTCACCATCCCTAGATGTGTTTAGAAGTCGTGTAGATGTGGTGCTTACAGACATGGTTTAGTGGCAGACCTGGTAGAGTAGGGTCAGTGGATGGACTGGATGATCTTAAAGATCTTTTCCAACCTAAACGATTCTATGGTTCTATCTCTCAGCAGGCACTCAGCTCACCAGCCTGGACCAGGCTGTACGATAGTAATTCATTCCAAAGAGGGCTAAGTGGGTTCTGGCTATGATATTATTAGTATTGAGGTAACTGGGTGACACACCAGAAGAATTTGAAATTGCTAGCTCAGTTATGAGCGTAGGGGACTCTGGCTTATTCTTCCTTAAACACACTATTTCTATATTCCCTTGACTGCAACTAAACTGCAGAATATTTACCTGCGTGATTGTTGTTTGTAAATCTAGGCTCTTTCCTCCCCCTGCCTAAATCTTCCTCAGATGCTGCGAGGAAAAAATAGCATACAAGAAAGTGGCTGTAAAGCATTTCTTTTCTGTTCTGCCTCTCTGCGTAGAGCTTTTTGTGGCACTCAGGGGTGCAGTAGGGCTTGAACAGTCCAGACAGTGTGCCAAGGCGTATTCCTGTAGGACATCACTAGAGATCCCTGCTCATAAACCCTGCCTGCAGAGCCGTAACAGGAGAGAGAAAGAGAGAGGGGGAAAGAGAAAGGGAAAGAGGTGAAGCAGGGAGGATGCAGAGGTGTGATTGAGGGCTTCCAGAGAAGGCAGAGAGGGAAAACTGAAAGAGAGAAAATAACGGACAGACTGGGGAGATGGGAAACAGCCGCATTCAAGGGCCAGGCGGAACACAAAGGGGCTGAAACAGAGAGTAAAGAAAAAATGGTAATTGTCATCTTGGGGGAATATATTAAGATGAAAAGCTGGACCGGTCACAACTAACCTGTGTGGAAAGTCCAAGAGCTGGCTGGGAATCAGCAGGCAGAGGCTGTGAGAAAAAGGGAGAGGTGTAAGAAAGAGGGTTGGCCGTGAGAGCAAGAAAATGTGCTGTGCTTTGTGAGGGACTGAGAATCCTTCAGCTGGGAAGGTCTGTTTGGTTGTGGACAAAATGCTCAGGAATCTACAGGGAGAGATGGGAAGGGCCTTTTGCGAAGAGGCAGTATGAAGAGCTCCGCATAGTGATCGTTTTCAACAAAGTAAAAAAGGGCAATGATTTCGTTAAAAACTGCTGGATGCTTAGCACAGTTGAATCTCAGGCCGCTTCTCTGAGTATGTAAACGTGCATTTAAGGGCACAACTTTACACATGTGAAAGAAAAAGAAGGTTAGCAGGGGGCTTGGTCTACCTTCTTTGCTGGTGTAAATGTCTGGAAATCAGAAGACTTACCCGGATGGCAGAAGGCACAGATTACTGCTATTATAATAGATTGTTACCAAATCAGTTACTCATTCTTAAAAACAGGAGAATCTGAGACAGTGGAAAAAGAAGTCGATGGAGCTCTTGCAAGCCTTGCTAGTGCAGAATCTCCCTGGATGTTTTTAGTTATGAATCAGCTTCATCTTGGTTTCTAATGAATGATTTGAAAACTGTCGCCCATTTGTGAGAAGCACTTGTCTAATGCTAATATTCTCATCTGTGTTATCTTGTTACTCTCGTAATTTATTTCTACATTTGGCTAGCTTTCCTTGCACATGTATAGTCTAAAATTGAACATGAGTTCTATACCGCCTATGGTGTTAAATACAATTTTAATGCAGGATTTTATTGTATTTGGCTGTGACTGAACAGAAACTAAAGAATCCAGGCAGCATTAAGAGGGTCTTGAAAATTTCAGCCAGTCCCCTTGTTCTGACTTCTGACGTGAGAAATTGGAAGTGGGATAAGTGAGTGGGGCTGGTTAGGGGAGTTAGAGGGCTGGTTTTCTTCCCTTCTTCAATTCATCGCAACTTTCATTAAATTATGGATAAACTCTTGGTAAGAACAAAAGAGTAAAAGAGCGACAGCTGAGTTTTCAGACTCCGATGACCTAAAAAATTTCTTTAAAGGCATAAGGAAACATAAAGAATTGAAATGTATGACTGTAAACATCTAGACACACATTATATTGTGCTTTCTCAGACAGATTCAGCTTCTGATAGTCACGTTCATGAATAGTCCATTTCAGCGACATTAATGGGACAAGATCCCTATGGGTATAATTCCCGTTACTTCACTAACATCAGTTCAAGTCAACATCCCTACACAGGTTTGAACCTGCTTGATGAATTTTGTGGGGTTTGTGTTATACATGCAACAAGATGTGGCTGCTGTCACCCAATGGACATTCAGTGGAAGCTGGTGGCAAGTTCTATCATGCTGGCTGCGCCGGGAGAAGGCTGCAAAGTGCCAGCAGAGTAGTCCTTGACCAAGCAGCAGAGGACTCTGCAAAGTGCCCTGTGCGGGGAGAAGTGGGAAGGAAGATTGTGGGTGGAGAACATTGCAGAGCAGCAGCTAAGGACTCGCAGGGCACCCGGTACTCTAGAAGAATACAGAATGCCCAAAAGCAGTTCAGCAAACACCTTTTTATGAAGTTGAGTGGAGCTTCCAAAAGGGAATATGAGCAACAGGTAAGTAGCTTTATTAATATGGCTTGTTCCGCAAGCTAACATTGTTTAAAAAGCTAAGTGAGGAAGTAAGAAACTGTTACCAGACTGTTGCAGAAATGTGAGGAATATTGCAGTTAGAAAGCATGGAACTCTGGGACTAGAATATTAGTTTCCTATGAGAGGCCAAAAGAACAGGGGACACTAGAAACACTTAGAACAGGTTTAAGACTGAGGAGTCGCACAGGTAATTTGGAATCCTTCATTCAGAAGTAGATGGTAATGGGCATCAGAGACCCAAACTGTGAACGAGGATGTTAGAACATCCTGAGTGAACCTTAAAAAGCGGTAAGGATGCAGGAGGCCGCAGCACAGAGGCAGACCAGACTGCAGGTGCTGGAAGGAAAACCAAGGTGACAATCCGCTGAATCAGGGCTGCAACCCGTCACAAGCCCACCGGAGCGCAGGAGGCAGAGGAAAACCGATGCGTCCAAGGGGGAAATCTGCCACATGTACCCGGAGCTCTCTTCAAACGCTGCCCCAGCACACCGCGCTATCTGCATGTGATGGCTTTCAGCAGGCTGCGTGAAACGATTTGGTAGCCTCAGCTGAGTCCCACCACAGAAATGCCAAGCTTCTTAAGCTGCTTAACAGGCTTGGCGAAGAGGATAACGATTAACCGTTTATTAAAGTCAGCCCCTCCAGGTCAGGATGAGGGATATTGGTAGCGGGAAAGTTTGCGCTGCTCTTGCTTTCCCAGTGCCTTTTATGCAGGTTGGGGACTTCAGCCTTCGGGGATACAATCGCTGGTATTAAATTTACTTAAAAGTATGAAATGGCTTCACTTCTGTTCTGAATACCACTGTGAGCCCTCGTAAACTTCCCCCGTGCAATTTGAATCTCCTTAAAGGCAGACATGCACTGGTTTCTAAGAATAACTCTGCAGAGAGCATGCAGTGTACATGTCAACTTAATTAAATGAATTTGTTTAAAATATGATCAATGGTGTGTGAAATTATATAATTATTCCATAAATACACTTTGTTAATTAATTAATATTTTAATTAAAGGGTAATTGGAAACTCTTTGCATTACTACCTTTTTTGAAGGACATGAATGTGTCTTTACCTCGTACTCACTGATTAGACCAAAAAAATGTTTTAAAAAGTATTAAACTAGAAGCCCAGGAGATTAAAAAAAAAAAAAAAAAAGCACAAATGACAGCCAGTGTCCCGGTTTGCCACAGGAAGGAATTTGGCTGCCCTTTCAAATCTTCCTTCTCAATCAGCCCTCGGTTTTTCTAATATCCTTCATGCCTCTTATTCTCGAGAGTGACTGCCTCTCTGGGAGGCTTGCCTTGAAATGTCTCCCTGGAAAACGAACTTGGAACAGAGTGCTGTGGACTAGTTGTTGCTTGAGAGAGCTGGTATTAGCAGTTTGTCAGAGCTAGACGTAAATCCCTCTTTTCCCCTCATAATCATTTTCCTCCAGTATCTTTCAGTTTACCTGTTTATTTTGAAGACTGTCCGTATTAACAAACTCAGACTCCCTATTATTCACTGCCAGAAGGGCACTCCAATCCCCAGACCACTTTTTGTAGCTGCTGGTGTGGAATAAATGAAAAGAAATGGCTGGAAACCGAGCAGAGAGAGAAATGACTGTGGCCCTTATCTTGCCCCTGGAAATTCATATATAATTCACACTGGAGCCAGTAGGCTAGGAGGGGCAAATTTGAGGCCTGTCTGTGAGAAATTATCGAGAGCTCCCAAATTAAGGACCTGATTTTGCAAACTTGCACAGTTGAATGTGAATGCCCCCTGTGAAGGCAGTGGACAGGGCGCAGCTTGCAGGTCTAAAGTGAGCTCGTGCTTTTGTTTGCAGCTTTGGGACGTAGACAAATATGAACCAGGAAATTCTGGGCGGTAGATAGTTATTCTGCATGTTCTGATCTGCTGCTTACATGGCAAAATTAAACTGATAACTTTCTGCAGCTGTTAACTCCTCTACAACTGCTTGCTACTCCTGAATGCATTAAGAGCTAGTAAACATTGTTTGACTGTGACTGATGTAAAATGTCAGTGCTTTGGGATTTCTAACCTGTCCTGCAGTACCATACCCAGTACAGACCTAGAAGGTCCTAAGCCCTAAGAGAAATCATAGTTCACCGCAGTGACAGCGCTTTAGTGTGTGACATAAGAGGATTATGTGAGGCTAGCACAGAAAGAACAAGGAGCACCGTAACTAGCATAGGGACAAGTAAAAACTCAGCCAGTCAGGAATAGATTACAGCACATCTAAGCAAAGGACCCAGTGTGCATATATTTGCACAGAAAAAGTTACACAGCATCGGTGATTTACAGAAAGCAGTTTGCCAGGGAACATTTTTAAAAGAAAATCTAATTTGAGATTTGAAATATTTTTTAATTCCTAATTGCCGAATTGAGCTCACTGCGTTGTGTCCTCATAGAAAGCTGCTCTTACTTGTCTTTAAATTCAACAGTGAATCGCTAGCTGTGCCTGACTTGTTCATGCGTGAGATGTCAGGTGCATGAGAGCTTACATCACATGCCATGCCGATGCATAAAATTTTTAAACCTGCCCTTGACAACTGAACATTTCAGCAACCTGGACGCAGGCTGCAAGGATCAAAAAGTAGGACAAAAATTACAACTGTTTATACAGCTTTGCACAATGCCATGGCAATGCTTTTTGCAGGAAGAAATATTTACTGAGAGTAAACACGGTTTAGAATGAGATTTAATGTCTGTGTCTTCTTTGTGGGGATACACACACAGTACTCTGGGTTTAATGCTGCTTGAAGAGCCTGAGCTTTTACCTTGGCGAGTCCTCTGTTTTTCAAAGGTACAGGAACAACTGGGGTAAGAGAAAGTATCCATGATGAGAAGAAAAACTTGCACAGGCAAAAGGGAAATTGAATGTAAGTGCTGCTTCTGGTTTTTTGCCATACTGCAGATTGTTTGACAAGGATGATACCAATTAGTGCCAACGGTAGCATAGTTCGTGATACTGACATCTGTCCAATAGAAACTGACCCGAAAACATCAAACTTATTTTACAGATGTCACTGAATAATCATTAGGTGGTGATAACTTTCAGTTGCCCAGTGGGGAAAAGTTCCAGCATATAAAATGGAGGAAAAGTTTCTGAATTTCAAAAATATTGCAATGAGAATTTTCACTTGAGACAGCAGGCTGAGGGTTTGCAATCCGTCTTTTGCTTCTTTGTGAAGTGTAAGAGCAGAAGGAATGGTCTTTTCAGCAAGGCTGGAGAAAGTCTGAAATATTTGTGAGAATCTGTGTTCTGACTGGATTTACAGGTCCAAATTTATCTCAGGACTAACTCCACCGGCATCTCTGAAGTTGTGCCTGTTTATCTCTGGGCTGAATTTGCACCAACAGAAAACCGATTATTCTGGCAGGGACATTTTATTACATTCGGCAACGATCTAAATGTTGAGGTGATTTTAGTTGATACCTGTTTCACATCTTTTTATATCATCTGCAAACATTCAAGCTTGCAAAACTGAAATTATGAGCCTCCATCTATAGGAAGTCACCTAAATAAATGGCTCGATTTTTCTCCTCCCAGGAGTGCTGTAAACAGACAGGGCTCAGTGAAATCTGTAACCACACAGCAGCTCTGATTACTGAGCTTCCCATTTCAGTGAATAAAAATGAAGTTAGGTGACACTGGACATTCATGTGGCTTGCATTTAGAGATCTGAGTATGTCCTCGGTTATGCTGGGGACAGTATAACTTGATACATCCTTTTTGTTTGTTTAACTCTAGAATTATCACCCTAAGAAAGAACCTCTCCCACTGTTTCCAGATGAGGCCTTAAACTTGGGACAAGTCTATGCAAGGACTCATATCAGGCCCAAACCAAGAGGTGAGTCTGAATAAATCTAAGCTGCTATGTTGTGTACTTCTAGATTCCTCAGCCTCTTCCTGACAACGATAAAGGGATTGGGATTCCTTTCCGTGTAAATCCAGGAGGAGAACAGCCAAAGCCTGCAGGGAAAATCTCATCCCTCCTCACACCCCAGCACAGAACTTAACACCTTCTTACACCTCAGCTCTGAAATCCGCTTGGTCTAACTGAATCTGAAGGAGTCTAACATGGAATAATGTACATGATGAGGGGCTGAAAGAGATGTGTAGCAAGAAAGACAGCAATCAGAAGGATGTAAGAAGATAGAAATTAAAGTAAGTGGTAGCTTGCTCATGCCAGATAGCTTGCTTTAAGTGGAACGCTTCAGTTTCACTTAGATTTGTATGTGAATTTGGCCCTTACTGTCTGAGGGAGAAGGCAAGACCTCATCGTTATTTCCTGTTGCTGGTTGAGAGACATTTAACAGTATCAACATTTTTTAATTCCTACATACCTAATTTTAGAAGGAGTTATGAAATGGATATGATCCTTGTTTTATTTTCGAGTTGTATGCTGAGGAAACAATGCACTCCTGTAGATATGAACAGAAATCATTGCAGCCTGTTAAAACAAATTAGGAAACGTGCTTTCAAGCCTTAATATAATTTCTAGAGGAAAGAGCCTCTTGACTTGAATGGTAAAGGTCTGAAAATGGTCAGAGAGAGTCATAGAGCTAAGTGGGGATCCCAATTACAGATTAGCAATAATGCAAATGTTGCTGCAGAGGGACCACTCAGCTTCTGCAGCTCAGGAGCTGTGGCTGTGGCTAGAGCGCAGGCATAAAAAAACCTCCCTTTCATTATTGTTTTTAATTATCTCCACAACGACAGAGCTGGAATACCTGCTGCACACTGAGGCCCTTTGTGTGAGCCCATCAGCAGAGGCGATGCAGGCCAAAGCCCGTATTTTTTGCCTTCTGGAGATCTTTCAGCTGAATTTTGCTTTCATGCAGATGCCTTTCTTTCCTATTTACTCCTTATCTTTACTGGCTATTTCCCCTGCTCCACTGAACACAAGCGACAGCTGCAGCCTTACGTGACAACACCAGGGTTCGGGCATGCAGCTGCGATCCCCAAATTCTCACGTGCAATCATAGGACTCTTGCGTTCCCGTGAGGAAGTGAGGGTGCTCTGCGCAAGGCTGGCCTTGGAGCACAGACCTCTCGGAGGTGAGCGGTGAGCGTCTAGCCTCCTCCTTCTTTCATAAGGGAGCTTGCAGGCTTGGACAGAAGAGCAGGAAGCTGACAAGCTCTTCATTAAACTCAGGAACGAGGCATTAATCCGTGCTCTCATCATCTCATATTTTAGACCGATGTTTGGTGTGCCCTCGTTCTTGTAGCTCATCCTTGTGTTTTTCCCATGTACTTAGCAGGCATGATAAACCTTCACGGGGAGGATAAAGCAACCAGGAAGACTAAGAGGAAGAGGCAAGAGTTGGCAAAGGGAGGTTCACTTTCTCGCAGACAGTCACTGAAACTAATCCCCTCTGAGAAGATCATGCCAAAGTGATATTGTAAGTTGTGCTTCCAGCTAGAGGCTGCATAGTTTGAGACCATGTGAAAACTTAAAATAACTGCTGGGTTACCTTTGACTTGGACCTACTTGATCGTGTGTTGGGGATGCTGTGCCTGTAGCGCTGGGAGAATAAAAGGGACTGACGGGGCAGTGTGCGTGTCCTGGGGCAGAAGGGTCCAGGCCAGGACATGTGGACAGGTGAGCACAGGCAAAATGAACACCCACTGAGCACAGGTGAGGGGTAATAACTGGAACCAGTCAGAAACAGGGAAGTGCAAGGAAACCTGGCCCAGGTTTTTGGCCCCTTGGCAGTGCTGAGCTGCTCTAAGAGGACGGGAAAGAGGCAGAAACAAGGTAGCTGAGCCCTTCTCCACGTTGAGCATCTTCTTGACCATTGCGGAGCCTTTGCCCCCAACTCGGTCTCGTTGTGAGGAGTCTGAGGAATGATTAATAGCAAAGGATACAGGCAACTTCTGACTGATGCTGTTGAGGTATCAGGACCTGTGATAATGCAGATACTCCTCGTTCACCTTACCTCTTTTGCTGACAGCTCTGTGCCAGAGATTCATGTGGCAGCAAATTTCTACCTGTTGTAGACACATGAAGGATGACTTGTATGCATGAGGGCATAAGGTACCCTTTTGTCAACAGAGAAGCAGGCAGATGAAAGCAAGAGTATGTCTGGAAAAAGCTGTGTGGTGGGGATGGGGGTGAAGTAGCAAAGTTGGCTAAAGCTGGCCTGGGGAATGAGAACCGACCGTACAAATGCATCAGCAGGAGGACCAACGCTACAAAGAACACGTCCATTAATAAGTCAGGAAGGGGAGGAAAGGAGTTATGAGTAAAGTCATAACAACACTAAACTTCCTTTAAAATAAGGGACAATTGGAAAGTAATACAGATCTTGGGAAGATAGCTCTTAGAAAGCAGAGAGGGAATAGCGGGAATAAATGCAAATCAGCTGGCCTACGTCAGGCCATCCACATGAAGGCAATAAAGTGACAAACTTAGTGAATTGCTAATCGCCGTTTCTCGGAAATCACCGAGAGCTGCGGCAGCTTCAGAGAGCTGGGGCGGGGAGAAGCAAAGGTGAAATTCCCCCCTGAGCCCGGTGGGGCCGAGCAATTAAAGCCCAGTCAATCCAGCAGCAGTCCTCCGGGAAATAACGCAGCAAGCAAACGGAGGAAAGAAAAATCTGTAAGGAAAGAGGAAATGATGAATGGTGGGGGTGGGGGGCGGCCCTGCGTGGCTCTCCTTAAGGTGACAGAAACGGTGCAAAGTGAACGCCTGAAAGTTAAGATTTGAACCTTGGCTCCGGATTGTTCCCCGGGCAATTTGGAAGGGCAGTATAGGGGGAAACTTTGTGTGGATATATCTGCAAGGTGCTCCTGGTTTTTGTGGTGAGAAAGGAGTCCTGCAGAGTAGGGCATATTCTACTTTGAGAGTTAATAAGATGTTTAAACATTAATAGTAATAAATATTATAATAATATATACCATATAAAACCCTACCAGTAGCACTGTGCCATTTAGGATCTAAATGAATACAGAAAAAAGGGAAAAGAGAATTCAGGGGACAAAAAAAGTGGTAAGGGTTTGAAATGTATTTTAATTTCCTACTGTAGTTAGCCCATTTTTCAAATGTTTTCCTGATGTTATTTCATATCAAAACATCTGCTTTACACAGCAAGGGCCAGGTTTTCAATTAGAATCTTCCTGTAAGTAACCCAAGGGTCTGCCCTGAACCCCAGAAACCTTCCCAGCTTAAACACTGCCAAAATCCAGGATGGCTCTGCAGAGCATTTAAGATTTGTCAGGGCTTTGCCAAAATCCTTTTACTGACATAGTCAATTCTGATTATCTGTGACTGAGGATACATTTGTAGTTAGGTCTAGACCACGGTAAGAATGGCTGACAATAGGTGTCCTTTTCGGTCAGGTTTGATTTTAAGCTGGATCAGGTTTTGGATCAGGATTTGGGTTTATTTGTGTCATTGCATGACTGCTGCTCCCAGCAAGAGAGGACAAGTGGGAACAAAGACCTCGGAGGGGGTAGGGTGCTATTGCCCGGGTGGCAGCAGCAAGGACCCCCATCAGCGTAAGGTGATGATGTAGTTATGAGTCCGGTTACCGTTGTGTGTAAGTGCTTTCAGGATTCATCATGTTGATGAGTCAGGCAGGCCAGACAACAATTTCAGTTTGCTTGTCTTTCACTTTTTCTCTTGCAGGATGTTAGCTTTTTTTTTTTTTTTTTTTTCCTGGGGGGGC